>CM068824.1:90199023-90799023 GCA_028554795.2 Sinohyriopsis cumingii
TCTCATAGGTTTTCAAATTTAAATAGATTGCATACATTTTTTGTGTGTGAATATTCGCCATTTCTATGGGTGTTTTTATCAATGTGGCGTCATTACATTAGTGCAGAACCTTCAAGTTCACAAAATTCGTCATGTAAATTGTATATATAAAAAACGACATTTGTCTTTGTGTCCCTGATACCAAACAAAAGGTTGCGAATAAGAAACTCGCGGCGGCATCCCAATTTTGTCTATTTCTTTCTATAATTTTTGTATTTTTATGTTCAAACTTTCTTTTAAACTCGTTCATAACATTTTTGTTTACTTTTTTATTCCCATCCTAGGACGTGCAATTAAGCTAGTTAAATTATAATCAACAACTTACAGAAGTTGCTAAATACCTGCTAATGTTATATTGCTATGTCTTTATCTGGCGCAAGTGCCCAGTAAAATGAGAAAATTCTATACTCCAATTATTAATTGGAAGTCTAGAGTAAATATTTATCAGTTACAGTACGATGCCCTCGTCATTTCCATTCATTCGGAATATCGACCTTCCTTTAACTTTGTGCATTAAAAATACGTACCTTTGAGCAGCCAAGAATTTCGCTGATACAATTGTTTTGTTATCCGTATAACAACTATCATTAGAATCCATATTTGTATTGCAATTGGCCTTTTCTCTTCAGTATTGGTGTCTTATCTGAATTGTTGGTATCCCGATTGTCAGGGGTTTTGGAGTATTTTTTATTGTATATTGTCGACTAAAGTCAAAATTATTACATCCAGTTCAGTAACCACGAATGTAGTCTCAGTATTCTTTTCGAACATTGTCTCCTTTCTTATTTTGGTGTTGATACAATAATTAGATTTATCATTCTTGGCATTGCTCTAAATTTAATTGTTGATTCGTTATAATATGAACACTGCGATGTGGTTGTTTGTATTTATTTTAGCGAAAATGCACAGTGAGTAATGAGGTATTGATGCTGATCGGAAGCGAAAATGTGTGACACATTGAACATTGCTTTGTTTACAGTACAGCCTCTCATTGCCGGATAACCTATGAGCAGAACTTAACGTGAATTCATCTTTAAAGGTACTTTAGATTAACATATGATTTATTAGGATTCAGATACAGTGGAGAGATCAGTACTGAGAAACAAATGTAGTTACCATATAGGGGAAAAAAGTGTTATTGGAGTCCTGTAAACATGCTAGTACGGCGGTTCTGCTATCAATGTATTCCCTTGTTAGTACCGTTATATTTTTGACCCATCCTACCTGTTTTGCGTGCATTAAGTATATATAAGTATATAGGCATAGGCGTTATATGGGCGGATGATGTGTTGGCTTTTTGCTGAAAGATACCTATCATGCAGTAAGAATGAAGCATTATCTTCTTTTTCGTTGCGAATAGAACCCCTCTGTCCCAGGGAGTTCCAGTGACACTTCCCGCCTCAAGCATGACGTCAACTCGCCGATCCCGGAAAGGATCAAATACATGTTACAGTCACAACATTCGCTAGAGTATTGATCCATGAAGAGACCATTGGTACATCTGGGTGTAATGAAGTCGATGACACGAGAGACCAAGTCCTGCCTTTCTGGTGTATGTGCAGTACGCTCTTCTTTTCCAAGCGCGTCAAATAGTCGAGATCGTCGATTGTGTCATGTTCATGGGATAGGGATTCCTCTCAACGATCTGCATCGCTCGACCGGTGACAGTTTCTAGGGCACTAGATAGAGCCACCTATCGCCAGCCCTACTGCATTCGACGCAAGCACCGGGCACTAGTCATCCGGCACCGGTAACATGGTAATGTGACTGATATCGGCCACAGTGTATTGGCCACAGCGAATATATGGTTTATTTGGCACATGGTACCGGGCCAGGGCATTAAGCACCGGATATTAGTTATCATACAGATAAAATACCGGTCAGACAGCATTCGTTTCTGTACCAGACCTTTTATTACCCCGAAAAGGACCAGGGAGGAACCTGAACCTCTAGGTAAGTGGATCGGGAGGAAGGGTTGATATTCCACTTTTGCCCGTGACTCTTTAATCAATTCTTCCCCACTGTTAACTCAGTTGAGATTTCTCGTTTTCTTTCTGAGGTAAATATTCCTCAGTTTTAAGGACGTGAACGTAGCCACGTCTAATACCTTATGTTTTCAATGGGCTCCGCCACCGGGTCTGACCCTCGTCTCTCAAATCGTATAAGGTAGTTTGAGATTTAGAAATCGGTCTCTCGTTCACTGATGTATAGGCGGCACCGTCTTATCTTGAGTTCTGTGGCCATTATCTAAACTTTCATACGTATATCTGAGTTAGGGTTCCTTCGAGAATCTTACCTTAAAGATGGTATTTCTCTTTTTTTAGCACCAACTCGGAGAAGGAGCGAAATTCATGCTTTATCGATGGAAGAAGAAGAGGGTGGCCTACATTACAGCGACAACAAAGATTCATTCTCTCGTCTTTGCCAGCCCGGACAAGAATCAGTTACCTTCTGTTGCTCCTGAGCCAGTCCAAATCCCCAGTCTCAGATGCATATGTATTAGGAATGATCAAGATAGATTTTTATATCAGATCAAATCCTTACGTTTCTATTTTGCTAATTTAAAAGAGGACAGAACATATAGGACCCTCTCTCTCTCTCTCTCTCTCTCTCTCTCTCTGTGAGGTACATATGATAGTTATACAGCCACCATTTCTGGTTTGATTATTTTGTTTATCAAGAAGGCTTATCAATCTATCATTGAGAAGATCGTTCAATTATACGAACCAAAACCCACGACGTTTGGGCGAATTCTTTATCTACGGCCATTACTAATATGTTCTGTCTAGATATCATGAATGCAGCCAGTTTGTTGTTTCCTTCCAGTTTCTCTTGTTCAAAGAGGTTCGGGCTATTGCTTTATCTTGGCTTTTATTAATCTGTTCCCTCTATATAATATCATGAAAACAAACATTTGGTTTCTCGTTCCACTTTTCCCTCGTTTAATGGCATACAGTAGTGAGTAGTGAGGGCATTTCTGCATTAGGACCGACTGAGTCATGAAGTTGTCAGTATGTCATCTTCCAGTCTGCAGTATCATCTTGCTGGACATGGATGGCAAGTTATATCTTACATGTGTTATGGAGGTCCTGATCGTCATAGACATGGATGACAATTTATAGACTACATGTCTACATGTGTTATAGAGGCCTTGATCCTCCTGGACATGGATGGCAAGTTATATCTTATATGTGTTATAGAGGCCCTGGTCCACCTGGACATGGATAGCAAGTTATATCTTACACGTGTTATTGAGGCCTTGATTCTCCTGGATATGGATCGCAAGTTATATCTTACATGTTTTATGGAGGCCCTGGTCCTCCTGGACATGGATGGCAAGTTATATCTTACATGTTTTATGGAGGCCCTGATCCTCATGGACATGTATGGCAAGCTATATCATACATCTGTTATGGAATACTGATCCTCCTGGATATGGATCACAAGTTTTATCATACATCTATTTTAGGGGCCATGATCCTACCTCAGAACTTATTAAGTATGTAATATAATAGTAGCAGGTCATGTACTGGTGTTATTCAAGTTTAAGGAGACGGGACAAGTCCTTTAGTCCTGGTCAAAGTCAAAGAACGGCGATATTCCACAGTTTTGTACAAATTTTAATTTACATTTTCTACTTTTATCTTCCTTCCTTAATACTCATCTTTCACCAGCATCTTTGTTGTTCATATTTGTGTTTTATTTATCATAACTGAATGCTGTTGTTTAATTCAGAGACTTTGACTATTAAACAATCCAATTTTTGTCCTTACATCTCAATGTCAACCCCAATTATTCACTTAATTGTCTATAAGAACATGCTGTACTCTCCAACTACACATTTAAAAAAATATGTTAAAACGAATTATTTTAAAGTCAAACAATGATTCAGTATCATTAAGAACAGTCATGTACGTTTGTTTGAGTGCAGTGAACTGCAGAATGAATAAAATGATTTCACTATCTCTTGTATAACGTTGTTCACGAAGTTATACTTATGTATTCGGTTAAATTTCGGCAAATTTGGTGGAAATTTAAATGGTATGAACCAATTTAAATAGTTTTCGCCTGTATTGCATGACTATCACGGAGTGGGGTTTTTGATTCAACAATAACATCTTATAGACTATGACCTACCGGGACAAGAAAAAGTATTGCAGCTCTGGGAGTCATTGTATGCACCGTCACAGTCTTGGCCTCCGTAGAACGGTCCGTTACACGTTCGATTCCTCCAATGTATTCCTCCGCCACAAGTAGTGCTGCATTCTCCCCATTCACCCCAGATAGTGAATATTCCATTGACTGTAAGGTAGTCCAAGTTAGTTTAGGCATTTAAATAGACGGTACAGCTTCAGCACGTAGCATGCATTCATATTCAATACATTTCTAAGTAACAAGGCCAGTCGTAATCCACGAAAAGCGTATTCTGATAATATTAAGTAACTGTCTGCAGAAATAGTCTCATGTAAATGTTATCCTTTACGCTCAAATTAAAGACAGAAATGACAATTCTGTTTTACGTTATCGTTCACTGACGGTGTATCATACAGTTTATTAATTAGCCCTAACATGTAACAGCTGTTTTACAGTTTTATCTCAATATATTTCTAATTTCAGATACTAGAATTTTTAAAGATCGTTGCATTAAATGACCAACATCTTTATTTGTAGAAATAATAATGTTAAGGAAGTTGTAATTTACCCCCCCCCCCCAAAAAAAAGACATCATTTAAATAATGACAAATGTTTTGAGACTGAAAGCTATGTAAAGAATATAGGCGTAATCCTTTATCCAATAATGACTTATTTCAATAATACCAAATACAAAAACTGTTTAAGTCGCTCGGCTGATAAAACACACATAAATCATTATGTCGTTAATAACATTCTGCAAAATATGCTTTCATTTGTCGCTTCTTTTGAATTTATTAGTATAGTTTTTCATTTTGGTTAGTCTGCGTTCAGATTTGGGTTTGTCGGTTTAAAGCCGTTTTCAGCACATGATAGCTATACATAGCGACCAGTATATTTGGTGGAGGAAAAACTCTGGGAAACCGGGAAGAACCACCGACCCATGGGAAGCTACTGGCAAGTTTTCTCAAATACCCACTTGGCCAAGCAAAGACTTCAGCTCTGGCAGACAGATGTGAGACGTCAGTCATCTCTAAAGGCGAATTAATTAGACCGCCTGGCCACCCGGGGTTCCAGTTTATGTCTATCTTCTATGAGATATTCAAACTATTAAAAATGTCCTTCATTATTATCAAACTTTGCTTTGTTCGTTTGCATTCTTAACATAAAATGAAAAGCAGACAATGCAAGAATGGCCTTCTTTTGAAATGTACTGAACAGTAATTAATATTTGGGCCTGAAATAACTTGCAGATTTATGTTACCTTCCGAAAACAGAGAGCAAAAAGCTTATGGTTGAAACTAAGCAGTTTTGAGAATTGCTTAAATGGTATAGAATTAACTAAAAATGTATGCCTTTAATTTGATTTAAATTCCTGGTAATATTTTTCTTTGTCGCAAACTTCACTTAGTAGATTAAAAAAAAATTCATTCTGCTTTATATGTGTTTACAAGCAGAAACTTGGTTTAATTTATACAAACTATTTAGGTTACAGTTCCATATTTCAAGTAAAGAAACTGTTACAGTTTGTACAAATACAGAAAGATAAATCTAAAATGATTTTATGATTATATATTCATACAGTATTTGTCAAATTATGTAATATAAACACCCAGTGATAAGTCACCTTAACTTACCATATGACAAAGTTATGGTTGCTTTCAGTATATTACGGAATAAATATATGAATATGTTGTACAATTTATAAAGCGATGCTAATCGAAATAGTGATTAAACATGAAATATAATGTATGGGAAACATAATAAAGTGATGTCAATTTAGAGAAAAGTTTATATTTTCCACAAAAATCAACATAAATTACTCTTTGCGTTAGAGAAATGATATAGATACACGAAACGTAATTAAAATACGATCTGAAAGAACAATAACTAAAATGATACAACGAATATATCACTACGTTTATAACAAAAAGCCAGAAACATGCAAAGGGCAATGCGAGAGTAATCAACAACATAATTGTGCAAGTTAGCGCTGCGCATGCCACCTACATCATTTTCATATATGTTATCTGTCTGCTTTGTTCATTGCATGGTAATGTTGGAACATTATGGAAATGAGATACAATGTTTGCAACATTATACGTTTAATACTAATTCTTGTACTTTCATCAAGACCACTTGTTTATGTGATTTCTAAGATGGCTGCATATTTTTTTTAAAAAATTAATCCGGATAGTAAAAGAGGCGATTCTCATACTTTTAGAGACAGATATTGGCAATACTAATTTAAACCACTCGTTGGATTGTCTAGGTAATCGTAGTCTCTTATATTAATGCGTGTACTCTTGTGAACAGACAATATACAGAGGTGTTGCGATGGTGTAATTTCTTGGACATTTCCCTCTCACATTTTGATGTTTTAATAGACTACCCACATTCACTGCCTGTTATGCAAATATATATTTGGCAAATATTTGCCACCAAGATCAATCCAAAATGAAAACGACGTTCGGGCAATTGTATTTTAAATTATATATATCTGCCGGTTTGCGCTAAAGTGTGATACTCTCTTGGTATTATGTGATATATTTGATAAAATATTTCCTAAGTTGAAATAATGTTCTAAGACTCAGTAGTGAAGTAGAATTGGGCAACTAATTTAGGATGATTGAGAAGGAAAAATATCCTGAAAAATAAAGGAGACAACGGTTAGATAAGGTGTGTAGGCCACTGGGCCTGACATCTGACCAGGACAGTTGTGGGAGTTACAATCACGCCCGTCATAACGTGGACCATCGCATTCTGCGCCGCCGTAAAATGGGCCATAGCACGTGCGGTTGCGCCACTGTCTTCCGCCACCACAGGTGACGTTACATGCAGTCCAAGTAGTCCATTCCAACCAAACTCCGTCGACTGTAAATGTAAAGCATAGTCAATTTGTCCTCAAAATTCAAAATCATATTCTTCAAATAGCTGCAACATTAACAAGTCTTTCATGGAACCAAATGTCTTACTATGTTCGCGCTGAAGTATTTCCTCCACCATCCATCGTACAGAACTCGTCAAAGCGTTAAAAAAAAAACAAACTTTAATACTGACTCCTCGACTGCCACCGTCTCTGCTGAAAAGTGATAAATACCTCTCACCATGATTACCAAGACGAGACAATAAGAATTAAAAGTTGATCCAATGGATCTAAAGTCATAAAATTTTCTGTGCTCACGCAATAGAAATTAACATAACACTGGTCTACATCATTTTAGACGTGGTCTGCTTCAGAGATAAAACGTGCTATTTACTATGGATTTTAATGTGCTGAATTCAAATATGACACATAAAACAACTGACTGGCTACTGTTGCCAAGATATTTAAGTTTTTACATTTTGCGTCTAGTTATATTGTGTAGATGGTAGGGTTTTAATCATAAATTGTAAACCTTGGTCTTTTCATGTGTTTATTATTGCTTTAAATGATAATATTTCACTTTTCCTGTTTATGTAACACTTTAAAAAAACAGCAAAAGGGTTATATAAATAAAATTGATTATGAGACAAAACGCAAAAATAACCATTATGTGTATATAAGTACATAATTTAGTTCTTATTCGGTGTCTACTCGGCGTTTCTCGGCTTGTCTCTCGTAATCATTAAATGGAGCATCTCTTGTCACTGTCCAGCAACAGTCTGCAAGCATTGATAGGCTCCATTTGACCTGGTAATGTTTCTCCATTGTTATAATGTGCTGATGAAATTGCTCGTCTCTCACTGCTCCGCAGTTCGGTGGGAAAATATCTAGATGAGAGTGCAAAATAAGTATCTTTAGTGACATGTTGCAAACACGGCTTTTGTATGCCTTGAGGAGGTTTTCCATCAACTACAGTCCTTGGACCCTGTTGCCTGCTTTATTGTTTCCGAGAAAATCTGTTGCCACTAACTGGAAAGCTTTCCATGCCGTCTTTTCCCTGCCACACAGTGTAAAGTTAAATGTATCATCTCGAAGAAGTTCACGAATTGGATGACCAACAAAGACACCTTTTATCGTAGCTTCACTTAACCTTGGAAATTTTCCATGGAGGTACTTGAAAGCTGCTTGTGGTTTGTCCATGGCCTTGACAAAGGTCTTCATCAGACCCAGCTTGATGTGCAAGGTTGGTAACAAAATAGTTATTGTCCCCCAGGCTCCAATGACTGTCAGAGTGGTAATCTCTCTTGATGAAGTAGGAATCTCTTGCACGATTATCCCATTCACAGAATAAACAGAAGTACTTTGTGTATCCAGTCTGCAGACCAAGCACGAGAGCAAGAACCTTCAAATTACCCCAAAGCTGTCACTCGTGCTGGTCATAGCTGATGCACCTAAAAAGTTGTTTCATCTTTTCATAAGTTTCCTTCATGTGGACTGCATGATCAACTGGAATTGATAGCAAAACGTTGTCATTATGCAGCAAAACAGATTTAAAACTCGTATTCAATGAATCAATGAACAGTATCCACTCATCTGGACCATGAACGATGTTGAGGGCTGCCATCACACAATCGATGTTGGTGCAGGCTACAAGATCACCTTCCTTGAAGAAGAATATGACAAGATCCTTTTGACGGTCACGGAACATGGAAACCCGAACATTACCTGCCTGCCAGGAAATTCCACTACTGTTTTCTGGAGCCCAACAGCTCTGCCTTACTCTTGGATAGTTCAAAGTCCCTGACAAGGTCATTCAATTCACCTTGTGTATTGAGGTGTGGTCCAGAGGAGGAGGCTGGCAAAAATATGGGTAATGTGACATTGATGGCTCAGGACGCGAAAGTTCATCCTCTTCCACTTCCTCGTCTGACTCCAGTGAAAATGATTCTGGTGTATCAGGAACCGGCATTCCTTCTCCGTGGGCTACTGGGCGTATAGCTGATGACATGTTTGGATAATGTACTGTCTACTTTTTCTTATTGTACACACCTTTGCCAACAACTGGAGGCACCATGCAGAAGTAACAATTGTTGATATGATCTGTTTGGCTCTCTCCAAATCATTGTCACTGCAAAAGGTATAGATTTCCTTTTCCTGTTCAACCACTGGCGAAGACTTGTTGCACAAGTGTTGCAGCATATGTGTGGGACCCAACTCTTGTCCTTATTTCCAATTTTGCAGCCAAAATGAAGGTGATAGGCTTTCTTAACCATGGTGGTTATACTGCGCTTTTGCAATGCAAAAGTCACTTCACCACAAACATAACAGAAGTTATCTGCATTGTCCACACAAATACGAGGCATCTCAGTTTACTTTGGCTAAACAGAAATGTGTCCCTTTTCAAATTCAAACACTGATAAATAAGAGAGCACGACATCGTATGATTTCTAGAGCTGATATAGGGCAATTTGTTCAGCAGAGTGATGTAAACTTAGTTTTGATTGGATCATCCATGACTTCTATGAATAACATGATGGAATTCATATCATGTTTGATGCAATAACAGCTGTAGATTGCATCATTCATTGTTTTGCCTAACAAGCAAGTAATCTCCAAACCCAGTCAAAGATTTATTCATAGATCCAGTCAAAGATGTATTTTAGTCATTTCTGGTTTAAAATGAGCTCCCATCCCTTTATAACTCACTTATCCTCCGCCATTCCCAAGTCAAGGGTCATATATACTGACCCAGTATCATATCTTTACAACTGTAGCCAATCAACAATTTTAAGCATCATTTAAGATCTCAGTGACCCAGAATTAGTAAAGTTTGACTATATTTATTTAGGAAGCATTTTGGCTGTAGACCATAATTATGCTTCTAGGATCTGCTTTGAAATGAATTTGATGACAGGATCAAACCTATTAAGCTTTCTTAACTTGTATGTATGTATGTATGTATGTATGTATGTATGTATGTATGTATGTATGTGTGTGTATGTGTGTATGTATGTATCTATGTATGTATGTGTGTGTGTTTTTGTGTGTGCGTGTATGTATGTACGTATGTATGTATATGTGTGTGTATGTATGTATGTATGTATGTATGTATGTGTGTGTATGTATGTATGTATGTGTGCATGTATGTATGTGTGTGTGTGTTTATGTATGTATGTATGTATATGTGTGTGTATGTATGAATGTATGTATGTATGTGAGTTTGTATGTATGTATGCATGTATGTATGTATGTGTGTGTGTGTGTGTGTATGTATGTGCGTGTGTGTGTATGTATGTATGTATGTATGTATGGATGTATGTATGTATGTATGCATATCTAATACTAGTCAGCATGGAAACCTATCTTACTTGGACAGTTATGCTCATTGCAGGATTGGCTGTCATTGGCAGATCCTACACATGGCGCCCCGCCATAAAAAGGACCATCACATGTTCTGTTTCTCCACTGTACGCCTCCGCCACATGTCAGGCTGCATTCTTTCCATGCTGACCACTCCGTGTATAAACCATCAACTGCAAGAAAATAATAAGAGTATTATTTGTGGTGGAGAAGAAAATGAAGTTAATGATTTTGATAACACTAATGAATGTTATTAACAAATATTGCAAACATTAAGCCGCCTCTGACATATGCGAATATACAAATATTAGGAGGGCGTGACAAACATTATATTGTCATATACACATATGCTCGCGTGAGTTTACGATAAATACATTCCATGTACCTTTTCAAAACTTTCACAAGATGTGTGTCGAACGGTAAGAACCTCATGAAGCACTAGTCTCTCGCATATGTTTCAGATGTAAATATTTAATGATACTCGTGTTCAACGCATTTGCAGTACTAAATCGTAAATAATTCAAAACCTGTTCATATTTGTCAATCAAAAGAATTCGTTCTATATGAACTAAGATCTCGAATTGCAACAACGTTCTGATGGTTTTTCTTTTCTTCATGTAACCAAAAAAGGAAAAACAATATTTTTACTGTACCTTATTTAAACATATATATTTGCATCACGTGTAATAATATCGAACTAGAGGTCGGTATCGTTGTTGTGTGGTAGAAAATGCATGTATACGCATATACAGTAATCTTTGGGAGGCGAAATCGGCTATTTTAATTTATTTGTAGTACATGTTGTGTAAAGTATTTTCCTTGATGTAATTATATCGCCTGGATTTTTTCTAATGTAATATAAGTCATAAAACACAGTAACAAGAGGATGTTGGTATTACTTGGACACGGGTGAGTGTTGCATTCTTGAAAGGTTTCAAGAGGTTCTGTGCAGTTCTTTCCGCCAAAATACGGGCCGTCACATGACCTGTTCCGCCGCTGTATTCCTCCTCCACAGGTAACATCACATGTATACCATGCAGACCATTTCTTTAGTACACCATCAACTAAACAACAGGAGTAGATGATGTTAATTCTTCCCGCATATCCATCACATATCATCAAAGTATTAATCTAGTACATATATATCCATTAGCTTAATACGACCTTAATCCGATTAAAATAAAGACCTACATATGAACAAGGAGATCTGAGAGGCATCGCTATTAGATCATGTTCTGTTGACCTTTCGCGTCACTGAGTGTATTACAGTTCTCTTACTGCTAAACATGAGAAACGTTATTCGAAACATATCGTTGCTAACGATAACTATCCTTAATGCGAAATGCAACGCTTCATCGCATGTACTACTACAGACACATGAATGAGATTTTCAAAGGTCACCATAACATGAAATTTTATCGCTGTAAGTCAGATCTCCGTTATGTCAGGGAAAAAAGATTTTAATCATATCAAAGCCCCCATATGACGCTGCGGTTGCTTATGCTTTATGAGAAATATACTCAACAGAAGGTGAAACAAACTATTCATGCCTTGTCACAGTAATTCATTTATCAGGTTTCCATATAAGAATGGTCCATCGAAAGTCAATAAAAGTTTGAAAGTTTAGCATTTGATGGAGTGTAGGAGAATATATTTGTGTTTTGGTTTTTTTACATCAGTCATAGATCGGTTTTTGAGTATAAACAGGTCTAATGTATCAGATATTAACTAATACATCTAGCAACCCCTCACTTGGACACTCGAAATCATTGCAGATGTGTGTTTGGTTCTTGTCGCCGACACAATCCTTTCCACCATAGAACGGCCCAGTGCAGTTTCGGAAACGGTCTTGTGTACCTCCACCACATGTAACACTGCATTTGTCCCAAGGACTCCATGTCACCCAAAGTCCGTCAACTTGGAGGAAAGGTAAGATGTAAATAGAACTATGCAAAACTTTGATGGAAATAGTAATTAACTTCATCGGTAAACGTTTGTGTAATCAATGAAATCAAGACATTGCGCTAAAAAGTAAGAATGTAATATTCATAGTTATTACCATTAGTCCTTATAATTGCTGCATAAAAAGATACCGTGTATATATTGTTGAGATATTAAATGATTCAGTTATAGTAAAGTGCACCGTGAAGGGACACACTATGGTGGCCGACCCGTGTTGATTCAGTGGTAGGATTCGAACCCGTAACCTCTCGGTCGAGAGTTATGCACACTAATGACTGAGCCTCCGGAGTTACTCTAGCATGACTAAGGGACTTACATTTGGTAAATATTTCTCAGAAAGAAAATTCGAGAGATTAGTTGAACGAAACAATATCATGGCGCCACACAATAAAAGAAATATAAGAACATTAATTACTTGGGCATTCTTGTGTGTTGCAAACCTCAACATTTGACCACAGTCCCGTGCAGTTCTTCCCTCCGAAAAATGGACCGTTACAGTCTCTGAATCGAATCCTGGTTCCTCCATCGCAGGTAACATTACAGTCGCTCCATGAACCCCAAGGATTCCATACACCATCAACTGTAATTCATGGATTTAATGTAAGAAAAAAAAAGATCTGGTGTTTGCGTATGTGTAGAAGTGTTACTATTTTTAGGATTGGTAAATTATATTCACCCTATCATTCTGAGAGACTATATTAATTTTAGTGAAGTTATACTTTTGAAGCATGACATTTGTCAATTTAGACATATTTCAAAGCATTGAAAAGTAAATGAGTCGATAAAATATACTATTTTATTCACTGTTTATGAACGATAAAATAAATGTTTTCTGTCTCGCATAGGCATAAAGTCGGATGCTAATGACGACCATTGTTAAGAGTAAGGTCTGAAAGCAGATCATTGAAGCATTTATGTGTGTGAACGGTGAAACATTCCCATGATGTGCTCCTCATGCGTGGCTTTGTTGTACATGGAATAAATGACGTGGTAGTGCGTGATGTCACTATTTTTAGATTTAAGAAGTATTACATCCTGATAACATAGTTGATGACATTGTATACAAAGTGATTATTGTATTTTACTAGATTTTATGCTTTTTTACCCATCGAAAGTAAGACTGCTGTATTTCATTGAGCCATCGGGTACAGTTTGATAATTATACTGAGAATACATTGTGCCACCGGAAGATATTCTGAATAGATACATATACGCGAATGCAGCCTCAGCGTGCTGATTTTACCGTCTCCGTCTGTGACCCCGGTTTCTATAGATTTATCTCCGGCAACAAATCTGATTGATGTACCTATGATAGTTGCTGTGATCTGAATTTCAGCAACAGCGCAAGGCCAACAGTAGTCTCAGCGGTGATTCTGCAAATAACGTACACAACAAAACACGTGTTTGTATTTCACAAGTAACGCAGTTAAATTAGAATTTCATTTCGCATCTGTTTTTCTGCTTCGATTATTTTTCGACGTTAGTAAATTTAAGTGTCTATCAGAGTTAATAATGTGATCTCAAAGTATAATTAGTCAACATGCTAGTATTTTTCAGATGCAACATGCACACACGCTTGTAACCAATTAAGCTTTTGTAATTGCACAACCCATACACAAACATTGGAAATATATTTCTGGGTAATATTTACATTTCCGGCGATCGTACATTCTTTAGGCCTGGCATTACGTTTATATACAACCATACTGGTTACGCCATTAAATAGTTTCTGAAATTATGTTCTTGTCTTTGCCTCAATACTGTTACACGGACAAGAGCGTCCTTGTTAAATAATAGTCGAGATTGTTGTTTTCTTGGTTGAGTCAATATTGATTCAGCATAATCAATGGCAGTATTTACCTTACCCTCAATTGTGGGTCAGAGACATCCAAAATGTTTATATTGACCCCCCCCCCCCCGCAATTTTAACACCAGGTTTGATATTTTACTCAGCCTAGCCCATAGCTCTGACAGCAAATAAATTTTTGCTCTCAGTCTTATACTCGCAGGGGAAACATTGTAACGAGGAATCCAGCTGGGGTGGAGTTGTCGGTAAACTCTACACTTCATTTTGTAGAAACCATCTCTGGGTGTTTTCATGGCTGGCTGTGCACTCTGTGACTGAAAGTTTCCGCGTGTTAATGCCAAGGTTCTCGGTTTACTTCGACTTGGCATTGGTATATCAAGGTGGTCCTAAATGCTGATTTCTATTTGACCCTTAACAAAATGAAATATTAGTGTATACGTGGGTTGGTTAACACCATTTTCATGCAGATGTATATGGACAAGTGGAACAAAATCATTATCGCTGTTGGCATCAAGGTCAGCCAGTCCAACACCTCTTTGTCAGATTCCGCAGCTTTATTATTGCAGTCAGAATCAATGACTTATATGCAATAATACATCTAATCTTAAACAAAAAACGCCAGAAAGGTTTAAGTACCCGTCAGGATAAATCTTGAGTCGTTTGAACTGAATTTCATCTTCGGCAACTAATTTTACTGCTATTGCATCTTTGAAAAAATGTATTTACATTATCACATCCGGCACATGTTATAGGAGACTGATCAAGTTGGACATTATCAGTATGTGTATTACACCCCATCCTCAATGAAATATTCTTAAGATGGCTCGGTAGCATCTAGTGGGGACGCGGAAAAATGGGACGTTAGGCGATGTGGGGCTTTGGCGCCGTCCGATGCTTTTTTGCGGCTGAAATTTTAATAGCATTTCACCTCACCTTAGCGTAACGAGGGCAGTTCTTCACAAAACGTACATTTAAATGGGATGGGAATGAACGAGATTGGCAACCGACATAAAACTAATCTATGTGGTACAGTAGGGGCGCAGTAAAGACTATTGCCTCCAGACTCCTCGGGATGAGTGTAACTAAAGAACAATACCCAACTGCGCCACAAACCCTCGCGCGGCTAATGATATCATCTAGACTCGTGTACATTTAATAACCGCTCCGGCGGTCTAGTGGTTAGAGCGTCCGCCTCGGATGCGGAAGGTCGTGGATTCGATCCCCGGCCGAGTCATACCAAAGACTAACAAAAATGGTACTAACAGCTGCCTCACTTGGCGCTCAGCATTAAGAGGTTAGTGATATGACTGGTCGGCCTGGGGTCAGGATAATGTGACTGGATGGGACAGCATGCTACATGTCTGCGGCATGATTCTCCAGTGCTAGACATCACTATAAACTGCCACACTACAGATATCGTAGCGATATGACTGGAAAATTGTTAAAGCTACGTTAAAATCCAAATCACACGCACGCACACACACACCTACATTTAATATATAAAGTTTGGGTCTGCAAACAGCCAAATGATCCGATCGACCTAAAATACTAATGAGTATAGACTGACCAATTGTTGTGTTCTTGGTGGATATTATTACCTCTGTGCTAATATTCGAATGATCGGTATTCATGATGTTACTACACGTGGTGGTGGAAGCAACTCTGCAAACTTTACATCCATGTATTGTTTCATCACGTAAAGATACGTCGAAAATGTTTGCCTGAATATGACATAGCGAATAAGTCAAGACTGGTCACCGGCGAGACTTTCTGTCAGTCGTAACGGGTAACTGGAGACTTATGCCTGAGAGAATTTTGCGATTCGTCCATCGTAATGGAATGTATTTTCTTTTGTTTTGAGACGATATGCCGCCTCGAGAAAAATCTTAGATTTTTTTTTACTGACAGCCTTTTTCAGTTACAGCATATGCTACTCATACGTCCCTTAATGAAGCCGCTTTTGCGAGCGCGGACCCGCAACAGATAACAACGTTGGAATGGCCACGAGGAATGGAAATATTTCACCGTTTGTTTTGCATTTGTGACTTTGACAACTTTAATGTCACTGAAGTGTTCTTTTGTTTGGCCGCATTAAGCTAAGTTTTGTTTGGATCAACCCCACTGGAACGATTCCAGTTAACTTTGCCACAAAAAGCCTCAGTGTGACCCTTGCGCTCTTTACGTTTGTAAGCTGATTTGGGCAAAGCCCGACTTTGACTTCGCGATATGACATTATTATCTAAAAGCGTAACAGGATTAATTACTACGTAACGAAATTGAGAAAGTTATATGAAATTTGCACAGGTTTCTCAAGGACCCTTATTTGGCCATCTGTGCCCTCCAACAGAAACGTCAGGAGAGAATCAAATCAATATATCAGTAACCAACGATACCGGGGAAAACGGCTTTGGATCTTCTAGAGAATGGGCCCATTTATATGTACATGTCGACTACGGACTGCATAAAAAAGTCCAAGTGTTCCAAAGAAAAGTAATAAATCGGATACACCGTACGAAAGTCGTACTGTGAAATCTGCAGAATTGTGTCGGTGTTTTCGTGCCAGTGCATGTAAGACTATAGCTTGTTTTATGCACGTGGGGTTTGTTTGCCTGTGACGTAAAGAAACTTTTTCAGAGGGTTCCTGATGACTGTGAAAAGCAGAGAAACTTCAGACATTCCTAGCTTGTGAAATATGATTGCACCCTGGATTTGTTTATTTTCTTTTTCATATATTAAAACGCCATGAATACGTGTTTTGGTGCCTTGAGACCATGTTGGTTACTTATCTGCCATATAAACTGTCACTAAATACTGCTTCTTGCGGTCGAGTCTGTGGTGAACACAAGAAACAACAGTGTTGATTCTTTTCCAGACCGCAAAACTACAATAATGATTTTATCGCAAACATCCGCAATGTCAATGTTGGCAACTCAACTTTGCCAGCAGAAACGCCGTGTGGATGCCAGATTGCACTGTTGGCGTTGCCCTCACGGGTTAATATAACTGTGTGTTTGATCCCAAAAATAACCTTGCGGACATCGCTACAAAAACCAAATATATAATTTAGGAGAATTGCACAAAAAAAACTTAATACGTATCCATGAAGTTGTAATCTACGCTGTGCAAATCAGTGGTTGTAATATGGGTTGGTGTTAAACAATTACAGCAGCTCTGATTTTCTTAGGTCTGGCATCCACACCAGTGGAACTAAAAAAGCACCCTATGCAAGTTCATTACATTTGTACGGTTGATGATACGTATTATTAAATGAGTTCCTGTAAAACGTATTAGACGTATCTGACGAGTCCAATAATCGTTGTGGCATTATCAACATTGTCGAGGATTGCTTAAATTTCTTCCCATTGATGGAATAGCATGCGCTGCTAAACACGGCCATGATGTAACTGATGACAAATCCAGCCTTTATATACTCGGGATAATCGGTATTGTTCGCCTCTATACGTTCACCTTCGATTTCCAAGAAAGTCCCACATGAAAGAAGAAAAGCCTAGACGTGCCCTACACTTGTAATTTTATTTATGTTGATCTGGGGCAATAGTCAGGTATAATTAATACTAAAAAATCTCAGGTTCTACGATCTACCAACACAGGAGCATCAGTGTCAAACGCGAAATCAGATGTATCTTTCAAATAGGCCATTGCTTAACTTATACCAATTTGGTTTTGTCTGTAACCTTTTATCCGTTCAAATGATCAAACTTGCAGTCGCTGAATCGGCTTTTCGTTGTTTAGGAACTTCACTGATAATTTTACTGAACGCGACTGGCATTGTCGCCGTCAGTAGAAGTATAACCTCTTTTGGTCGTGCTCGAAGCGATCTGCTTTTTTTTATGCACGTGAGGTATCTTTAGTGCGCCTATGAAAAATCCCTGGACCAGATCACTAAGGTCATTACTGTAATATGTCATGAAAACCGAATTTCTCGGGTTGACAACTCGCACGGGTATTATTTGTCCACTTACGACTGTCATTATATTTAAATGGCGGGTCGATCTTTAATGTACAGTTGTATTTTCAAGGACTCCTCGCAAAGATCTAAAAAGCGTACGTCCTTGTCCACATGGGAAAAACGCAGGCGCTATCAACCGAGAGATTATAGCATGAAAAATAGACGAGCGTAGCGGGAGCAATCGAGAACAAAGTGCCTGAAGACAAATTTGGAGAGAGCCCAAACCACACGAAACCCCAATATGTTACATTTGTAGAAACTCAGATTTCGTAGCTTCCACTTCGTAGAATTTACAACCATGAATAAAAAATTATAAAAATTAGATCAAATCATGTACCAAATGTTACCAAAAGTAGATGTATATAATACCATAGTAAATATCAATTGTTGTATAACAGACCCGTGCCTTCATATTGTGTGCGATGCCGGATGAAAACTCGTACTGCAAATCCAGCGCGGGTTCAACGACTTAATGTTGGAGCCGCGGGCACTGGAATTTGTGTTCGATGTGGAGCAAAGATGTTCCAAGGAACCTACGCTTCTCGACACAGGTTTTAGAAAAGTCGCTGACGGCGATGTCGCTGTAGTGTTAGCGAAGCTAACCTGAACACCACGAATAAAAGCACATCCTTGGATACAGTTACTGTGGGCATGGAACTGGGCTAACATCCTTGGATACAGTTACTGTTGGCATGAAACTGGGCTAGATATACGATTTGACTTTAACAACCAATCAAAGCCTGGATAAATATCAATAAATCGTGTCGATACTACATGTTATCGACACGATCATGCATATAAGACATCAAATAATATTTGTGCGCGTCATCGTGCCAATATAGATCTCATCCATGACGTGAACGTTATTAATCCTTCAATCGCAGAATTAATTGCCGGATGGATCATCAAAGGAGGCATGAAGTATATGATTCTCATTGGTGGAAAAGGTCCATACATCGAAGGTAACACGTCGAGATAATAGTAACTATCAGCTATCTCCTACAGTACCAAGGTTATTGGAAAGACGAAGCTGCCGTTGTAAACTTAGCGAGCGCGACAAAGGCCATCCACGGAGTTGCTCAAGCATAGTTGGCCAAAGAAGCCTTGTGGCAAATTTAACTACCCGCACCAAGAAAGATTTCCCGTGGATAGTTTTATTTGAGGACGCACAACGAATTTCATTAGGTTAATCGTTTCTTTCTCCTGTATGATCGGGTACGGGGGCAAATATACAAGCATAATTAGCCATTCTAAATGTTGCCAGTACATGCAAGGAAACGGAACCATCGACGTCTAATGATTTATAAAGTATTTCAGATGTGCTTAAACGTAATCGTTGAACAGCGACGCCTCAGCCATGTCCTCGTACACGTGATTGGTTTACATACATAATCATCGAGTCTGTATATATGTAGAAGATCTTGATGCTGATACCGTTCCACGATTCGGTCTTGTCGCAGTAAAAATTGTACCTGAGTTGCTTAGACAAGTCCAACACAAACGCTCGAACGTAAATAGGCTTCGTTAGCTTCAGTTTTGATTTTCACGGTGTATGGCAGTGAGTCGGAGATGAGCCTTCTAAGCATATCTTGATCACTGTCCCGAGAAAGGTCAATGTGGATACTTTGCGGAGGTTTTCCAATGTGTTCTTCAACACAGTGTTGTTGAAGAGTTAAAAAGAATCATTTTCAGACTCCTTGGTTGCCGAGGTATGAAATATTCATTTGTATGTAGTGCGCCATATATGCGTTCTGGCGAAACTGTAGCACTCGGTGGACTGCATACCAGATCGCAGATACAGCTGAAGGTTTCATACATGTACTGGTTAATTGGTCTTACTTCTTAGGTTCGGAACAAGCTTGACGCATTCCTTATACTTGTGTCCGGTACCATTTATAATCCCGCACCGATACAGAGACAACCAATTCCTCCGCACGACAGCGCTTCTGGTGCTAGTGGATAATTGCTATGGGTTTTGTGAAGCTCGTCTGAATACTCCAGTCCTACCTCATAAATGTATGCGATATCACTATTTTTATTATATTTTCCTATATATTTCTCCATGTTTATGTTTATTAATCCATCCAATCCACCAACATGTATGGCCGGATCATTGCCAATTCCTAAAAGTCTGTTGGCGTCTACATACATGATGTAACTATTTGGTGCAGCAGGATCGATTCGTACACTACCACATTGTTCGCTCTAGCGTAGCGGTGGATGGCCAATGAAATCCCCCCGTGGATTTATCTTTCAATAAAAAAAGTATTCATCATTTTCAGTGAATAGTTTCATCTCAGCCTTGTTTTTATACAACAATGCATTTTAGCCCATTCCTTGTTACGAAAAGTTGTGCTCAAGGTCGAGTTTGTACTAACGCAGGGCAATATCAAGAATGTCTCAAAGACATCCGCAGATATACGTCTATTTTCAAGTACAGATCACAATATTCACCCACGTTTTTGTATTCAGATGCAGACCAGACATTGTTCGCATATGAGTAGGTGTTGGGGGACATACCTTCGAGAGAAAAAGATAAATGAAATGAATCAATCGGTGGTAACTGAGTTTCAGCGAATTTTTTCCCCATCGCTCATGTAGTAGCGATGTACTCCTTTGAGTAAGCACGTTAAACGTTGCCTTGTTGGCACCACCGTATCAACGAGTGATTCTAAAACATTGTAATGGTTGCTCACCAGTTTATCCAGACTGGAATACAGGAACTGCATCGAGTCCATAAACCTCAGTTAACTCATTTTGCTCCATGATGTTGTGTATTACGTATTAATGACTTCTTTGATTATGTTGCGACTTGTTGCATGATCAGGTGACCGTCATTCCTATGCATGTTATGACGCATCATGAGGACTTGGGTAAATTCGCAACTGTAGACTGCATACGATGTATGTCTTCTCTGTACGTAATGGTAATGTAGCAGTGGGCTGCGAGGTTATGTATAGACCAGATAGCAATACTCCTTAATATCAAAGAATACTCCCTAGAATGGCGGTCACCCTTTATGTAAACTTGTTCACTTCAGTAATACAATTGACATGGTAGACAGAAGCTTCATCTGGGAAGTCATGAGGTACTAAAACATCCCAGAGAAAATGGTCAGGATTATCAAGTGTCTCTACAAAGACACGACATGTCATGTCATACACAACACAGACTTGTATCATTCTTTCTCTGTTGACACTGGTTTTAGGAAAGGAAGCTACTTTCACCAATGATAGTCTCACTACTGATAGACTGTGTGGTTAAGATGGGATAGGACCAACCACGAGGAAACAGTGGACCTTGATGCTAGAAAAGGCAGATCTGGACTTTGCTGACGATACTGGACTGCTGTTACACATACTCCAGCACATGTAATTAAAGTCAGCATACATACCTGAACTACATGTCTGGATATCAATGCTAACAAGACAAAATGCTTGTGCGGCAATGCAATCCAGGATTCAGCTATTCAGTTACCTGAGTAGTTTAGACATTGAGAATGTCGAAAAGTTACATACCTTGACAGCTTTGTCAACAAGTCAGGAGGAACAGATGAGGATGTAAAAGCTATGATATCCAAGTCACCCTAAGACTGTTCAACTCCAACGCCAAGTCAGTGCTGATTAATAGGGAAGAGTAATCGAGGCACACGAAGATCTTGGAATATAAGCTAATGTTCGTGAATCCAACAGATCCTGCACAACAGGTGGTCAGACCGTATCCCCAACTAGAAGTTATGGTTGAGAACAAAACAGATGCCCGTATCCGATACCATTAAGGAACGCAAGTGGAGATGGATTGGACACTATGCGAAGAGACCAACCCAAGTTCGCTCGTCATGCCCTGTAGTGGAACCCTCGCATCAATGGTGCTAAAAGTGTCGTCCCAGATCCAGCACTAAGCGGCTGTGTAAAACATGCGAATGTCATAATCATGTTCTTGGATCCATTTCGCTTTGACTTTTAACGATTTTAAGAACACCTATACCGTGCCCTTGCCGTAGTACAACATTAGCGGGTATGTTTGCCCGTCACATCTAACAACAGTATAACATAGACTAGCATGGAATTCGTTCCGCAACTTGGACTGTGTGAATTAGAACCTCAGGACAGTCCACTGGGATGTTAAAACTTTCGACGTCCGGGTAAGCTACATATGATACTTTCATTTTTCATTGTAGTGCATTCAGTTTTAAAATCTTGTTTACAGACTTTGACAATATAGCGCGCTGTGGTTTTTCACTGTTTCCGCTATAGTAAAAGTAAAACTTGTCAAGCAGCTGTCGCGTACCATATACACAGATGCAACGTCTGCATGGAAATTCCTACCAGTATACCTACTGAGTCGGAATACAAATTCATGGAAAAGCTTTTATCCACACATAATGATGGCACGGCTCTGGACCTTGTAACAATAACAAATCAATGTTATACCGTGAGCTTCGCTCCGTGGATAGTCGGTTGCAGGCCTGTATTCCGAACAAAATACGTTGACGACGATGTCAGGGATGAGTCGCTCAAACTGATTGGTGTCGGTAACTTGTACAGGAAATACATTATTATCAAACTTAAATTCAAATAAGTATTGTTTGTATTTTATATTTGGTCTTTATTATCGCTCGCGGCATGTATACGGATATGACCTCCCATTTGAAAACCAACTGTCATCATTTTTCACACTGATTACTGTTCGTTGCGCAACACACGCTGACGTTTTAACATAATTTGACCCACGAGGAGGCTTTAACTTGGAAATAATCAGTTGGACTTTCATGCATCTGTCCACAATCCATCTGGATCCTACTTTGGTGATACTTTTCTCAATGAATCAATAATCCTTGCAAACGTTTTGTAAATACCCTCATCCATGATCTCGGTGATTTTAAACACACCATCATTGTCATCGTTATACGAAATAATAACATGTACATGGAGAACAATCTCCATCTTAATTCCGAGACATGTCTTCGAACGAAGTTTCACCATGTCCTTACTTAGCTCGCATTCGATTGATATAAGCGTCTGATAATCATGTGAATCATTCGGTACTTATGTAAGTCGAACTCGATGACTTGCACACGTCGTACTTTTGTGGAATCCTCATCGGCGATAACATCTACTAAATGGCGGCGACTCTCTTGTTCATCGCCACCTGTACTATTTCAGCCCGCAAGGCCCATGTAGAAATCTTGATATTATACTGCACTGCTATTTTGCGGGATTGATTTAGCCAACCGCGCCGCCTCTGGATAAAGTACTAACATTGTATGCATGTCGGCTTTTCTCATACCGTTTGGAATCATTATCCCATGCTGTTGCGGCAGTTGCTTGCACTTGTTCACATTCGACTTTCTTATATATATATATATATATATATATATATATATATATATATATATATATATATATATATATATATATATATATATATATATATATATATATATTAGATTAGAATAGCTAGAAAGTTAGTTAGAGTACAGCTACATATTGATCAAACTCTTCCTTTACGATAAACACTGCCTGAGGTCTTTGAAATAAACAGACTTGCAAGCTTAATAATCAATAGTAAATAGATCTGAAACTTACGTAAAATGAGTCTTAAGTCGATCTCAGCCCAAATGAGTTTAAAGTATCCATCACCAAGTAATGTCAATCACCAAATACTATCGGAGCAAACATAATTCCGTTCGTAGCGTGAACTCCAACAATTACATACGATATACTCATAATTCATTCAAATACTATCTTTTTCATTAAATTGTAATACACATAGGGTACGTGCTATTTCTGTTTAAGTCTCAATTTATAATTTTGCTAGATTTGGTGATTATTTGTTGATTATGGGGAGTCGGTGCTGGGTAAAGACATTTCTCAAAATGAGTAATTAACCAGTGAATAGGAAGAGACGTCATACTATACACTATTTACAAGACTTTAATAACAACATGCATTAGTTTCCTAGAAAGGGACCCTTCCTAATTTCGTAACATAAGGAATTTTTTTCTAGATAGATATACGTGTTTAGCAATTTGAGATTGGAATAATTCTTCGTATTACGTGTTTGGGCCGTGTTTTGTATTGATGGCATGAAGTACTAATATTCGGCCTCAAAGACAAGAACCAAGCAAGAGTGAAATTAGAGTTTCGTGATATGTGGCTATTAGATGATTAGAACAAATGGAGATCCTGGGAAATAATGGAAAACAGTACGCTAAGCGTGCCCTGGCGTGTATATATATATATATATATATATATATATATATATATATATATATATATATATATATATATATATATATATATGTGTGTGTGTGTGTGTGTGTGTGTGTGTGTGTGTGTGTGTGTGGCAATTGCTTAATATCTTATTCTCACACAATTTGTACCGTTCAATATAGACTATAGCCATAAAAGGAAAATAGTGTAAGCAGACTATTTTATATACAGAATAGAAGCGATCGTTAAGCCAGCGATATTCCTGATATTACTGCAATACAACGTTTCTGAAGAGAAATGCTGCAGTTTTGCCTCACCGAGGAAATGTATTATATCGTTTCGGTAATATTTAGACTCTGAAAGGGGATATCGGTGTTACTAAAATATCCATATAGTCTGGCTACACTTACAACAGCCGCTCATTCTTCGTGGCGGTTACTTTTCCCCTTGGTAGGATGATACCATTGCAACGATGCTTTATATTTGGTAGTAAAATGTTCCCCGTGAAGAACATCGTATCCTTTGATAGTTTTATGACAATACATTCAAATGCTATTCACGGTCATCTTTTCTTACATGCTTTGGTACATAATCTGAGGAGATACTGTCTAACATGCCAGAAAAAATCCTACAATTATTTGCTTTCAGTGAAGTAACACAACGCTGATGAAGTGGCAGCAAATATATAATTTTGAATACCTGAACTAAAACAATTAGAGGAGATTGATGTAAAAATGGTATGCTTTTCATTCTTTTGTGTTATATTATATGCGCCATGTTCTAAAAAAATCTCCTACTTAACGTTCCAAAAATGCTTTTAAACGTAACGTGTTCCAGTTATCAAGTGATGATTATTGACAGTTTTATCTAAAAAAAAACGTTTGTTACTAATTTTTAATTTTAGGCGGTTTATAACACCTCTAGCAGCAGGGGGGGCGAATCCGACATTTTGTCCAAACGTCATTTGGCTTAATTAATACTTTCTGCACTCAGCGGATCCGGTGTCGTCAGCGCCTGGTAAAAAAAAAAACGACGTCGTCGTCGTTGTCATCGTCGAGGGGCCAAATCGACAATTGTCCGGACGTCATTTGGTTTAATTAACACCTTCTGCTCGCCGATCCCCAGCGTCGTCAGCGTCCGGTAAGCACAGCGACGACCGCGTCGATGTCATCGCCCCCTCTGCTGCTAAGTGGTTATTTACAATGAAAATTATTTACAACTAACCGAATATTTGGTCAAGTCCGATACGATATCGTGTCCGAGGATCATGTAAATTTATCGTTACGAATCCATGTGGGGTCGACTGAGCATGACTAAAAAAGTTTCGAAAAACATTAAAGTCCATGTCACCGCCACACCATGTCTGCCAAATATTTCGTAGCGTGTGTGTATCAACGCCGTTGAACACAGCAAGAATATTACAGTTGTCTCTAATTACTTTTGGAATCTGAGTGTATCGTTGAGTGACATATATCACGTCAGTGTTTTTATGCCTGCCTCTGGAAAATATCCTAGCTGGGTTTTTTTGATTGTCTAACATAACATCATCGTACACGACTAGATTGTTAACGTCGCCATCAATATCATCAATACCCGGTGCATCATTGATATCTGTAATAAACTCGATGACATTTTTTTTAGCGATCGCTGATGCATTCTCGTTGAAATCTTTCAACACCTCGTAGCATCGTTGATCATCTACGCTAGGAGCAACCAAATACAACTTATCCCACTTCATCCATCTCATTATTAAATTGAGTAACAATTGCGTCTTGCCGGATCCAGATGGTCCGATGATAATCATCCGGATCGAGTTTGGTAACGCTGCAACATGCTTAACTGGTTCTCTTGTTTTAGTCGCCGAAAAATCAATTATATTCATATTTCTATACATAAATTATGGATCTATATTGTGTGAAGTGTAGAGTACGTACTGGCACAAATGATATGACAACCGCTACAACAAGAAATAACAGATCGGCGCTTACTGGCAAGTGTGTACAATGCGGTACAAAGAAATTTAGATTTATTTCTATTAGACCCGGAGATGTTTTTAAAAAAAGCGAGGAGGTGATATTGCAGCCAAATTGGCAAAACTCCCCGGAACACCGTGGGCAAAGTATCCAGGAGAAAAACACCTCCCAGGATATAACTACTGTGGCCCCGGAACACGATTAGATATCAGACTCGATGATCAAAATCAGCCCAAACCCGGTGAGTATCCAATAAACGCTATCGATAAGGCGTGTCATACTCATGATGTTGCTTACAAAAGTAGCGATCTGCAACAGCGTCATATCGCGGATGTAAAATTAATTCACGCATTAAATGCTATTCCTGATAAATCCGTCAAAGAAAAATTGGCCTCATGGTTGGTAAAATCGGCTATGAAAGGTAAATTAATGATTGGAAGCGGAGCTTCTCGCGCTGGTAATTGAAAACGCTAGCGTTTATAATAACAACATGGAATCCATCTATTATTCTCCGAGAGGATACTGGAAGGGGAAGGCCGCAGTTGGTAAGCTTGCAAGCGCTGCAAAAGTAACAAAGACCACTGCGGCTAATTGGTTATCCAAACAGGCTATATGGCAAATCTATCTACCACCGCCTAAACAAATCTACTTCTCGCGCTTTGATGTCAGCGTACCTAATGAAGTTCATCAGGCTGATATACTATTTTTGCCGCATGACAACGGTTACAAATACGCGCTAACCGTAGTTGATGTTGCAAGTCGATACAAACAAGCGGAGCCGTTGAAAACAAAGTCAGCAACTGAAGTAGCCGATGCGTTTGAAAGAATTTATCAAAGAGGTCCTCTGCGCTGGCCAAATCTATTACAAGTTGATCCCGGTAGTGAATTTCGCGGCGCTGTTCTATCAACGCTGAAACATCATAGCGTCGCGATACGACGAGGTCATACTGCGCTACATCGTGATCAGGCAATTGTTGAACGATTCAATCGGACTGTTGCTGAACGGTTATTTGGATATCAATACGCGAAGGAATTCATCCAAGAAAAACGATCTCGTGAATGGGTCAAAAGGTTGCCAGGTGTAATTGCAGCGTTAAATAACGAGATTACCCGAGCAATCAGCATGAAGCCCAGCGACGCGATTAAAGAAAAGTATATACCCGGAAGATCAAAAATAGATAGCGTTTCCAAGCCGATTCTCGGCGATGTCACTGTTAGATATCTGTATGAACCAGGAGAGCTTGAAGGCGGTAAAAAAAGAGCTACTGATCCTATTTGGAGTGTTACCACACATAACATATCAACGATAACACGATCAACTGGTAGACCACCGATCTATAGACTGGATTCAACTGCCCCACAGCGGGGGTTTACACGCGAGCAACTACAAGTGATACCTGACGATACTCAACTACCCCCGCGTGGTCTTAACTAGCGCCGTTGCGTCTATTGCACTCAAGACAGGTCAACCTCACATTGTTTTTGACATGACCGAGACTGTTATCGGTCCTGTCCACGGTAAATTGGCGAGCGTCTTTATCCGAATAACGCCAACTCATTATACAATTGCAACTCGCGCAGTGATTATTCTGTTGTTGTCGTAACGCAATTATTAATTCGGCATCAATATCAAAACGCCGTTGTTTTTTTTTATCCTGTTGGCGGTAACCCGAGAGTTTTCTATCAATGACACTTGCATCGATGATGTCGTTGTCGTCACTGACCTTGTCAGTGACGGAGTCGCTGACTCCGTCAATAACAATTCTTCGAAGCTGATTTATCCTCCGTACTCGGGACACTGCAAGATAGACTAGATTCGACCATTCGATGCGATTATCAACGATCCAAACAATTGTGTCCGTGATGGTTAGTCCCTGCGAGGAATGTATTGTTGTTGCGTATCCTAGCGTCCACGGGGATTTATCAGCACGTAGCGCGTCCTCGACGACGCTGATATCAACGAGCACGATATCATTCAGCACGAGAATTTGTTTTTCTGTCCGGCCTGGAATTTCAACTTCAATGTTCTGCCGCCGTGTATCCGCGGGTCTATAACATAACAGCACTGGACGCGTTGGAAACTTTTCCTTATGCAACGTAAACAACTTCCGCTGAAGTGTGTCTCTGACTATCTTTCTACTCGCTACAATCAAATCGTTTGGTCTCCATGTTTCCCAGAATTCATTTAACGGCGTTTCCGGAATCACCTCGCGAATTATTTCACACTGAATTCTATCCGGCTGTAATCTGATTAATTTTTTAACCCCGCGCAGTTGTTCATCAAGTGCTCGGTAATCAGTATCGGTTTCTTCATAATAGTCCACAAAACCCCTTAACCAATCATGTGGACCCTCGCCGACAAATGGTGGTGGTTGGCCATGATCCCCACACATGATTACCGCTGTATTCGCGAGCAGCAACCAATCAAGAAACATTCGTAAAGTATCTAACGAAACAGTACATATCTCATCCCAAATGATAACCCCAGGAATAAATTTTTCCCCCATTCGATCAGGAGTCCACTCACCGCCGCTGTATCGAAAAAAGCTGTGATAAGTAACGGCGTCAACATTTCGTTGTTTTATCTCTCGCGCTAGTCTATGGGTCGGAGTAAGCACGATTATACTTGCCCGCGTTCGAAATAATTCAATTGCCCGAGTCGTCTTTCCTGACCCGCCACAGCCGCTTAAATAAACCGTCTTGTGTCTACAAATTGGATCAGAACACGGTGGTGCATTAGACCATTCTGACAATTTATCGCCGCGTAGGTAATTGTTCTCAACGGTGACATCTGCTGACGGGGAATAATCGCGTCGTATTTCATTTTTAATTCTCCATGTACCCCAACTCTCGTCCGGACTAGTAAACTCGGCTACGTTTTCCTTATACGCTACGTCAACATAAAACGAATCAACGGCTACTCTAACCGCGGTGTCGGGGAATCTATTTATCATCGAGAATAAATTGATAGCGGCGTAACCCAGCATAGACGCCCTCAAATGCGGGTATGCCGGGCTGTCTCCATCGCTGTAGGTAACAACTGTACCCAACTTTGTTCCATTGGACAAGAAAGCTGTTTCGCAGTTCACGTATCTATTTTTCGCCACTGCGTCCTTGATTACGAAATCATATTCTGCGTCATCTATAATCAGCCGTGAGCAATATCGTTTGTAGTCGCAGTTTTTTCCACCTTGTGTGAACTTACCGATTATTCTTCTACCGAGATCTTTTGCCTCGCGGTTTCGTTGGTTGAATATCTTTTTGGACCATTCGACGATATATTCCTCGTCGGCATCGATGTGTTTTCTGGATTCGTCAATTATGCTATCTAGACGCTCTGGTTCTGGTAACCAGACTTCAGTCTGCGCCCGATATGATATAATCGCGTCACTGACAATCAACGAAACTAGCATTTTACAATCAATCATATACCGTAGCAGCGCTATTGGCAACCACTTCTTTTCAGCCATGTGTCTACCGATCCAAATATAGCAACAGCGATGAAGTCCTGCCGCGAACTCAAATGATACTATGCGAGCGAATCCGGTTAAATCAAAATCAGGCAGTGGTCCATTAATAGCAACACGAGTCATTTCATGTCTGGGGTGTCCAAATCGTTTGAAATACTCAGCGGCGGATCCATACCCGAGAAAACTCGCTGGATAACAGGCAACCATATCAACGGAAATCATAGCGTCGCGGTTGTATTTAGTGTTCCATAGTCCACCATGATAGTATTCCAAACAACTGGATTGTACATCCGGTAGAAATTCCTTGCGCGTTGGACTCCACGCATTTTTCCTTGCTGCAACATGAGCTACAACCGATGGAATCGTAAAACAATTTGTTAGCAGTTGTTCATCATGCTCCTCAAATTCTATGGCGGTTTTTTTCATCCTGTTGTGAAATGCTTCAGTGCGATATAATTCACCGTTTGGTCTTACAAACTGATCAAAGGTATCAGCGCTGCGAAGTAACCACACTGATACAGGGTCGTTTTTACACAAATAAGCGATAGCATCAAATAGTTTCCTCTCCGCGAGAAAACCATCTTGTATAAATTCCCCCGGGATATACTTTACCGTTCTATCCCGTGGAAACACTGTGATCGCGGGCGTCCATGCGTGTTCGTTATGATCAATAATTTTGATTGGGGCCCCATTTGATTTGTACTTTGATTCGTATAATACTTCACCGGTTATCGTTGTAACGGTTATTGGAAATCTCAACGACGTTTCTAATCTCGCTATGTCGCTGATGGTCGCTCCACGCTCTTTTACGGTTAGTTCCCACTGGTTGATTTTGCTACGTCGTAAATCAGTCAATTTGTTTCCTCGACATGCATTTGTAAAATGCTCTATTATTCGTTCTGCTACACAATTTATCCCAGTTGACTGTTTCATTGGTTTCAGTTTTCCGATATCAGGTTTCTTATTTAACGGGTATATTCCATAAACAACTGCTGTTTCAGGATACGCTCGTTCATAGTATGGTCTATCAATTCCGGTTAACAACCCCGGCTTGGAGTCGCGGCTGACAATGACTGTTTTCTTGTCGCTGAGAACTGGTTCAAATTTATCACGTATGATCCAATCACCTGATTCCACCCGGACAATGAATTTTACTCTGAAGAAATACTTTTTACCGTCAAGTTGTGATATTATCATTGCTGCGCGGTTGTCGTTCATGGTAGCATCAACAACACCATCAATTCGAAATGTTGACCAACTATGAGATGCACCATCACGCTTGAATTCATTAATACAATCGCGTATTTTATTCAACAGGGTTCTATCGTTTATTAACGCTTTTGGTGTGTCCTTGAGGACTCTATCGAGATTGAACTTAATATTTTTCCAGGGCTTAATTGCTGCTAATCTCTCGAACTCATCCATATAATTAAAACAAGTATTTAAATGAAAGAATATAGTATAATGAATCACTGCAAATGGTTGATGATTGGGTCGACAACCCCGTGCAATAAATCATGTAGAGGCGAATTCTGCGGGTATCATTTACAAAGCGTTCGTAATGGTTCTCTTGGCCCCCTCCCGTGCTTGGTTTGTCACGTCGGTGTAAGAGGAAAATCGCAGTTGTGTATCAATTGTGGCGGAAAGCGATACAGGGAACTAAAACGCTATTATGACAAGCGAATTAAAAACGCCGTCATTGACCCCACCGCCGACTTCGTCATCAAAACCCCCCAAGACTACGTTGAAAGATTTATAATTAAACCAAATAATAAATTAGACAAATAGTATTATTATACAAATGGACCAAGAATTTCAGCCGCATCCTGTGCTCGTCAATTACGAGGCATCTCGCGACGGCATTGTTAGAAACCGCAAACTGAAGAAGCCGGTTGGTACCGTAAGTAATCAGGGGTATCTGATGTTTGGTGCCGGAAAGAAGAAGTACCATGTTCATAGGGCGGTATTTGAGGTATTCAACGGATTAATCCAAAATGGACTTGTGATTGATCATATTAATAATAATAAGACTGATAATTCTCTTATAAACTTGCAAGCCGTCTCGCAGAGTCAAAATACCAAAAAAGGCCAAACCGGTAAATACCCAAAGAAAGCAAAACCCGTAAAGTCATTTGATACAACAACTCACGAGGAAAAAATATTTCAGTCGATGAATGAAGCCAGTAGATACTTTGACATTTGTATCGCCTCAATACGAAAAGTAGCAGAACGAGTATATCAAACAGCAATCTCAAAAAAGACCGGGCATAGAATTCGATTTTCATATGTAAATATCAGCGAGTGACGAAGTCACCGGCGCCTATGGCGCTGACGAAGTCGCCATGACAATAAATTGTCCATTCCGGAAGAAAACGAATTATTAAACACCTTCGGAATTGATACACGGGGTTTCATTTTTTTTTATTTAAAAACAAGATGTTCTATAAGAATAATGAATATCGAAGACATCAATAATATATTAGCCGAGATTTCAAAATTAAAAAATCAAGGAATTGAATTATCTGATGGTCTCGACAGTGAAAAAATATTATCCGATTATGAGATTATTAACGAACAATCGAAACGGGGGCGTTTTACCCTGGCCCGCGAGTACTTTTTCATAAAACGATTACAACATACGATCAATGAAAACTTGTACCACAATGACGCAAATGCATTCATTGGACTATTCACTGCCGTTGAAATAATACGAAAAAAACTCGGACGTGTTTATGAACGACGCCGGGAGATTTCTAGTAAGATCAAAAACATTAGAAGGATTATAGACGAAAACTCCGGCGAGAAATTAGAAATTGCTTCGCAATTGCAATAATGGTAGGTGAATCACTCACTACTCGGCTAGCCAGAGAGCGGCTAGCAGCGCTTAGAAAGTTCATACCGTTACGAGACAGGGTCCGAGAACAACTTCAAACGCGGCAGCAACTACAAACCGATTTTACTGTTGGAAGCGAACAACTCTTTGCCCCGGTAACTAAAGCGACCAAGGATGTTACGGCGGCAACTGTACCCGTCCTCGATGCGCTTGAAAAGATAGCGGCTCAGACCGAACAAACAAAAAGGTCTTTAGAAACACTCCCTGCAAAAATAGCGGCTGCTACAACACGGAGGCCACCACCACTCGCTATAACCGAACCACAAGAACCTTATGTTACAATGGCCGACGAAGAAGAACTAGGTGCTACCGCAAGAGAACCAGAAGAAGAAATACCGGAAGAAACACCGGAAGAAACACCGGAAGAAAAAGAGAAAGGGGGGAATATACCCCGTAATGTGCTTAGAAAGTCCACAATAGATCAAATTAGAGACCTCAGCAGCAGGAGGGAAGAATTAATTGATTTTGCTGCCAACAATTTTGCTAAGAAAACACGAGATAAGGAGCATATCAATAGCGGTTACGAGAAAAATATAAAGTCGTTAAAGGATTGGACAAGAACAGTGTATTTAGCGAGTAAACATAAAGATGTATTACTACGTGGTGATGGTCCCGATTACGACGCATTCCACAAGGAAGTTGAAAAAAGGGTAAAACTAAAAAAAGGAAAAGGATACTCTGTTGGTAAAGAATCCTACGGCGTTACCTGTCCTAACAGTGTTCTCAGTGATATATCACGGCTAGAGGTACTAATCGGAGGAAAACGAGCCGGAAATAACTCTCCGGAAATAATCAATGAGGCCGCTGATATTTGCAAGCGGTTATTTACGGGCGGTATCATGGACGTTAGTGCGTATCGAACGCTCATAGACGAACTCGTGGATGATTAAAAAAATTATCGTTTTTGTTAATTCTGGCCGTTTTTGGTCGTTTTTTGACCGTTTTTGGTCGTTTTTTGACCGTTTTTGGTCGTTTTTTGCCATTTTTTGACCGTTTTTTGAGGGCAAAAACCCCAGGAAATCATTTAGAGAAAATCGATGTTTTTGCTGAAAAATCGAGAAAAAACGACTATAGGCAACAAAAAATGACCAAAAATGACCAAAAATCAAGAAAAAACCGGAAAAAAACCGGATTTTTATCGAGGGCAAAAACCCCAGGAAATTTTGATAAAATTTATTCCGGTTTTCCACACGGCGGTGGGAAGGGGGTGATCAATCACTGGTGATCACAATCACTAATTGAAAAACCGGTGTTTTTATAATAAAGATGATCATACACTACAACCACGATAAACCAGTACTCGTCTACGTGGTAAACTCGCGATTGCCTGTTTACCGCGCGTACTATGGAGATGGTCTCGGTAGCACCATTGCAGGGTTATTTACAAGAATGGCTCCAAAAGTAGCGCCGTTAGCCAAACAATTAGGAATGAAGGCTATTGATGTTATTCGTGATAAGGGTATTAGTGCTATTGGAGACGTTGCCGGAAAGGCGCTTTCTGCAGCAAAGGACAAACTAATGTCGTTGGTGAGGAGAAAAAAACAGAAACCACCGGTGATGCCATCAACGACGGTGATGCCTGCAAATGTCAGTAAAGTAATAAATAACGCCGTGGAAGAAAAACTAGAGTCGTTGGCGGCTCAGTCATCCACCAACGCGCCCATGAACACAATAGCGGGAGAGTGGTCTTAAACAGAATTCAAAGAAAATCGCAATTGAAAACATCAACATGATAAATAATAAAATGTTTGCGCGAACCGCTGATCCCGCGTTTGATATGGATGCCCCAGTGCGCAGGGATGATTCTGTCCGTGATTATCAATTTTATTCTTATTATGCAGCGCAACCTGACCTACGATCGCGAATTGAACTTCAAGTCCAAGATACCAGTAGATACTTTCTGCCATGTGAAGCGTTTATCGAAATTGAGGGAGAACTCGTGACAAATGCTGCCGATAATGCACCATACGCAGATGACGATCGTGTTCGAGTTGGTTTCGTCAACAACGGTATCATGGCGTTTTTTGAGAGCGCCAGATATCTTATTGACGGGCGAGAAATTGAATCAATAGAACGCGAGGTTGATGTTGCAACGACGATAATTGGGTTAGCGAGATACTCGGACGATTACACGAGATCGGCGGGCCCATCTATGATGTTTGCGAAGGACACCACCGATAATGCTGACCATTTTCAGTACGTTAACGTGCTAATAAAAGAAAATACCACAGTTGACCAGGTTGAAGCAACCAATCCAGATCGCAGAGCAAAACCAGGCGCTGATTTCACTGTTATAAAAAGTCTTAACGATAATTACAATATGGGATTCGCAGCACGAATGTCGATGCTAAAAAGACCACACCGGCAGTTTTCATGCGTGATTCCACTCCATCACATATCTGGATTCTGCAGAAATGTCAGAAAAGTTATCTATGGGGCTAAGCATACAATCGCGCTCACGCGAAGGGGCGATGATAACAATGCAATATGGCATGCTGCTGGCGTCGCTGCCGGTAAAGTCGTTTTAACTAAAATGGCATTGTGGATGCCGGTGCTGACTCCATCAGTTACCACGGAAGCACGATTGTTATCATTTATGGAACAGGGAGGGAAATCGTTGTTGAGTTGGCTAGCGGTAACAACTGATGCTAAAGAGGATAACGTCGCCGATACGTTTACATGGCACTTGGCATCAAAACAAGGCGTTTCAGCCCCGCGTCATATATTTATAGCACTACAGAATAGGGGACGATTGGGTAATCAAGAACACAGCCATATGATATTTGATCAATTAGGAGTCAGGGATGTTTCGCTGAGAATAAACGGACAACAGGAACCATCCGAGGATATACAGCTTAATTACGGCGACAACCATGTCGCACGTGTGTACCATCGATTGCTGTCATATATGGGTCGTGATCAAAACGTCGACACTGGTTTGCAAATATCACAACTTGATTTTAAAAAGCTGTATCCGATTTATTATTTTTCGTTGGAACATCTTGATTTAACGAGACAATCCGTCGTTGATATACACTTCCGAGCTCGTATAGCCCCGGGTGGTGTTAATTACAGAGCGGTTGCTGTCATTCTCAGCGATAAATCAATGCTGTTGGAAGGTGTTGGTGGACGAATGAGAATCATTGATGCACCAGTGGAAAACATGTAATTGAAAGCACAAACGCGTTTACAATAAATGTCGTATAGTGTCGTCAGTGTAGAGTTGACTGATGGTCAAGTCAAGAAATTACGATCAAAGTCGGCTAAACAATGCGGGACCACAATAACGCTGAAGCCGTCACAGATGGCAGGTGGTAATCATAAGATATCGTTGACGTCGCGTCAAATAAAACATTTCAATAATGCGATGAAGAATAAAAAGGGTGTTCAAATAGATTTCTCGGCCGCAGCGATCAAGGACATGGAAAAGACCGGTGGGATATTTCCGTTGTTAGCCGCGATTCCGGCATTGATTGCCGCGGCGGCCCCAGCAGTGGCTAAGGCAGCTGCGTTAGGAGCCGTTGGTACCGCGGCGGGGATGGCATTGAAGAAGGCAACCGGGAAAGGCTATTAAAAAAAACGATCCGTGGCCGGAAAGGGTCTAAGACTACCGGGAACCCCGTATTCATGGTACTCGGGAAAGGGTCTAAGACTACCGGGAACCGTTTATTGACTCGGGAGTCAATGACTCCTGAGTCTATGACTCCCATGTCTAATTTTGATTTAATAGACGCCGCAGACGCGCTAGCGATAAAAAACTTCAGAGGTGTTTTTATGAGGGATCAATTACCGGCGGCACCAAGGAATATTGAAACCGGCATAATTAACCTCGATGGGTCCTCCGGAGCGGGAACTCATTGGGTTGCATACGCGATTGATCCGCGTGCGATCGTCTATTTTGATTCATACGGGTTAGCCCCGCCGAACGAGTTTATGGGGTATATCCGGACGTGTTCAGCCCGGGTTTTTTATTCCACGCTGCCAACACAGCAGTTAAGCGACCCGCCGATATGCGGCCGTGAAGTATTGAACGTACTCGCGGCGATTTCATCATCGCGAAAACCACCTCATGTGGTTGTAAACGAATACACTAGTGGGGTCGTAGAGGCCCGGCGGGTTAATTAGAAACGCTGTTTTTTTTTACAATAACGATGATTGATATTTGGGGACGACCTATTTCGGCGCTGAAAGGATCCACGGAAACGCCCGCCACCGATGACATAAAAAAACTAATCGAGGATGAAATCGCTGATACGTTGAATTTAACAAGTGTTGACCCAGGTGAAATAGTTGTATTTCAAGACCGCCAGGGTAAATTGAAATCCAGTAATGTGTCGCTGGATGACGTTTTAACACGACGGCGTGATGCCGCCGAGGACACTATCGCGCTGTATACCAGCGACGGACGACTCAAGCCGGGTGAACATCTGTCGACGATAACATTAGTCAAAGACGGTTTTATAAGGTTGAATAGATCGGTGACCGAACTTGACGCGCAGGTGAAAAAATCTGTCACCGAGGTGAAAAAATCTGTCACCGATATACAACTCACTACCGCTAGTTTTTTCGGGACCCCGACGGTAACCGAACCGAATCTTGCAACAATAAAAAATACTATTTCGGAGTTTACAACGCTGTCGGGCCAATTTTACACGTTACGAAAAAATGTTAACAGGATCGATGACAACTTTGATAAATTCTTTGGTAAAAAAAATACCAAGCTGGATGAAATCACAACAACTATAAATGATATCACTGCGTATGGACAGGAAATAAAAACAATCAAAACTGATGTTGCAGCGAACAAAGGGAGTGTAGACGTGCATGAACGGGAAATAGAAATAATCGGCGCTAATGTTGCAACGATCATAAATAATGTAGACTCGCATACAGGGGAAATAGGAACGATCAAAACTGATATTGTAGCGAACAAAAGGAATATAGACGCGCATACACAGGACATAATGACAATCAGAGCTGATATTGAAGCGAACAAAAAGGGTGTAGACGTGTATAGAGGGGAAATAGGAACGATCAAAACTGATGTTGCAACGAGCAAAAGAAATATAGACGTGTATGGACAGGAAATAAAAACAATCAAAACTGATGTTGCATCGAACAAAAGGAATATAGACGCGCATACAGGGAAAATAGAAACAATCGAACTTGATGTTGCAGCGAACAAAAGAAATATAGACGCGCATACAGGGGAAATAGAAACGATCAAAACTGATATTGTAGCGAATAAAAAAGGTATAGACGTGCATGAACAGAGAATAGGAACGATCAAAACTGATATTGTGGCGAACAAGAATAATATAGACGCGCATGAATGGAGAATAGAAACAGTCAAAACTGATGTTGCAGCGAACAAAAAAGATGTGGACGCGCATACACGGGAAATAGATACACTCATTACTAAGGTTGCAGCGAACAAAAAAGATGTGGACGCGCATACACGGGAAATAGATACACTCATTACTAAGGTTGCAGCGAACAAAAAAGATGTGGACGCGCATACACGGGAAATAGATACACTCATTACTAAGGTTGCAGCGAACAAAAAAAATGTGGACGCGCATATACAGGAAATAGATATACTCATTACTAGGGTTGCAGCGAACAAGAATAATATAGACGCGAATTTGCGGAGAATAGAAATAATCGGAACTGATGTTGAAGCGATTAAAGACGGACTACCGAGAGTAGCAGAGCAATTCGAAAAAATAAAAATCCCTCATGAGAACATCATCAACACAGTATACACAATTCGGCATGGATCATTCGATTGGACTCCTACACAGAATACAGTAAATACTACCGCAACTGTTAAGGGCATTTATCGATTGACACTGGTTTCAATGATGCAGTTTAATATATTATCGTCGAGTTCATCCGGGTTTAACAATACAATATCAACAATTATAGACAAGAACGCAACTGAACAGTTTACAATTTATGCCGTTGATGGAAATTTAGCCCGGGCAAACATCACATGGTATGTGGAATTTGTAGCGAATCTAAGTAATTAAAAACACTAGCTCTTTTAGAATAAAATGACCACCAGGGTAATTGAATCAGAGGTATCACCGACGTCACATCAATATCGATTCGATACCGCAAAAGAATTCTCCGCGAATTTGAAAACGCTTTCCGAACAATACCGCGCAAAAATAAAAAAATACCGTCGTAAAATAACCGCCATCGACGCGGTCGTGTACTCGGTGTCGGGTATAGTAGCTGGCACCGGTGTTATTTTATCCACGGTGACCACGATAGCCCCGATCGCTGTTCCAATCGCTGTCTCCGCGATGACAACAGTTGCTGGAGTCGCCAACGCAATCACTAGAAAGATATCATCGTGTTTTCAGAAAAAACTCAACGAGTATACAGTAAAACATCAAATAGTATCCGACGCGTACTCGAAATTATCCGGGTTGATCTCATTATCGATTGATAATTTGTTCGTATCCGATGTTGAATTCTCCACGATAGTCCAGTTCTATAGCTCCGCGATGTCAAAAATCGAGGATTTTTAACTGGAAGCCGGAACCACCTGGTTGTTGAAATTAGACACTAAAAACAACGAATAATAATAATGTCGCTGAACCCCGAAGGGTCTCAATTACTTCAGCGGATCGCGGAGAATACCACTCCGGTACAAACAAATATGATAACGATAACGTCAACGAAACCCGAATTCAGTGTGAACTTCCCATCGCCGGTTCCAGTAAAGGAAATAGCACTGGCAAAATTGCGAATATATCACAGTTGGCCTAATATTCGAGCGGACGCATTTAATGGACAACAACCTAATAACTCGCTGGTTTTTGCACGGACAAATAAACCCGATGGGACCCCAGACTGGGAGGAGGTTACAATACCAACTGGGTCATACCAAATAGAACAAATCAATAAGGAATTTCAACGCAGGATAAAATCGATCACAGGAAAAGAATCAAAAATCGCTATTACGGTTCATGAACCGACGTTATCGTCGACGATTGAAATAAGCACACCGGGGTATATGGTTGATATTTATAACAGTTCAATAAGAACCATACTAGGATGGCCTAAGAATCCACCCGCGGACGCCCCCCCATCAACTATCCTCAGATACGATAACGGAGATGGTGGTAGGCATATTGCTCCATACAACGTAAATATTGCATCGGTGATAGCGATTAATCTAGTGTGCGATGTTATCGAAGGGAGTTACCAGGTGGATACCAAGCAATCAAATCAAGCTCAACAGGGGTATATCCTTTATTCGTTTTCACCAACAGCCCCTCCGGGATTTTTGATCATTGAGAGTCCGATTAATCCGGTCTATATGCGATGCCATGATCGGTTTTTAACGAGAATTAATTTTAGAATTACCGATCAGTCAAATAACCTAATTGACCTACAAGAGGAGGAGTTAGTGATCACTCTGTTTGTAAGATCATAGCAGCAGGGGGGGCGATGACATCGACGCGGTCGTCGCTGTGTTTACCGGACGCTGACGACGCTGGGGATCGGCGCGCAGAAGGTATTAATTAAACCAAATGACGTCCGGACAATTGTCGATTTGGCCCCTCGACGATGACAACCACGACGACGTCGTTTTTTTTTTACCAGGCGCTGACGACACCGGATCCGCTGAGTGCAGAAAGTATTAATTAAGCCAAATGACGTTTGGACAAAATGTCGGATTCGCCCCCCCTGCTGCTCCTCTCACCGCAATTACTGAATGCAATTTATGATCTGTAGCTAAATGAACCTTGAAGGATATTAGACAGAATGATAAGGAACTTTGTATTAAGTTTATTATCTTTCTCTGATATTCTCCCAAAGGTGACGCCATTAATTATAAGAAGTGTAGAAGAACCACCAACAGCTATGGAGACCGAATATACCAACTGTAATATGGATGCATGTAATTGTATTACCTGGACATTTGGCTGGGTGGCAGTCTTCGGTCTCGTTATCATCGTCAACTCAATCTGCACCACCATAGACCATGCATTCTAAACTCCATTAACTATAAAGGATTTCGAAGAGACAATATAAAATGTACTTCAATAGATGCAGAACATTTGCAGTCATGTAATGTTGCAAATAGTTCTTTTTACGAACTTTCAAGTTGACACAAGAAATAAAAATTCGAACAACTATTGGAGCTGTTTGATTTTTATATTTCTACCACCTGCAAGACACAACCGCCGCCGTTTTTTCTGAATGCCCTAAAATAACTGTTGAATTTTCAGAGACGAAGATCTATATGTAATAGTACTGTCTTTACTACACTCAGTATCTTCGATATATCAGAACACATTGAAATGCACCATTGGTTTATGCCAGTTTACCCTTTATTAGAGAAATTTTAAATACTTTACAATAAGAAGAATGGTTTATAAATTAAAACAACAAATGGTTTATAAATTAAAACAACAGACTCCAATTAGTCGATTCCACCTTTCAAAATAAAATCACCCTGAGGTCACTCCTGGCTTCTGGACTTGCTGACGGACACGCACACAGACACCAGAGTAATTAATATGTCGAGATGCCATCATAGACGGCTGGAAAAAGATACTCTTGTATAAAAACTGCTGCTCGATATATTGCAACAAGTTGGAGACATTACTAAACAGTTGGACAGACTATATGATTAAAGAGTAAGTTAGTCACAATTCATTTTAATGGTGGCTGTAATCATTAAAGGGAAAAGAGGAATGAACAAAATGTAATCTTCATGCGAGAAATAAACAATGATTCCAACCTGAACATGGACGAGTGTTGCAGTCAGGAATTTCCTCAGGCATACTATACCGGGCCAATGTACATCCGGTTTCGCATCTTGCGTCCTCCACCACACGTCACATTGCATATCGACCAATCAAACCAATCATTCCATGTACTGCCGACTGAAAACTATTCCATTAGCATGTAACGGCTTATACTTTCCTGCCGCTATCGGCTGTCACACTGATATATTCAAACCATGATATACACAGAACTCAGTATATTATTCAAACAAACAAAAAATGAAGAAAGCTAGTTATCACATCAGTAAATTGCAGTTTATCTAAAAGATTTGTAAGCACTATACGTTTCATAGTCATTATCTCTGCAAAAAATGCATAGACAGCAGTGAGTGGATGACTTGTCATGAATTGCTTGTGAAATGACTACAAACAAAATGGCATGACATAGTTAGAACTAGCTGTGGGTATGAACATCTGACAAACAGATGCATCTTTTGGGGCTATTTCTTAACTATTTCCTCCAATTTACAATGATATAAAGTTTTTACATACAAAATATCTTATTCCAGTCATTTTATTATCAATTCCAAACAGATTGGTCTAATAATGTGTGCAAGAATATGAACGTATATAAAAGTTACGAATCGTTCGATAACATTTGAAATGCCGATTGTCTCCATTCTCGTATAGGTCGTAGAGCATCCACGGGTTGTTTCCTTGTAATATAAGCGTTTTATGCTTTTTAGAAGAGAAATTTGAAACATTAAGCAAAGAAGACGAGTAAATATCGGTTGTTGAAGCCAAAGTATTTATTGCGGCATTCTAAAAGAGTAGCGACCACTTCGAAATTATTTCATGAATGACCATGTATTATTGTCAGGGCATGAAAGAAGTTACACACGAAAGCGCCATAAACGTGCGTTCAAAAATAATACACAGGTAAGAATAATCGCGCATAAACTGATAGAAAAATAATGCTAGATAGATCATACATCTGGTGTTACCTATTACCAATATGATAACCCCATGTCTCACAGCCATCAAAATTTGCCACGCTTATTTATTCCGATTTCAAATTGTTTCGGTACCGTAGCCTTTGTTTAGGTCATTGTCATCTTCAAGTCAGAAAGATATGCTTAAGATGCGCACAACACGTCAGAAACGAAAGCGTGTTCAACACTAAAGCATTGTGTTCACACGAGTGTTAAGGCATGCGCACAGCACGTCAAAATGAATGGATGTCCAACACTAAAGCATTGAGTTTACGCCAATGTAACATGTACATATAAAGCGACATTTGCATCTAATATTCCACACCAAATTATTATTTAGTTTGTGTCCCTTAGCTAATGGGTCTGATTTTATTCGAAATAAAGACAAGCTATTGAAAATATATATGTGTGTGCATAGTTTGTTTTGAACAATATATATATATATATATATATATATATATATATATATATATATATATATATATATATATATATATATATATATATATATATATATATATATATATATATATATATATATATATTTCTGAAAAATAAGAAATCATAATGTGTGACAAACGTGTTTGTGCTGGTAGAATAGTTGCAATATTAGTAGTGGCAGTAGTAGCGATCATGATGGCGGTGGTGTTATTATTAATAGTAGCGATAGTAATGATTTAAGACGTTATTAGTAGTTGTAGTAGTAATGCTAATACAGATAACTCTAGATATAATGACGGCTAAAGGGCTCCTAACATTATATCGTTATATCCAAATTAATCGATCATATATACAAAACAAGTGCCGGGAAGGAACGATACGAAATATGTAGTTATATATAATTATAACGGATATATCGTTATGTGGGATAGCGTTGTATCCCCAGTTTACACCAGCAGCCGTAGGTTCAGAAACTATGTACCACCACCCCATTTCACCTTTAAATATGTTATGGCCTGCATCCGCAAAACTTAATGGCTGACCTCTACATGATTGCCCCCCCCAAAAAAAATAATTATGCAGGCCTCCCCTGCTGGCAATACAATATATAGTATCGTCACCCACCCAATATTAAGATAATCACCATACAAGATGAGAGCACAATTTAATAAAATCATTGACACTTCAAAACTGACAAATTTCTTAGATTTAATTGACTGCTATATTTTCAACATATTATATCCATTTTCTTTTAAATTTTGTCATAGTTCTGCTAGTCATGATAATAAAACATAATCTGCATTTTTTGGCAATGCTTATAATGGAAAAATTTACATCGTCAAATGTTTACTGAGGATCCGTATATATATATATATATATATATATATATATATATATATATATATATATATATATATATATATATATATATATGGAGAGAGAGAGAGATTGAGAGAGAGAGAGAGAGAGAGAGAGAGAGAGAGAAAGGATGTATTGGCATTTAATACTTTTAGGTGTAACAAGGAAAAGATTATTTTGTGGAGCACATTTTTCCCCAGAAATCATGACTTCCAATTACCCTGGATATAGTGGGATATTTGTCTCTAGAAATTGCATATGTTGTATTCTTAATATGGTACATATTACATTAACGCAAACTCTTACACTACACATTCGACAAAGACATTTTTCTAACATTTGTTCTTCTATGTTTCCGTACATTGCTCTAAATGCACAACACGTTGAAACTGTACATACTTGGACATTCCTGCGTATTACAGATTTCGGACTCAATGTTACTGCCGTTGCAGGGTGTACCACCGAAGTATGGTCCATAACACGTTCTATAGCGATTCCGTGCTCCTCCGCCACAAGTCAAATTGCATGCTTCCCATGGCGACCATTTATTCCATACTCCATCCACTAGTTGTCGTGAAGAAAAAAACACCCCAAAGGTAAACAATTCCAGTGACAAAAGGGTATTATTGAGAAAGTGTATGTTTAACATTATAGCTTAACAAAATGTATACACATCGATATCATTGTCTCTTTGTGCATATGCATTGTATTTTGCAGTTCACCTATGTTGTTTTTATTTATTTAAAATATTATTTTATTTCAATATTATTATTTCTTAAACTGCATTCACAAGCCTGTACTACTTTTATATATATGATTCATTTATATTTCTTTTATATATTTTAATTAATTGATTTATTCGGGTCTTATTTTAATAATAAGTTTCGAGAGATGAGAAACTGATGATATTAAAATTAAAAGCATTATTGACGAATCGCGACAAATATTCACAAATAAGAGAAATGTAAACAATACGTTATACACTCGTCACGTGGTAAATTGTATTATCACACTTCTTTTAAAACCCTCTTTCATTGGTCAGATATTTAGGTACTAAAATATGTGGTGTCCTCTTAAGTTGTGTATTATACCACTGTCGTTTTGACCTTCGACCCACTGACCTCAAAATCAGTAAGTTATTTCTTGCATAATATGCCAGACAGTTAAAACGTTTGCCACAATTCGAGTTACAAATGAACTTTGAACTAAAAGAAATCTGGCATGGATAAAAGTGACTCTACTTTTGAGAAAGCGTGACAATGACCTTGGCCATTGACCTTCTAATGAAAATGTCATCCTTATTTTAAAATCCGCAACTGAATTCAAGTTATTTTTCTTCTTTCAGTCTCCTTGACCTTGACTTTTGACCTACTGACCCCAACAGTGATATGTGTCTAAAAATTAAGTCATTCCAATGTGTGATTACGTTTTGTGGCATAGGATTTAATTTACTTTCTTCAAGGAGAATTCCTCCTTGGAGTCCCATTGACAGTTACCTAATCTTTTTAACCTAAAAATCTTAAGTTGTTTTACTTCCAAGCCATTCACAACGTTTAGTCAAAACATATGGTACAAAACAGAAATATTTTTATGGAAATAGCTTTTCCACCTTTTAATGCATGTGACTTTGACCTTTGAGAATTTGCCCCACCCAAAAATAGGGCCTTACTTCTATGAATTAGACCCATCTACAACCTTTGGCCGACGATATTTTGTAAAGCCATCCTTCCTCCTAGAGTCGCAGTAGTCTTGACCTTTGACTTCGTCACTTCAAAATCATAGAGTGTATTTCTTATCTCAAGCAAAAGCCATTTACGAAGTTTGGTTACGGTATCTGCTATGTCAGCCAAGTTATTCTGAGAAAACTTTGTTCCTTCTTTTAGTTTCTTTAACCATGACCTTAAGCTATGTTCGATTCCAAAATCAATAGATTTCTTTTGCTCCGAAACTGCAAACATCTTACAAAGTTTGATAAATGTAGATGGTAAAGAACTCGATAGGGGACAAACGGACGAGCGTAGTGACAACGTACAAAAATAACTGAAGGTGTATTAGATTGAGTACCTGGGCATGATTTGGTTACACAGATTTCCTCCTCGTAAAAATTGTCTGTGCAATTTTGACCCCCATAGAAAGGTCCCGTGCAGTTTCGATCTCGCCAGCGAGTACCGTTTGCGCATGTGACGGAACATTCACTCCAAGCGGCCCACTCCATCCAAACGCCATCGACTTTAAAACAGAGTGGTGTATTATAAGATTTGAATACATTGATTGAATGACGAGTAGTTATCCTTATACCTACAAAAACTAAGAATTACAATGCATACATGTTAATCAGAACTTTTCATAATCTACAGGTAGATCCTATTACAAAATGTTAATACGAATCTACTTTAATTTATTTCTTTTTGTCCTGGAGAATAGAAAGTCTTTCATGATTCAGCTCCAACCATTCCTATCAAAACGTAACACAACGCAGTTCTTTAAGCTTCATCACTGAATTCGAAAATCAGATATTGTAAAAATGTAGACTTTCAGTACCAGTCTATGTATAATGAAAGTTTAAAGGATTCATTCTATCTGCTTTACTGAGCCACTTCAGTTATATCCAAAGAATCTTGTATTTCATATATGGATGTAGACCCAACTGTTTGTTATCAGTCTAAGTGTTTCCTATCGTACGAAAACAAATTTATTAGTATACATATTAAGTAGAAAGATTGCACTCGAAATTACCGGTCCGTATAACTAGATCAGTCGAACCGTGTATTGTATTTTTTGCCACAATTGTTCATAAGTATGTGCTTATTAACAATGTAAACTGAACTTTGTACTGTATATTTTGCAGCAATTGCCCGCAATGATGTGCTCAATTGGACATGGGATAATGTAACAAAGTTTACGTTATACATTTGGGTGTACGTACTTGGACACGGAAAATCATTGCAATTTCGACTTTGCTCCGCTGGTCCACTACAATCAGCGCCCCCATAGAGTGGAGTGATACATTCCCTAGTCCGATTCTGGATTCCTTTTCCACACGTCACACTACACACTCCCCACTCCTCCCATTGCTTCCAGTCTCCATCCACTGAAAGAATCCAAGGTAAAAATATGCAAATGTCGTATGTAGCGTTTCGTAGGAAAAGTATATTGTGGAGTGGGCTCAAATTAACCATCACACAGACATTAGAGACATAAATGCACATTAAATTGACAAGAAAGAAGAAAAGGACTATATCCAATGATATCATCAATTAAGAAGGAAAGGTTGCAACACCGATTGGATCATCTAGATTACTTCATGCGACAGAAAAACGACAGTTCCATGACTCGATCAAGTGCAGTGGACTCGTAAAAAAAGAGTATCTTCCGATGCATTTTTATACAATTATTCTTCTTCAGAAATGATAAAATGTGAGAGAAAATGAACAAACAACATCTCCCTCCTGCTCGAAAAATCATTAATTTCAAGGTTTATTGTCATATTGGACTAGGAAGCAAATAAACCTTTTGTACAGTCATGAAAATCTGCCTTGCCTTCTTTAGTTTTCTTTGAAAATAGTTTGTGTATACCTATACTGTGTACTTACATTTTGTTAATGATTGAGGGTTGTGCCTACCTGACTTTTGTCGTGTTTCTAAAAAGTAAAAGACCTTGTTTACGAGATAGTGTGCTTTTCCATAGGGAATCTATTATGTAGAAGGTAAAGTGAAATTTTTATATAAAGCTGTTTGGTAAAACAATCGTTTGTTCCTGTTTTATGATCAGTGTTTGTGATCATTTATAGCTATGTTCATATATAATTTGAGACGAATTGTTTTTTTTAATAATTATTCATTGGAATTAAAAAGTACTCATTACACTTTGGACTAAAACAGTACTTTGGGATTGTTGATGATTCATTCAAAGACATTCTGGATTATAGTATTGTGATATGGCAACACATTCAAGACTATTTCATTTCATTCGGAACATTCTGTACTTTAGAACTTATGATAGAACTTTTAGGATTATTTGAAAAATGATTCACAATACTGTACGTGTCTGTATTCTGATTAAATAATTTTTTATTTTTTATTTTATTCAAATTATTGCAATAATAGAAAACGATTACCTACCGTTTAATGATATTTGAACAGTGTGACCAAAAGAGTAAAATTTCAAGTGTGTGTGTGTGTGTGTGTGTGTGTGATTATAATTTTTAACGTAGCTTTAACAATTTTTCAGTCATATCGCTACGATGTCTGCAGTGTGGCAGTCTATAGTGATGTCTAGCACTGGGGCATCATGCCGCAGGACACATTATCCTGACACCAGGCCGACCAGTCCTAACACTAACCTCTTAATGCTGAGCGCCAAGCAGTTTCGCCTTTTTCACAACAAGATCATGGTCACTAGAAGAAATGCCTTCAATCAAGGACTTACTGTATTAGACGTCTTCGTGTTTGATGTTTACTGAACACAAATATGAGCTCTATTAAGGGCATATATATTCCTACGTTTGTAGTTATGTCTCTGTAAGCTAATTACTTTTAAAGGACTAAACAATCGACAGGAAATCAATTCTCGGATGTGGCACTTTTATACACTGAAAAATTAAATAAAATAAGAGCTGAAAAGAAACCTTATATTATCTGAAACTGCTATACGAACCTAGATGGGAGGATAATGATTGATTCGGAACACCTATGTTTTCTCCTGTCTTTGAAACATGTTAGTACAAACTTACGATTTGTTCTGACTGTTATATTGAAAAGAGAAGTGCTAGAAAACCCCTGAGGCCAGGGTCAAATTGAAAAGTCTTGTTGGTCATTTGAAACACCTTTTCACTTAACCAAAATGTCATGTGGAGTAAGGAGACGAAATCTAGAGTTTTGTTTTCACACAGTTAAATAAAATTAAATTACGGACAATAAAGAACATTTTCGGATCTTCCTTGCATGAACAGTTGTATATAAACAGAACAATTATCAGACCTGGACATGAAAAGGTGTTGCAAGACTCGATCTCTTCGCTTTTCCCGGGGCAGGGAGTCCCATTGTAGAAAGGGCCATTACAAGTCCTGCTTCTGTTACGATGTCCATACCCACAGGTTACAGTGCACAGCGTCCAAGGTGACCAAAGATTCCACACGCCATCGACTAAGAAAATGGAAATTGTTTGTTTATTTATTTACTTTGTTATTTATTTATTTATTTATTTATTTATTTATTATTATTATTATTATTATTATTATTATTATTATTATTATTATTTAGAGAGAGAGAGAGAGAGAGACTTGTAGCCTAAACACACAACAAAAAAAGAAACTCGAGAAAAGTTTTCGCTCATAATTTGTACAATTCAAGTACAAACAATCCTGAACTTTGATAATTTAATTATCCAGATTCGTTTGATATTCACGCATATTCCTCCATGCAAATGGCTGCCTTATGTTTTGAAAAAAGTGCATCTTTTAGATGGTATGCACACATTGCCCAATAGAACATACTACCGCACGTTGATTAGTTTCTTGCTTCTGTGCAGCATTTGTGTTACTTGTACAGACTAAATGTGCCCTATGTTATATTATTTTCCTTCTCAGTTTGAATGAACCTTCTGCAAACAGTTAAGCCAAAATCGTGATGTAAGCTATTCCATGCGGCAACTGGTGAAGACAAAATATATGTAATAACCCATATTATTTATTATGAAAGAAAAATTACTTCACAGAAGTTATCATATATCAACTACTTAGAAAAAGAAGTCACAATTTTATATCTCTGAACTTACTCGGACACATTCTTGGGAAACAACCTTCGACTTCCTTATCTGGACCCGGACATTTTGCGCCACCGTAGAATGGCCCAGTACAGTTCCGCACCCGAAACCGGGTTCCATTTTCGCATGTGACGTCACAGGAAGACCATTTTGACCAAGGGATCCACACTCCATCAACTGTTACAGCGTGTAACATCGTAATAAATGTTTTTATTTTAAAACTGTTTATAGATATATACATTTGCCTGCATTGGAAAACTATTTCAAACTTTGAGCATATGAGCAACTGAAGCCATTGTAAAGAACATAACATTCGGCGAAACTTGCCGTAATCTGTCGGTGAACTTATGAAATCCTTAGGGCTACAGTTATTATAACGGAAGAGTTTCATAAAACTAGAACATAAAAGTGTGGGTTATTGTGGGGGCAAAATGGAAAAATAAAGTGCTTTGTGGAGGCCTTGACAGACAGGTCTTTCCAACTCAGCCATGCGTGCTAAAAGTCAACTCAGGACAGCATAATAAATAACAATAGTGATGTACCAGGACACGGCGACATGACACATATGACGTGTGACTGATTGCTTCCCTCTTCACAGAAGCTGCTTGTGGTATTACACTCACGATATCTGGTTCGTACACCCTCCCCACACGTGGCATTACAAGGAGTCCACTGTCCCCATGGCAACCAGGACCCGATGATTCCTAGGGAAAAGTACAGCAATTGTCAAGCAAAGTCCATCCTTTACATAATTTTGGCATTGTTTAAAATGATCTAAAAACTGATATGAAAATTTTACAGAAGAAGAATTCAGGGCTATAGATGGTGTTAAGAGCATTTAATATTACAACACTCTAGCGGAAAAGAAATAATCTGGCTAGATACTGAAGACAGGTAGTGTTGTCATATAGGAGACTTACGATAAATGGTACCCCGGATCGAGTTTTCACATCTTCAGACCCCAAAAATATTTAAAGCTCGGTGTTAGTGGTTTGTTACATTCGTCTATAATTGACCACGAGAGTTTCAAGCACAAACTGAACCTGGTTGTCCAAATGTCTTTGTAAGTGATCGATATCACTATAAATGAAGAATATGTCCTGTTTATTTAAAACCTTCACGCATGAAAAATCAATTAAGGATTCAATTTGTGAATTGTTTATTCCGAATGCAATCCCAGGTCTACTTTAGCAGTCATTTCTAACGTCATCAGTGTTCAAGAGTAGAGCTGACTGGTTACTCAAAGATTTTGTAACATAACTCCTTGCAAGTAGTACAATCAAACGAGATAACTATATTCATCTTCTTTGGAGATAATAAGGTTTTCCCCACGAAAGTAAAACAGCAAGGATCTCTTAATGGGCAACATGAAAACTTACTTCAAAGCGCAGTATTGCAATCAACAAGGACTACTTTCTTGAAAGATTAAGTTGGCAGAAAAAGCGTATTACTACGATTCAGATACCAAATTATAAGCTGACACTGGCATTGCACTTCACATTGGAGGCAGAATACCTCTGCGACGTACGGACTTTGCAACATTTGCTGTACTCATGCACTAGTAGGAATCTGTCGAGTGATTTAATATACCAGATACGATTACAGTATCGGAACAAATGCGCCTGTTATTTGTGCCAGTAACTTATGGGAAAAGAATCAACAAAAAACGTACAAAATAGTTTTTATTGAAAACAAAGTCAGCCAAATAGAGTATCGGTAGGCATGCAGATTATCGGAAATGTATAACCAGTCGCACATGTTCTGATACTGAGATAAGCATAATCTTTGCTGCTGTGATTTCAGGTGACACAATCGCTTACTTCGAAATCACCATATAACTGAAAATTGTTGCTGAAAATTCTCTTACAAAGACATTGACTTTGGAAATGGAGTCGTCTTATTGTGTCATGTTGGAATCACAATGTGTTTTATGTATTACATTCGAACTACTGTCCTTACAGTCAAGCTTTTACGGCGGAAATTCTTTTTGACGATTTATAAAATTATTTTGAATGGCATTAAAAACAATTGGCGAATTTGTCTATTTTATCCCTACCACCTGAAGACTATGTTGCCAACCTTGCACATGATATATATATATATGTGTGTGCGTGTGTGTGTATTTTTGGGGGAGTACTGGCGTTTTGGGGAGTACTTAACATCCATGGCTGGCTTGCTGAGCACCTTTTTCCTCCTTTACCACGCTCGGACATCCTACACGTGGCAGAATGTGGAACGATTTCCACCTGCCACACGCCCACGTGTCCTAAATTGACGTCATCGCTGCCGACCAATCGTAGCGGGCGTTACATACTGCTTGGGTTGACACCTGAGGCATTTCAATCCAACAAAGAAAAATGAGTGTGTGGTGAGACTATTCCCACTCATGTTTAAAGCCTTTCATTCATGTTGTTAAGGACTAGTTAGTCCTACACCTGAGTGGCTAAATTTAAAAGTACTCTGTGAGTACATAAAAGCCTGGGGGATGAGACTCTCTTTCCTTCCCCAGGAGTAATTAAAAATCACGCGGTGCGTGATTAAACCAGTGATACATGCTCCATTGGAGCGAAAATCACTTTAATTCAAGTAAGCAAGCAAGCAAGTTCGGGTACCGTCTCTAGCACTCTTGATGACACCAACTGTCTGATTTGTTTTCTTTCTTGCAAGCCCTTATGTTCCACTTCTGTTTGTGATAATAACTTGTGACACTTCACATTTTCTAAAGTGGAAATCTTTACAAGCCGTACAAAATACAAAAGTTATATGACTTGGGCTTTTGACACTTGCACAGCTTCTTCACTTTATAAGTGTCACGAGAAAATTGTATATCCAATTTTTACCATTTTCCAAAACACGCACACACTTTTGGCACACAGCCTTACAACAAAACAATGCATCACCCGTTGTAAGCCATTTCATTAGCTATACTTATTTTCTTACCGCGTTCACTTCGAATTGACTTGAGTAGCTATTCACACAGTGACGAGAATGGCCATGCTTTACTCGGTCTATCCTATAGGCTATTTATATAAAAAATATATTTAAAAAAATTAAACTAATGCACGAACAATCGTACCATGGGCGATCCCATGGAAACTGTGTCAGTCTTATTGCAAAATACATCAAGGAATGATGTTTAATTGTACTATTCTGTGAGTACGTTTTAGTCGCATTTGTCAGCAGTTCACTCTGGTGATATTTTACAATGGTGGATTTTTTCCGATGGATTTTATTTTCTAAGTGGAATGTGTGTTTCCTTGAAAATTTCTTAGGGAAAATATGCCATAAAAAAAACAAACGTAATTGTCGTAATTCTTTTTAAAAGTAGGAATAACATACTCTCTCTCTCTCTCTCTCTTACAGTAGTTTTTATTGAAATCCTTATAGTATTTGTTCATTTTGAAGATACCTCTCCAAAAATGTGATCAGTAGTTACTATAAATAGGTGAGCTGTTCCGTTTGTCATGTAATTTTTTCCCCAAAAACTTACACCCTAACAATTGTATAACGATGATTTTTTTTTCTATCAGTAAATCGTTGGATGAAGTAAAATCTTGAGTTGACGAGCTTGGACAATTCATGTATCTTAGCTTTATCCTTAGTTTGGCACCGCAATGTGTCACGGAAAAGTTTACAACATTAGGTCTACCGTTTTTTTTTTCTTCTCAGAAAAACAACAAACACATGACTTTTTAAAGAATAACGCGAGTGTCATTGCACTGTATAACCCTACCTATGTTTAACTCTGAATTCTAAAAGCAAAACATGCGTTCAGAAACAAATTTACCAATGTTCGACCAATTTTCTCTGAGTTTAGACTGTCGATAGAGGACACACGTACTAATAGTATGGAAAAATGGGAATCAGCCTGCCTAAAATAGAGTATTTATATGGGTTAGGTTGACCAGGATTGGTTAATAATGTAAGTTATGTTGTAGGAAAAAGAACCTTTTGAGAGGTTATCCTAGTTGTAAGTGAAAAAAAATAGAGACATTGTTTTATTGATGGAATTTCAGTCCTTTAACATTCTTGAGTTTGGAACACTCATTACTAAAATTAGCACCTGACTCTTTGGTGCAGAATTTAAAGCACATGTTTCAAACAAATGCAGGTCCAGAAAATGCCGCGGCTCATATCCTTTCCTCTACACAGAAGCTGACATCCAGGTTTCATCTATACTGATAAATATAGGTTTGATCATGAGTACTCAAAAGCTGTAAGTTATTGAACTTTGAAGATCATGAGGTTTGCATACGTTTACTATGGGGACTGAATTAGTACCGTGACTCCTAGAACAAGGCGCGTTTTGGTGCTGCTTTTTTCCCCGCCTTAGATTTGTGAAAACTCTTCAACATTGTTAGTCATGTGTGCTACGAAACACAGGACATCTCTTAAATTTGAGATATACAGCAAAATGTTAAGCAGTCAGTTGACAATAGATATCACAATACCTTTTTATAAAACTGATGAATGAATTAAAACAATGAACATTTCTCACATAGAATGTGAGGTTGTCTTAGTTATCTTTGTCCTATAATACCGCAAAAAATAACCAACCAAAAACGGTGTCCTACGTTTTTTTCTTTACCATTCTTTCTTTCTCTCTCCAATGTAATGTTAAGTCTGCCCATTTCTCAAAACAATCCAGACTAAAGTACTACAAGGTTCTATTGTCACCCAATGCAGTAACACGTGTGTGTGTGTGTGTTAGCTTTCGCTTACATACATATCGTTTGTACAAAAATTTAATTACAAATAGAAACCATTGACGTAAACCATTTAATTTAACCGTGCAGATCGCTAGAACAAACCTCTAATAATACATTTTGAAAAGTGTTGTGTGACACGGATCGCCATTGTCGCTTGGTGTCTGCTTTCTTCTTCGAAAATAGATCGTTGCGTCTTGACTATAAAAATTTAATTTGACTAAATTTTACGCACTACTTGAACTCATACATTTCACGTTGTAGGTGTAAGCCGTCGTTCTCAGTTTTCTGGAAGTTCGTTTTTGCGTTTCTCAAATGTGATACTATTTTTTATGGACCGAACGAAATTTCTTTTGGCGTGAATCATGACTCGTGGTTTTGTGGCATAAATGGAGAGCATTGATTAAAGCTTAGTTATGTCGTCTTCGAAATCGCTGACACGGATTTGAGCTAACACTTCAGCTCTTGTGTGAGGCGACGCGGCACGTCACTGCCTTTTACTTTCTCAATGAAATTGTTTCATCTTATTGCAAAATTACATTTGACTAGGTTTCATACACAGCAGGTCCCTGTATATAGGGAGAGTGTCTTAGAGTCAGAGTATTCATTCCACTCTCAAACGATCAAGAAGATGGAAGAGTCAGCACAGACCGACCTGCTGGTCAAATATTTGCTAAAAGTCATACGAAAGCATAATTCACAGGCGAAAGTGGCAACAAAACTTACTCTTTTGGGCGTTGATTTGATGAGAGTCATACGAAAGTGTAGAAGTGCTGATGAAGTTTGCTATATCTGCAAAGGTAAATGGGTATTTGTCTCCAGAATACCTGCTTCGTCTAAGAAAGAGAGACAAAAGTCAAGATACCTATTATCGTTGTCGGGAGAAAGCACACTGGGATTCAGAGTGCCTAAGAGAAAAGAGAAGAAACAGAAACAAGACAAAAAAGAGGAGAGGGATTCAGAAGAAGAAGAAATTGAAGATCAGGAAGAACTTGTGCCAGTGAAGACATGGAAATGGAAAAATTGACAATGCGAGCCGATGCGTTGGCCCTGATGTGAAATTTCACACTACCTTCTAAAAGAGAATAGACCAGAAAGAAAACGTAAGTGTCTCTTGGTCTTGACATTCTATAATAAGGATGGCGTGTTTTGTTTTTACTCACACTTCATGACATTGTGCTCTTTCACCTCTCTCTATCCCTCTGGATCATGTTTTAGTTAGAATTGAAATGGAAGGATGTTTTCCTTCACGCACGCTCTTTAGGCATGCAAGTCGGTAAACAATAGTCAGTCTATTCATCCATCATTTTGTGTCTTGATGTTTCCTAAAATCACACACTGATGCCATAAAATAACGGGTTAAATGGGTTTTGTAGTGTTGGGGGTGGGGTGGGGTGTAGGTGTTTGGCAGAGTTGGTCATTGCAGGTGAGGGCTTAGGTGCTTTCAAAAAACTTTTTCTTCTTCACTCTGTGTTGATGGAATATAATGGGTTATTTTCTTCACTCTATGTTGATAGTATATATAAAGGGTTATTTCTTCACTCTGTGTGGATAGTGTATAATGGTTTTATTTTTCCCTCTGTGTGGTTAGTATATTATGGCTTTTTCCTCTTCCCTCTTTGAGGATAGTGTATATTGGGTTATTTGTTTCTTCTTCCCTCTGCGTGGATTGTAGATATGGGGTTTATTTTTTTAACATCTCACCTCTGTGTGGATAGCAGGTAAGGGATTTGTATTCTTCCTCTTCCATGTGTAAATAATATATTAGGGGTTTGTATTATCTCCCTTCTGTGTTGATAGTATATTTGGGGTTTGTTTTTTCCTCTTCCCTCTGTGTGTGTGTGTGTGTGTGTGTGTATGTGTGTTCGCGTACGTTGTGTGGATAGTATATTTGGTTGGGTTTTTTTTCTTCTTCCTCCCGTGTGTGAATAGTATATTTGGGGTTTGTATGCGTTCGCGTACGTTTGTATGGGTAGTATATTTGGGTTTGTTTTCCCTCCCTTCCGTGTGAATAGTATATTTTGGGTCTTTTTTCCGCTTCCCTCTGTGTTGATAGTATATTTGGCGGTTTGTTTTTTCCTCTTCCCTCTGTGTGTGTGTGTCTGTCTGTATGTGTGTTTGCATACGTTGTGTGGATAGTATATTTGGGTTTGTTTTCCCTCCCTTCCGTGTGGATAGTATATTTTGGGGTTTTTTCCGCTTCCCTCTGTGTTGATAGTATATTTGGGGGTTTGTTTTTTCCTCTTCCCTCTGTGTGTGTGTGTGTGTGTTTGTGTGTACGTTGTGTGGATAGTATATTTGGTTGTTTTTTTCCTCTTCCCTCTGTGTATGTGTGTGTGTTTGTATGTGTTAGCGTACGTTGTGTGGATAGTATATTTGGTTGTTGTTTTTTTGTCCTTCTTTCTCCCGTGTGTGGATAGTATATTTGGGGTTTGTACGCGTTAGCGACGTTGTGTGGATAGTATATGTGGGGTTTGTATGCGTTCGCGTACGTTTGAATGGATAGTATATTTGAGTTTGTTTTCCCTCCCTTCCGTGTGGATAGTATATTTTGGGGTTTTTTTCCGCTTCACTCTGTGTAAATAGTATATTTTGGGTTTGTTTTTTTCTCCTCTTCTTTCTTTTGTGTGTGTGTTTGTGCGTATGTCTGCGCGCGTACGTGTGTGTGTGTGTGTGTGTGTATTGGTCTCTGTTTGTCCCTATAAAACTCCCTTTATCCCTATCAAATACACTCTACCTACCTACCTACAGTAGCGCGTATTCAGGTCAGCCACTTGCAACACTGTTGCCATTTATCCCCTAGTGTCCAGTACAGTGACGTCACTGACGCTGGAAATTTTGAGACTATAAATATGGACTTGGGGTTTTCCACAAGTTGTAGCTATACATATGTACTAGAGTTCATAAACAGGATCGTCACTCAAGCTGAGGCTATAAAAAGATAGTGAGGTTTTCCAAAAGAATTTCCCACAAGTTGTAGCTATAAATAGATAGTGAGATTTCATAGGAATTTCAGCTGATTATAGCTATAAATTGATACATGGGTGTTTATCCACGATCGTCACACAAGTTGATATTGTAAGTAGTTACTAGGTTTATCCATTTTAGTCTAAACCATTGTAACTTAATTTTCGGGGATATGTTTATTCTCCTTTAAATTCTGGGACAATTTCGTCATTTTAGCGTTACTTTTAGTCACATCCATTTTGTCGTTGAACTTTTCCTTGATTATAGCTTTTTATAGCATCATTACAATCATGCAAATTTTTGAACACCCCAGCAAAATTTCAGGTCTTGGTAATGCTTTATATATAAATTTCAGGCTTGTACTAGTGTATGTCTGTCTCTGTCTCTGTTGTGTTTGGCCTTCTACCATCATTGTCCCTCAGGCTTGTACTAGTGTATGTCTGTCTCTATCTCTGTTGTGTTTGACCCTCTGCCATCATTGTCCCTACAGGCCCTATACAAATTCCCCATTGTCCCTAGACAGTCCCACCATGTGCAATTTCCCTTGACGCTATACAATCCCACTATATATTCCCATGTTAAATTCCCCTTGACGCTATACGGTCCCATAATCTATTCCCATGTGGTTTTTAATGGTAAGTCCCATTGACGCTATATCGTCCCACTTCACTACTTATGTATGTCTCCCTCTCTCTCTGTTTATAATACCCTTAGTATTGTGCCATTTTTATTGATGCCGTGATAAAATTTTAAAGGTCTGTGCATATGCTCCCAAATTCTAACGCAGTAAAATTTGCTCTCAATCCGGGTGGCATAATACGAAGTAGCATGATTCATGTTATTTCAAGGCTTCTCTTAAACATTTCTTCTGAGTCGTCCAGGGTACATCGATGGAATGTACATGAATGTATTACGCTACTATTTTGGCATGGCGACTCTAAAGCTTCCACGTATTCATCTAGATGCTTGAATGTATCGTTTTGGAACTAAATACTAAGCGTACAATCACGAGGTCCGTCTTAAGACAATTCAATCGTATATATATATATATATATATATATATATATATATATATATATATATATATATATATATATATATTTCTCTGTGTGTGTGTGTGTGTAACCAGTGTAGTCTTGCCCGTCATACTCATTACATAATAAAACTATGTTTAATATTGAAACTTTCTTCATTTTATTGTTATTTCGCTAGGCAGGTCTAAAAAGAACTTGAATTATACTTTGGCATGCGCAATTGTCAAAATAAGCATTGTATTTCACTTATTTCGGATACTTATTCATGAAAATGGTATAAAGAATTTAATTTTCGTAATCTCTCCATGAAATTTCGACACTTCTTTATAATTATCATTGTATGTTTCCGACAGTCAAGTAAACTAGGTTGCGTAGATACAGAGTTCACGTGCAGACGGTATTGGGTCATTATCTTGTTAATATGTGACTGGTAATAATGTGAATAATGATATGTGATTTCTAACCTAAAGAATGTAACACACTGAAATATGTTGAACTGCTGACTTAAAACGTTTTTTGAAAGTATGAAGAAAAAGCAAGAAAATAAAATGAGAATTGCTAATTACAGCAGCAAAATAAATAGTGAAATATACGTGCAAACGGTCTAGAGTGATATGAATTTACACAAATTAAAAAAGATTTAAATTTGAACAGGTATGATAAACGTTGGGAGAGCAGACAAACAATAACTGAAATACAATTAAAAAGACTACCGTAAAATGACTAAATGATTTTTAAATGCATTTACTGAAAGCCGCTGAACAGAACATGATGTATGACTTTGTATTTTAATGATTTTACCTTTACCTGTCCTTATTATTTGGATTTTTTTTTGTTTTTGTGTGTGCCTTTTTGGAATTCATAGACTTACTTGGTACTGCCGTATAGGTCTAATCCAACTGCAAACTTCACAAACCTAAATCTGCAGGCGCATAATCGGAGCAGTTGTATAGGAGTAATTAGTAGAGCAAACAATATAGACCTGAATATACAGGCGCATTATGCTAAGACATATCGGTATCTTTATTGTTTGCAGTTTGACTCGACATATAGTCGGGTATATACGTTATATAGCCATGATTGTTCCTGTTGTGCCGTTAAAACCTCCAATGCAAAATGTTCCATTAAGAGTGCATTAAGAACGAATTTTTAGTCCAGTTTATTCCGCAAGATAGCTGGGTTTGATAATGTAACTGATATGGGAGTTTTCTTGGTCCCTGATAAACATGTTTCATAACTTTATTGATATGGTTGAGAGCTGAAATAAAATCGTTTCTTTAAGTCTTGAACAAACATACACCGCACAAAGAAAATGCATTTGAAACTACCAAAGTTATGTAATGAGGACACAAATATCGCAATAAGGAGATAAAGATAAATGTAAAATCTCAACTGTATAGAAAAAGGAATACTGCAACTAATATTATAGGAAACGCAAAGAAAGAATGGTACAAAAATATCCTAAACCGATGTATCAATACTGCAAATGAATTTTGGAAATATTTCCGACATATTTTAGAGCATTTAAAAGTATTAAGACCTATCATTTCTAAAGAAAGTAGGTCAGAAATTACCGATAACAAGGAAATATGAAATATTTTTAATTATTTATTTTCACAATGCTGCTACTGAATACATTGCAGCGTATAATGCACATTGTGATGCTATATCAGAGAAACTCAGGGATGTTGTATCTGTTAAACTGCCAGAAGGTATCAAGATTGAAATTCAACATTTTCAAAATTTAAGTTTTTCTTAAAAATTTGAATCCATTGGTGATTAAAATAAAGTAATCTAAAAGATGAGATCACATACACATTAAGCACACAGTAAAAAATTTCAAAATTAATATTGAACATATCCATTACCGTATTTACTGCTTATATGTCAAGTCTAACTGTAAACAAAGATCCTGATCTGCCGTCGCATAATACGTCTGCAGACCACTGTCTATGTTGTTTGTTCTACTGATTACTCCTAACAAACTGCACAGACCCAGCTCTCTCTTTGCATTATGCGATGGCGGATCTGTTAGATTTTACAAAAGTGATGAATCACAGTATTCGGATACATAAATTATGAATGTATCGATATTTAAATTTAACACTACCTTTTGTTTTAGCTTATATTAAACCGCATATCTCATCCAAGTTATTCCAATGACGTATAAATGTTCAATACCAAGTTACTGTAGGAATTCCTCACGGTTGTATTTTAGGACCACATTTCTTTTTACTTTTTATGAATGCTCTTCCTTTTGTATCTGAACAATATAGATTACATGGTTGCACAAGCAAGAAGTACACATATCCAGAAATAAGATAACTAAGTCGAAAATAATTCTAACATGTCAAAACTTTCGACTTGGTGTACAAACAATGATATGTGCACACATTCTCAAAAAGCCAAGGTTTTACTACTAGGCACTACTCATAATAAACAGAGAATAAAAAATATTTTTCTGTATGCTGCAGAGATGACAAACTTGAATGTATCACTCGTGAAACTCTGCGATTGAATAACAAATTAATTCTGAAGCAAACTGTCCATAGAGTTATTTTATTTAAAAGGAATTAAGCAATTGTAGCAACAAAATAAAAAATTACTTTCATAATTGTTTTATGTTACCTCACGTTAAGTATTTGGAGATATTGTTCATCCTATCGTTTAAATTCACAGAAGGCTTGCAAAAGAACGTAACTTGAACTCTTTTGAATGAAATATATTCAACATCCTGTGAAACTTTATTGGAAACTGCAAAATTGTACCTTTTTAAGACAGAATAAAATGCAATGTATCAGTCCACATGTACAAAATTCAGAACAACCTGGCACCATATTACTGTAATAAGCCAAGGGAGTATCTTTACCGAAAAAATTCAACCCTGGCGTGAATCCTACTAGAAGTCACTTGTTTCCCCCCCCCCCCTTATTTACAAGGACATCTTGACACCAATCGTTGTCTTCTGAAAATTCCAACGCGTCCAGGCTATAAATAATTTTCCTTTAATCAATACATGACCAAAATATAACAACTACAAATTTACATCACAATTTCACAATATCATGCCAACCTCACAACTGCATGGTTTCCCCTGTAACGTAGCGCCAGTGCTTCACGCCGCGAAAATATACAACAATAACACCAAATACGGGGAACTATTTTTTCTGCTCTACCCTAGGCCAGTCAAATCGTGATTTTAAGCATCTTTCCGCCTGCAGGTCTACACCATATTTACCATCATAACAACAATAAAAGGCATCTCCAGTTAATGGAACAGTCCCTTCTCACTTAATCCATTGTGCAATTTATCAGTCCCTATCACAGATGCTTTACATGGCGACACACAATCAATACACACAATTAAATTTTAATAGGGAGTATTTGGCTACTATGGACAATTATGCGGCTCTGGCCTGAACTCACTATGAAATTAAACCATGCCATCATGAAATCTCATTAATACTGCACTCTGTTGCGTTTGCCCCAAGCAATGGGCTACTAATTCGGATGGAGGACTATTTCACCAACACCGACTTCCCATAATCAAACAAGTAATCACGAAAATCTATATATAAAAAAATCCTTACAAGAGGAAAGTATACAAATGGTGCATACCCCAATTTAATTACATTATCATATTACTTTTACTCGGGTCTCAGATGCTAGTATTTAAATTACGCGTTTTTTCACATCAACTCACTAGGTATGGCCGACTGTGATACAGTGTTTAACTATGAAATATCTGACGCAAGCAAATTCCATGATGTACAACCTTGTAGCTTTAAAACACAAAGATAAACCATTTTAGAGCCAAAATATAACTTTATAGTTTTGCTAGAAGGTGCCGTATTTTATTTCCTCCAGTCTGTAATAATACTTATCTTGTGCAGTTCATATATTTTACTGTACATCATGCTAATACTGTACATTTTAATGCATATCGACCCGGTGGGAGATGAGCCTTCTATTCAACATTCCATCGAGAATAACGCTTATTAATCGTATCAGACATACATACATACATACATACATACATACATACATACATACATACATATCTGATTTAAGTGCGAATGAGACATGATAATATTTAGGGTTTAACAGCACCCAGTACAATCATGTTTATATAGTATCCATAGTATAACGTAAACCAAAAATACAATTTGGAGAAGAAAAAAATCTTTAGGAAATGAGACATAAAGAAGATGACAATAACTAGAAAGTAATAATAACAAAGGCAGGCTGACCCTAAAACGTATAAAAACATTTGAACATTAAATTATCTACTTAAAACACTGTAGTTGTTTCACATCATTGCGATTGAAATAAATAATGTAAATTTACTAAAGATAAAATAATGTATAATGCATCTGAACTTCACAGAACGGTCTATGTTTATTCTAGGATTTACACCTAATTGTCTTTTTCTTAAATCTCAGATACTTTAAACCAACTTGTTTTCCATGTTAACGTATGTTACAGAAGTCTGTAAGTGGATCGCGAAATATGACGCCATAAATAAAACAATTGTTAACAAATATGGTTTAATGGTTTTACGAGATTTTCAGCACATGACAGATTATACATGTAGGCAAGTATATTTGGTGGAGGAAGAGCACGGGAAAACCCCAGGAGGAATCGCCTACCCAGAGGAAGCTACTAGCAAATATTCTCGCGTACCCTCATTGGCCGAGCCGAGACACGAGCTCACGTGGACAGAGAGATCGGTAAAGGCGAGCGTCTTAGACCACTCGGCCACTCCAGTTCACTGCTGAAACTGGATATATGAGCAGGGTATATTTGAGTACTAAAATTGTCACATTTTGATAATTAGAGAACGGATTTGTTAGTGGCCACGCAGAAAAGCTTGTTTTACACCAGTAGGCCAAGCAACGTGTTAATCTGATATAAACATTTATCATTTTAATTTGCAACCTTTGCTTACTTGTTCTTTAATAAAGTAACCAAATTATGACAAGAAAGTATGCTTCACTTACTTGGACACATAGGCAGGGAGCAATCTTTGTACTGTATCTGATCGTCGGGACAGGGCGGACCATGATGGTTTGGTGGTGGGTGGTTACACAGCCTAGTTCTGGTTCTGGTTCCGTTTTCACAAGTCACGGAACACTCACCCCACGGTGTCCACAGGCTCCACCCGCCCATAACTGTGTACAAAAATAATTAAATAATTTAACAATTTAATAACAGCATAATTAATACCAAATAAAGTAAGAGGTAAGAGTTGAGCCATTGCAAACAATGAAACAATGATTCAAATAGATTTTCGAAGACCAGAAGAAAAAAATGTGACAGTTAATCGCGTCCATGAAATGTCGAATGAATACCTGCATAATTTAAATGTTACTCGTGACTGAGTGTGAAAAGATCTTCCAAAAGGTTGAGGAAAAATTGAGATTACAAATATGTATCTTTCTGTTGGTCGACTTAACCAATATTAAAATTTTAATTTGAAAGAGACGCACCTCATTCGTTTGAATTCTTGATTTAAAAAGTGGAGAGAGAGAGAGAGAGAGAGAGAGAGAGAGAGAATAACCTTTGCATTTCACGCCTGCAAAATGTTTGCATGATGTTGTTACATTTCTAACACATTCCTGTATGGTGGCTTCGCTTCCTCTGCACGTCGTTACGACAATCGTCAAATTTCGGCCACCGGAACCATAAGCATTGTCAGTTACAGCTAGGTATAGATAAAAGAAAGGATGTGAAATAAAACTGTTTATTATTCATCAGTTATTTTCATTTGGAAAATCACAACACAGTGGCTGAAACTTATAATGCCTCGTTAAACTTTAAATGTAATTCAATGTATTGTACTACTTTATTTCATCGTTATATAAGTTTGTTCCACGGATGAATCAGACTTCATGTAATATTATGATTTCAAATCTTCGAGTGAGCTCCTATATAATACAATGAAATTAGCTTGATGCGAAAAGAGTGAAGATGAACTTTCGCGTAATATGAAATCCCCGTGATCCAAGTTGATAGAATTATATACACCCTTAATACGAGCCACGCACATAAAGTCAGCCACGCACATAAAGTCAGCCACGCACATAAAGTCAGCTATGTACAAAAGGTAAACTGCATGGGATTTTGTTTATTCAGATAACGTTAAACTGACACAAACATTTAAATAATCAAATCACTACTCATACAATTTTACATCCTGAGGATTGTGGGACTAAGAAAAAACACGTTAAAACTATAATAAAAAAATCTCTATAAATCTATATGGCATCTCGTTAACTTTTATTCACATTTCTTGTTTCAGTGAACACGAATTTCGGATAGAAAGAACAATATGCCATTACATATGGATTGATGACCAATATCACTCCTTGCAAAAGTGTGTGCGTGTTGTAATTCGCAGGCATACTGAAAGCTATAGGGACATTCAGGTCATGTACATATCATCTAGCTTCAACATTTTTCAACCAATGTGTATGAAATGTTCCGTATATACTCAGAGTTAAATATTATTAACATAGAGGAAAATATTAAATTAGTAAGCTTTGATTTTATATATGAATTGATGTGATTATCTCTACTCTGACGATAGGTCAGTCAACATGTCACGATCAGTTGCTGCAGACAATATTACCTTGATCTGCTTCCAAGAAGCCGATTTGCTTGCAGACAAGATCCGTGCTGAACACGTCCCAGTGGTTATCGTCCGCACAGATCAATTTCCATTCCTGCAGAATATCATCAAACATTTCCACCCTTCCCTCACCATACAGTGTCCCATTCGCTAACTTCAAAAGGCCTAAGTGAGAAACCACAGAATTCGAGTCAGATGGAAATTTGATGGCTCAGATCACAACACAAGTGGCATGGACATTCATGGATCAAATAACAACACAAGTCGTATGGACATTCATGGATCAAATAACAACACAAGTCGTATGGACATTCATGGATCAAATAACAGATGCCTTGTTTAAATGAACAATACAAAATATTTTCGCACGTATTTGCATATGATTCTAAGTAAAGAAATGTCTCAACTTTTATCGTCAGGAGACAAATTACGATATTTCTATGACAAATTACGATATTTCTATGCGCAAACACTTCGTCTATAGCGACGAGACAACCTTGATGTAACTTAATGCATAGTAGTACTATAAAAGTATAACTAAATAAATTCATTTATGCGTATCGATCCTCACTATGCATGCACTTTTAAAAAGTAAATGTTCATTTATATTTGTTTTTCAATTGCTATTTGTATTAATTCATTTTGGTCAAAAATCTTAGATCTAATAAAAAGTTTCATTAATATCGTAGGAAACCTGATGTCGAAAGACATATGTTTTTGTATTATATAGCTACAAATCCGGGAATACTTTTTATAAATCCACTACATAAATTATTGGTGTAAAACAACAATAGTTCAACTGTGCCAAACCCCAACATCTTTAGTTTTAAACAGCACAGCGGTTTTCCACATGCTTTTCACCGCCACCTTCCTGGTTCTATCCCATGTTGCAGCATATGCAAGTATAGGTGGCTGCCATTTAAGGTATGGTTACTCTGGATCCTCTGGTTTCCTTTACATTCATGAGTGACTCTCGCTACTATCTAAAGCGTGTTGGATACAAACTATTAAACGTATTGTACAATCGACGTGAATAATAACAATAAAACTTAACCGGTAGTTCCATTTGTTTTAGGCCCATGAAAAACTAGACAAATTTGCCTTACCTCTGCAGCTGATGCCTTTGCAAGGGGCAGATTCGTTGGTGGGGCCTTTACAGTATCGGTCCACACCCGGAGTTCCGCCATTAGTACAGTTGCGGTTTCGAACCATAACTCCGTGGCCACATTTAGCTCTTGTAGAACAGTCTCCCCACACGCCCCATTCACCCCATCCTGAACATAAATAATTACTGTCTAAAAATTCTTTGTTTTAACTTAATAAAAAGGAAACTTAGTCAGCATCATTGTATCTAAAAATGAGAGATGATAATCAAAAGAGAACAATCGTCACTGCTTTTACCTTTCATATGTCACTCCATGACAAAGGAAGATGTGCATTTTTTTCGCAAGATGACTAAATGTACGGAATGTTCAAGATTAAACAGACTTTTTGAGTTGAGAATATACGGACTGATGAAAATACGTACTATCTTAGGATAGCACCAATAACAGTAAAACATTATTTCCGTCAGATTCTGCCACTGCTGATAACTGCTTGTTTCCATAATACAACTGTATACGAAAATATTGATTCTATGGATAAAATAACATGAACACAATATGCTTCTCGAATTTCTTGCAAAATAATTAAGCTCTATTTGTTTTCACTATTAGTAGTAGTAGTAGTAGTAGTAGTAGTAGCAATGGAACAAAAACGTACGTGGGCATTCTTGAAAGGTGCAGCTTTTGTACTCTACATCTCGGCCGAAGCAATCCGACACGGATTTCTCCTCTCCCGTTGCCAGCACCTCACAGCGCCTGCGCCGAACCGTCCATCCGGTACCGCACGTAACCGTGCACCGTCCCCAGTCTTCCCAGTTAGACCAATCTATTCGCGCCTCTGCGAACAAATTCATTTATACAGCACTTAATGTTTCATTCTATGATATTATATGAGAGAGAGAGAGAGAGGGGTGCAGGTGTCCGTAATTCATGTAGAAAAATAATTACAAAAATTGTTAATAGGTTAAGTCGATATTTTGCTGTTTGGAGTTCGTTTTTAGGCGTTTCTTCCTGGCATTTCATTGATTGCATAAATGTACACTACATGGTCTACATGTGACACATTTTAACATCTCCACATGCTGAAGTGGAGTGAGATTGAGTGGAAAATAGAGACAGACAGAGAGAAGGGGAAAAAGATGAAAAATATAGTAGGTCCAAATATGGAAACACGTGTCTGACTAACATTCATTGTGGCAGATATACTTCCTACATGGAAAAAGAAAGTAGTAAATACATTAATAGCAACAACTTTTTCAATCTAGTTATGATAGTATATGGAAAATGCTAGATAATGGGATGGGGGTAGAAGCGCATAGCTGGTTTACCTTCAATGTCACAGTTTTGACCACGCCATCCTTCCGTACAAACACAGAAATAAGTCCGCTCGAAGTTGCCTGTGATTGTATCTAGGCAACGACCGCCATTTTTGCATGGTTCATATAAGCAAGGGCCCAGTGCCTCCTGTTACAAGATTATTACAGTTTAAATTTTAACATGCAAAACTATTAAGATTCTTTAGAGAGTGACATCCTTAGCTTTACAGTGCAAACAAAACAAAGCAAAACAAAACAAGCAAACACATAAAGTGTGTTGCTTGCATTTGAGAAGCCACCTGACCTAATTTGAAGAGCTTACATACATGGTTTATTTATCCCTCATTCACCAATTAAAGAGACGACGGCCTTGGATTGTTTTGCAAGAAAGCTCCTGATTCACCAGTATCTCCAGTCAACCATCTTGAATCATTTTGGAACTGAGTCATATATATCTCTACAGCAACCACCTCAATAGTACGAGTCAAAATTGTCTACATTTTAATTTATTATAGGTCCCAGTTCAACTTTGAAATAAAAATTAAATTAATCAGAAATATGACAAGTAAGTCACGTTGTACCAATAGGTCCACATATGACTGTAAATAACCAATACCTATCATAAAGCGCACGGGATTTCGATGCTTTGAAGTAATGAGTGAGCCCCCTGTAGAGTTTCTTCGACTTTTTAAAACTAAAGTTGTTTAATTTCATAATCTTTTTATAGACGTCAAAATAGTTACCTTCATTTTTGACAAATTTTCAAAAGTGCCTCTATACACTTTGTAAACCATTGCATCAATTATTATTTCTGATGAAAACGAGAGATAAAAATAAATATTTCTTTTTAAATCAAGTGTAATCGTAACATCAAATTAAAATAATGACAAGAGCAAGAAAAATTTTAGAACATTAGAAAAGACTCAAAGTTACACAAAAAAGAATCAGTAAAAATACAATATCATATCAATAGAAACAAACTGGCCTTAATAAACACATTTAGCTGTATAAATAATAATAATAATAATAATAATAATAATAATAATAATAATAATTATTATTATTATTATTATTATTATTATTATTAGAAGAAGAAGAAGAAGAAGACCGTTATTTCCTGTTGTCTCTCGTTCAACCGTTCATTTTATCAAAGCAATATCAACTGTTGATACACTGTGAGTAGCAGTTACAAATTTGTTGCGAAGATATATATTTTTCCATACACATTTTGATAACAAGATATTGATTTTATGAATAACTTGTCACAATATTTTCTCTAGTGGCAATAAACATCAGGCAGTAATAAAATCTATTTTAAAGTAGTAATCGTCTATGCATGTTGCATACCATGCCAAGTAATTAAAATAAAACCAGAAGAGTCATTCCTGCCAAAGTCCAACCATTTCTGTTTAAACATAATCTGTTGTCGTAAAATGATACAGTGGGATTGGGCACTAGTTCGAGCATAATAACAGTATTACAACATAAAACAGTGACTAATAATGAAAAATGATTGGAGAGAGAGAGAGAGAATGACAGCTTCATGAGTTGAATAAGTTATTGAAATCGTCAGGTATCGGTTATATATCTGCATACATGTTGCAGAATTCTATATTTTTCATTTACATCGCCCTTTCCCCAAAGCAGTAAAATCTAAGGTAACAGTTGGAGAGTAATTTTCTCAGTTTGTTGTCTGTTATACTAAATGCATGGTAATTTCAATCCCAACGCAAGAACAAAACGGAGTTTTAACAAGTTGAACACGGTAAAGATAAGCTTTTAATGAGATTACACTTTCTAGTATGGATAATATCGAGGGTTCGATCACTAAAACTAGGCATTTTACTTGATCTGATACTTGGGCACCTTTTCAAAGCAATATAAGGCATGATACATTGAGTATCCTCAAGAATGTTCCACAATGCCACTGCTGAGGGTATGAAGATGATGTGGTAGAATTTAGACTTAATAATGTTTGTCTCTTTCGTCTAGACCGCAGACTTTCCTACGATGTTTCCAAATAGAGAGATTGCCAACTAGTGTATGTTGGAAGTCCTGTAAGTATTCTCGCCGCTTGAAAAATATAGTTTTTCAAAACTTTCTGAATCGATCAACGAATATCCATGTAAAATTATACTGCCATACTCCAAAATGGGCCTGATATAAGACATGCATAGTTTTGATAAAATCTGCTTGCTAAGTTTGTGTTTTAGTTTTCGATGATTGGCTATTCGATATGATGCTGTTTTATAAATGCTATCAACCTGACTAGTCCATTTGATATTCAGGTCCGGCCCTAGGATGTGCGGGGCCTAAGGTAGCATGCGGGGCCCAATACAGCAAAAGCGATGAGCGGGGCCCCAAGCAAAAAATATTGCATTGCGGAGTTGATATCCCGAAAGCGAGGGGCCCAAGGCGGTTGCCTCGTTACCCTTGCCCTAGGGCCGGGCCTGTTGATATTTGACGAGAGCAGTAATTCTAGATGGCGATGAAATCCACATATATAAGATCTTGTCTTGCCTTTTGGCATAACTGACCAAATGTTGCTATTTCTTTGATCTCCAGATACTAGAAGTATCATTGGTTTATCTGATTACCGTAGTATTATTTCCGTTTGTACGTAGCAACGTTATTTTTCACTGTAACAGTACATCAGTAATTTCCGTCAGTAAGAAATGTTAATATTAAGAACCTGTTTTCAATATTCAAGGCACAATAATTCAGAAAATTTCGAATACAAAATAAACAAAACAATCATGTCGTGCTTTAGTTAATTATTAGCGTATGTGAATGTCTTATATAAATGTATTTTTTTGTAAGACTGCAAATCGTCGAACGATTTTCAGGAGTGCACTTGTTTTCTGTCTGAACTTTATATAATTTCTCAAGTCCACTGATTATTTTTTCGTTTATTGAGTAAGTGTGTTGAATGTTTACCTGTTCTGTCTTACAAATATCTTGTCATGGTTTTGGCATCCCACTCAAAGTTACTTTGCCTTTTACATCAGTACTGTAGCTAGTAAATTGTATGCTTCAGTATCAACACCTCCTATTTTTATCAATAGGCTGTCTAATATTTGCACGATGTCCAGCAGTTTCAGATATAGTGTAAGCTTAATCATCCCAGTTTAGTTTCAGTTTTATACAATAATTAGCATGCACATTGCAAATTTATCTTTTATAAGGTACTGACCGTTTAATTTTCGGGGTGGAGGCTGTAATTTTTTAAAACTAAAATATTTTCTTTTCTTTTATCTCAAGGTAATTTTAAACAAATGATATCGTGAATATAATGTTTTTTCCCTTTAAATCAGAGCAAGATGTTTCACCAGTTATTGACTGACGGAATTTAATAAAGTGTAGGGCTCCTGCCCCCAAAATATGGCGACTATCATGGCCCAAAGGGGTTTTGGCTCCCCAAGACTCTGGCGCCCGGGGCAATCGCCCCTTCCATCACCCACCACCCCGTTAGTATGCTACTGATACCGTGGCATGCATTCTATCCGCTATAATTCGTGGTACCTAGTTGTACTGAATACAGTATTTAAATTTTGACTATTTTCGCATGAATATAGTATGTATTATATTTCTAGCTATGGTGTTAATTTCCTTTTCATCTAAGAGCTTACCTTATCAATTGAAAACGCTTCTCGGGTATGATATTCAAAACCGTACGCAGAATCATTCTTCACAAAATCACTGGGAAATTCAATGTGGTTTCCATCGTTCAATTGACAAATGCGAATATCTTTTCCGAAATTGAAGGATTTGCATCGAGGTTTCTTTAGACATTCGTGCGCACACTGGAGTGTTTGATACTTCGTGGAAAACTCCTCGAAAGTATGATTTTTTAACTGTTTGCCAGGAAAGGAGAAAGTAGAATTGTGTTTGAACTGGTACAACTTTGGATTAGCGGACACTTTAAAAATTACGGATATTAATACAAAAAAAACAAACGTCCAAAACAGTCCTTTGTCCATTTTTAGGGATTCCAGATACTAACTAACAGCGGCGGAGCACATCCAGATAATGCCCTTTGCTTTTGTGGTCCAAGTTTCTGATGCCACGATCGACGATAGATTTAATTAACTCCTTTAGACAGACGCTGCGTCATAAATATTTTACGCGATGACAACGAGGGTGTTCAATAAACAATGTACTCACCTTCTTCAAGATTCAGGTAGAAAAAAGTAAATTAATGCACTTACTGTCTTTGATTTATGTTAATGCTCTAGGGAATCAAAATTCTTACCAGCTCTAACTTTTACTGCATATTTACTCGGATAAGTGTAGAGGTGCAATTACGTGCCTATATTTTTCTTATTTACTGAATTTTGCATGCATCACTATGGCTACTGAAACAAAACGTGTGATTAAAACAGGTCATGGAAATGAACGAGAACTCTTCCGATATGCTAATAATGGAAAGAAATAGAATGAAATCACCAAGTGTTTGAATGCCTATTATTATACCAATGCATATTTGTATAAAGCGTTGAGAATATTGTGATAACCTCTGTAAGTCCATTTGTCGTTCCCTTACCTAATATCGTCCAAATCCGCAGCTTAGAAATTGTATAAACTGTATGTTATCTACCAGTAACTATCTTCTAAGAATGAATATTATTCACGAGCTTGAAAATGCATATGGTAGTATCATCCATACTTTCATTCCTTCAGGCTGTATGTCGGTTACCCATGTCCACAGAAAGAACAGGGTGTAAATTCACTAAATAGACGGCGTATTTTTCCACGCAGTACTTGTGCAAGGGAGATATTATTTTAGCTTTCTCCTTTAGGTGTCCTGAGAAGAGATTAAAAGCTTAAATATAATAACATTTCCATAACAAATAAGAATCCTTTTTCACAGAAAATTGTAAGCAATGTTTTCAAATCTGCCTTTGCATTAGAACATCTTCTAATCATAAGTGGAACAAACCTAGATCTTACAGATCTAATTCAACTCTCTGAAAATTCAACGACACCTAAATATAGAGGTGTAATCAGCACATACTGTATCTCTTGACAAGGTAGAAAATACACACCCACATACATATACTAAACAGAGAAGAAAGCGCATATCACTGGATGCCACTTTATGTGTCTGTATACATGATTATATGAAAGAAATTTATAATTAATGACACTAATATAATCAAACAAGTTAGAGTTAGAATTCGTCATAAGCAATATTCGAAACCGTGCCCTGAGTAACAGCAAATATCGCATGCACCTGGTATGTATATTTAATTCAATTGTTTGATAGCTTTTAAAATTATTTTATTTCATTACATGCTCTTGTAATGTAACGTTGTATGCTGGACTTGACCTCGTCCAAAAATGAATTCATTTCTGTTTGATCTGATTTATTATTATAATTTTTAATTATTTTATATAAACAACTAATAATAGCTTAATATTTCTCTATGTATATGAACCTAATATCAGAATTTTTATTCAGATGAACAAGATGGAGTAAATATGTTTATTTAGGTTCGGGGTTCTGGAGTTTCCTAAGTGAATTTTATAGGTTATTGTATTGTAAATAATCAAGGCTCGTTAGATCATTCTGGAAGGTTATTTCCATTAGGTAATTGTGTTTTAGAAGATGCTAATTGTGACCTGTGGTCAAGTAGAGAACTATATAATTTTGTTATTGTGAGGATTTGGTCATTCGTGCTTTAACATCTAGCACCTTCATGTTGTATTATGTTGTGACCAGTTTGGGCTGATTTTTATTTTCTTCAAATTATTGAATTCAAGTGATTATTTTCTCTGGAAATACAAAAGTGCTCTGATCAAATTCTTGGATAAAGACATTCACTGGAATTTATAATATATTCAAGCCTGTAATTATATTAATGTGATTCAACAAAAGACTGTCGACACATCAGCACTCCATAAGCTATAACAGACACGACATCGCCTTCAGTTTTGGATCTCATCGCGAATGAGTTTTATTCAGGACTTTAAATTACTTGGACTTGTGTCTGATTTATTTCTTGGAATAATTTTGGATTTAATTCGCAATACCATAACTTCGTTTCTCATTTTCACTTTGTTTTCTACGGAAATAAAAAATTTGTTAATTTTTTTACAAAGCTTGTTGTCTTTCACTCTTTCCTGTTACTTATTTTAAGAGCATAGACTCGTAACACATCACCCTGCCATGCGCTCATTCCCCAAAGAAGTTTACCAGAGCTAGGCGACAGGTGTATAAAATAGGTAATTGATTGTCTCGACAAACATCAAGTACCGCATTCCTCTTCGAATGCAGATTATACATTTTATATACAGAACTGATGCAACAATGAATTCAAAGTCTGTCAGTAAGTGATATTTAAATGTATTTATTTACTGTTTTCCAGCGGGTCCCCGAGTGGCCTAGTGGTCTAAAGCGCTCTCCGTTACGGTTCACTGCCATCTCACCTGTCTGCATGGGTTCGAGTCTCGGATTCAGCCAATGTGGGTATGTGAGAAAGCTTGCCAGTAGCTTCTCGTGGGTTGGTGGTTCTTTCCGGGGTTTTCCCGGGTTCTTCCTCCACCATTAATACTGGCCGCCATGTATAGCCTATCGTGTGCTGAAAAATGGCGTTAAACCAAACAACAACAACAACAACAACTGTTTTCTTTGGCAGCGACTTATATTGTGTTGCCACCAATTCTTGTATGATGCATGAGGATCAAAGATACATCACGTGACAGCCCCATGCCATTAAAGTTCGCCAGTGTTACGTCCTTTTCTACCACAGATGACATGCCTGAATGATTATCAGCACAAACGTAATTTAACCTCTCTGTCTCTTATTTTCTTATCAATGTTTTTAATAACTTTATCTGTGTAATGGAAGCTTCAATAACAAGAACTTGTTTCCAAACAGCTGATAAGGTTGCTTCCTTGTTTCCAATCATTTTCTTAGCAATTTTATATATTAATGCAATAGAATATGCTTGAAATAACATTATATAACTTTGAGTATACTTAATTGTATAGAGATTGAAATTTACTGTCCAGTAACGTGTACTTAAATTACGCTGAGTCAGTATCGTGTTCTGATAACGCTGTTGAATAATCGTGACTCAATAACTTAATGTATGATCTTATGACGATCTATCATCACATCTTGACTGTATCAGACGAGATGAATAGATAACTTTCCTACACTCGTACAACAATGTTTGTCATACACTTTTCACTAGGGAGTGAGATTAAAAATATTTTACTGTTGTACACTGCTAACGATAAATTCCAGAATAAATGCAGTTTTATATATTTCACGTAATTTCTTTTCTCTGTCACTAAACATAGGTTTACTTTGTTTTCAAGATTTGCCCTTCGCTAACAAGAACAACAACAAGAACAACAATAATAATAATAATAATAATAATAATAAATACAGGTACTCTCTCTCTCTCTCTCTCTCTCTCTCGTCCTCGCGCCACAGCTTTGTCTTAATTAATTTATTTCTAATATTGGATTACCGTATTCTCATAACGTCATGTTAAACAGTTACAATAAAGTGATTTTCTCTGAAGGCAAGCCTACATTGAATGTTCCTGTTATTTTCATGGAAGAGAAAAGATATTACAGACAAATGGCTTTTTGTACGTCTAAACATGCATGAACAAAAATTGTAATAGTGTCATGCATTATCACACAGTATTAAATTCACATATTTTCATCGTACTATAAAAGCCTTCAAATTATGTGTACAAGTGAAACTGTTTGAAGTGATAAAGTTATACCTAAATACTTTTATTCTATATTCACATTCAATTCGATTTTTCAATGTGACAAAAACGCGCATATTGTGGAAATTCGATGTGGCTTTCATTGTTAAATTAGCATAAAGGAATGTCTTTTCCAAAATTGAAGAATATCAGCACACTTGATTTTTTGTAGTTGGTGAAAATCTCCTCAAAGGCATAATTTTTTCAACTGCTTGCCAGGAAAGGACAAAGTGTGGAATGTGGTGAAACTAGAATAATTTCAAACTGGAGGACACTTACAAAATTACACATGGCAATAAGGAAAAGAAAAACGTCCAAAACAATTTTAGTTTGTTTTAGATACCAGATTCTGACCGACAGTAAAGCCTTTCCAGATCAGATGCTGTTTCTTGTATTCAAAGATTACGACACCGTGATGACGATCGATTTAATTAACTCTACGTAGACGGATACTCGAGCATAATTATTTTATGTGATGATGTGGAGGATATTAAAAAAACAATGCGCTCACCTTCTCCATGACTCCGGTAGAATCACGTAGATTAATTTAGTTTATGTTATTTTCCTAGGAAAGCTAGATTTTTCTTGCATGTTTATCCAGGTAAATCGATGTAGAGGACCTATTGCCTGACGATACATATCTTATTTAATGAATTTTATATACAACACTATGGCTACCAAGCCAACAATGTAATTAACTCCTGCCATGGAAAATGAATTTGGAGAATCTTTCGTGTAATATGATAATAATGGACAAGACTGAGCACTACTCCACCCCACCCCACCCCGTTGTTCGATTGCTGATTATTTTATTAGTCCCGCGCATTTTATTGTATATACCGTTGGACATATTGTGATATCCTCGGTCAGTTCGTCTTTCTCTCTGTCTATCCTATCTCGTACAAAACAGCTAGTTAAAAATCATCTAAACTTCATATAGTCTGACAACAATAGTAATTGAATTGTCGTCATCTTCTGAGCCCGAATATTTTCCACTCACTCAAAAATGACAGATTGTGAAACATTTCGCTAGTACTTCCTTCCTTCCGTCTGTCTGTTATCAGATCTCTGAAACCACAGGATATAACGTCAATAAACTGGGCAGCTTATTTTTCCAAACAGTAAATGTGTATTAGCTTCATCACTTAGGGTTCTTGAGAGGGGATTAAAGAGTCAAATGTATATATATCAAAGGTGTTACGTCACTTTCCTCAAATCTTTTTTAGTAGCAGGGCAAAATATTTTCATGTAAAAGATAGTTACATACCTTGTAAGGCTTGCAATTCACATTTTCTTTAAGATATATCTTAATGTTCTTACTTTCCAGTTTCAACTGAAACCCAACAATCGTTTTTCAGAACTTTCTTAATAATGTACTTGGTATTAAAAAAATGGCTCAAAATGAAACAATTAATTTGTCCGATAAAGGAAAGTCATTTAAAATTACAGAGTGTGACATAATATTATATATTATGTTATATTATATTATATTATATTATATTATATTATATTATTTCTGAAATTTTGATTTCTTCAGTAACAAGTCTACCTCAAAATATAACATCCCATATTTTTATATAATATACCGGTCTCTCCAAGCAACATGTATAGTGTAGTACTTTTTCTTGAAAATAAAATTTTCTGTAAGAAATCAGTGTGTATATGTTCATAACTGAATTATCCCTAAAACTGCATTTTGCACATTTATAAAACAATAATGGCAAATAGTATTTTGAAAGGGTTCATGTCAGAAATACAATGATGCAGACAAATTTCTTATTCTTGTATTGAAGACAAACTATGATATGTTTAACTTTTTCAGCGATTCCCTTTTCTGCCTAAATAAATGGAACCATTCTGTTTAAGAAATTACCCTAAACATACAAACTAATCATTTGTTTCCAAGTGATGTATTTATAAATATTACCTTGATCAAAATATTACTATAATAACCGGTTTTTGTCTTCAAAGTTAAATTTTAGCCTCCTTTCTCTGCAGGATAAACAGAATTAGTTTCCTGAACATCTTTCTCGTTATCTGCAAGAATAACATATCGTTAAATCTTAAGGCATGTGATCTTATCTATTACAAATTGTAGTGTACAGAGTTATCTAGCGTTGGTTCTTCCTGTCTGATGGGGTAATAATGGTACTGGAATTATCTTACACGGTGTAAGTAATTAACATTATGATTGTATGGATACACACCTTTAAGTGATTGTTTCATTTCGATGTATGTTGATTTCTCTGCACGTTATCATCACGTGAGACTTATTTTGTCATAGAGAAACCGTAGAATATATTCAGACCAAAATAATATATACAGAAGCTGGGGCGCCCGCAGAAATATTTTCTGGAGAGCAGGGCGTACATTTAGTGTCCTATGTACGGACGCCCATGTACCGACGGAAGGATTGGTATAAAATCTTTACCGCCTCAGAGCATTATAAGTTCACCACTATAATGAAATTTTAGTTTGTTGTTAACGAAATCATCCTTTTGGCTAGTATGTGGAGCAAACCAAGAATCCAGGGATAGTCCGTAGAATGAGGAGCAAGTCTCCATATAGTACTCTCTGCCTCTGTCGCTGTCTCTCTCTCTCTCTCTCTCTCTCTCTCAAAGGTTCAGGATTTAATTAAACCTCGTCTGAAATACATTTAAACCCCTATATACACTCATTGGTTGTTTTATAAGGTTCTAGTGAATTCAGCCATATTGATTAGAAATGGAAAGTAAACATTTCACAGTCGATTAAGCCTGTTTTACAATGAAACACTTCTAAATAACTGTGTTCGATGATGTTACCGTAGTCCGTTTGAGGGGCGATTTTGATGATGTCAGTGACATAGGGCTAATCGGAGTGGGCGGTGGCGGCCTCGATTCACCTGTATTGCTTTTAATGACGCGTGACAGCAAATCGGCTCCTTCATTAAACGACTTAAAGCGTTAGTTTTATCGTTTTGTCGCAACTGATGTGCCATGTTCATATGTTTTGAGGTCTTGGCTCAATAAATGCAATCTCCTTCTTACAATGCAGTGGCGCCCCGTGTTCTTTTCATCAAGTTGATCATTTGACTAACGTGTTCTGTTGTGTATTTGTTTCCTTTTACGTTAGCTTAAACATCTCGATTTAAGTCTGTTTCTTTTAAATACTATTTATTTCGTTTGCCGTTTGCTTGTTTCATTCGTGTCTTGTTTCTTTCCAGATTTGTGCCTCTTTGATTATTAATATTTTGTTTGTTTTATGTACCATTTATTTCGTCTGGCATTTACTTCTTTCATTTGAATTCTTTTGGAGAGGTTGGGGTGCGTTTTCTCTTTCGTTTGTGCCTCGTATATCGACGTTGATATACCAGGATCGTGAGAAAAAACAAAATTTTGTATTAAATGATATTGTTTTAGTTCCTGTCAATGTTGCTGAGAGCGCATTAATCATGGACAAAACTCCGTGGACGCTAGGACACGCAATGACAATTCATTCATCACAAGGATTAACTATCTCTGATACGAGTGTTTGGATCGTCGATAATCGTATCGAATGGTCAAATTTAGTTTATCTGGCAGTCAGAAGAATATCTCTGCTGCGGAGAATTGTCGTAGACTTTACAGAAACTACTGGTAATAGCGATGTTATTGAAAATGATATAGTAAGAAAAAAATTAATTAATTATAAACAGTGTGACAAAAAAGCGCGACTTTAATCTTGATGCTAAATTTATAATGATATTAAAACAACAACAAAGTAATCATTGTGCGAGCTGTAATACAGCAATGTTGTGGCAGTATTCAAATAATGATCAAAGACAATTTACTGTGGATAGAATTAATAGTAAGTTTGGTCATACATGCGAAAATGTCATGCTGACTTGTCTTGAATGTAACCGACGTCGAGGTGCTAGTTTACAAAAGTGAATGCGGTGGTAATTGTGTGTCTTCAGGAATTACTTGTAATTGTTCGCGCATGAATCCACGTTAAGGAGCAGTTGATTCTAGTCTGTGGATTGCATGTCTACCCGTAGATCATGCTAGAAATTGTATGTGTCGTAATACTCCAAAAAGGATCAGTCGCTCTTTTTTACCACATTCAAGTTCACCGGGTTCATATAAATATCTTACAGTCACATTACCTAATACTGGCTGTTTTGCAAAGTCATGTCGTTGTATTGGTATCTTTTTTTTTTAATAATCGCATTAACGGGTTTCATGGCTGTAGTTTGAGTAATTTCATTATTTCATGCATTTATCACACTTGGTAATCTTGCAACCCATTCACGAGATCTCATATCTTTCTGAATTATTTACTTTGCATATTGATATCCAAATAACTGCTCAGCAAGTGTTCGACTAAATCCTTCAACAGTTGCCTGATCACGATGTATTGCATTATGTCCTCGTCTGATTTTGACATGTTTTTTCATCAAAGATGATACTACACCTAGGAATTCTTTGCCAGGATCAACCTGTAATAGTTGTGGCCATCGCAAGGGTCCTCGTTGATAAATTCGTTCAAAAGCAGATATAACTTCAGCAGCTGTTTTAGTTAATAATGGTTCTGTTTCCTTATACCTACTTGCAACTTCAGCGACAGTTAACGCGCATTTGTATGTTAATTGACGTCTACCAAATTTGATAGTATCGTGTGGTAAAAATAAAATGATGAACTTCACTAGGAGTGCTGATCTCAAAACGTGGATGCTGAATTTTTTAGGTGGTGGTAGGTAAATTTGCCGTATTGCCTGTCGTGCTAACCACGCTTCAGCAACAGAACATTTGACATTTACTGCATTATTTAAGTTTACTAATAGCTGATCTACCTTTCCAATATCCTCTTGAGCTATAATAAATCGATTCTATTATTTTAATAATTGGTTAATTAATTACCGGCTCCGAAAAATAATTTACCTTTAATCGGAGATTTTATTGCCAATCTAGCTAATTTTTCTTTAAAATATAATCTTTTATGGAATTTAATGCATGAATTAATTCCACATCTGCAATATGTCTTTTTTGTAAATCATTACTTTTATACGCAGTATCATGAATATGACACGCTTTATCAATTTTATTTATTGGATATTCACCAGGTCTTGGTTGATTTTGGCTATCAAGTTGAATATCAAGTCGAGTTCCAGGAACGCAATAATTATATCCTGGAAGATGTTTTTTCTCCTGGGTATTTTGTCCAAGGAGTTCCTGGTAATTTTCCTAATGTAGTAGCAATATCACCACCGATTTTACTGGTAGAAATAAGTTTATATTTTGTTTGTACCACATTTTACACATTTACCTGTACGTGCATGCTTTTTTTAGTTTGTTATTATTGTTGTCACTCCACTTGTAGGGGTGGATGCTCTACATAGAACACAATACAGATTCATATTATTTATTATATTTGTATAACATGGATGTCATTGATTTCTCAGCGACACGAAAGCAAGAGCCAGTAAAACAGATTTCAGCATTATCGAATTCCATCAGAATGATAATAATAGGCCCATTAGGATCTGGTAAAACACAACAGTTGCTTAGTTTGATAATGAGATGGATTAGGTGGGATCTGGTAGATCCGTCAGTTGATGATCAGAGATGTTACGATGTATTTAAAGATTTTAATGAAAATGCAAAGTTATTGAATGAAAATGGCGAAGATATTGTCAATTTTATTATAGATATTAATGAAGCACCATCCGTAGACGATCTTGATAGATTTATTAATAATCTCGTAGTATACGACGACATAATGCTGGACAAACAAACAAATCCAGCTCGGATATTTTCTCCAGGTAGGCATAAAACAACTGATGTGATTTATGTTACTCAATGATACACACAAATACCTAAAGTAATCAAGATAATTGTAATTGTATAGTTGTGTTTAATGGAGTTGATACACATACTCTTCGAAATATTCATCAACTTGGTGTAGTGAGGATACGTACATGATTAAGTTCAAAAATTTCTTTTCAAAATCACAATCTGCTCCATACGGATTTTTAACAATAAATTTACACTATCCCACAATAAGATATTTGATTGATAGAGGGTGCAACCTCAGTGAAACGTCCGGTGGGTAAACGAAAACACGCATACTTTTTTTAAAATAACACAAACGACAAAGATAAAGTAACAAAATAAACTAACCCAATTAGAGTCACTCTCGATAAGTTATTACGCTTATATTTTTCAATTTTTTCGTATGAGGTTTTAGTTTTCAAAAATGGCGTTTCAGCAAAAGGTCTGCTCTCTCTCTCTCTCTCTCTCTCTCTTAGCTTTGAGTTTTACAGTTCTACACACTCCGATTAATACATGATCCATATTCTTGGCACTTACCATACCCAAGCACCACCCCTTTCCAGCGGCGTCACTCGGGTTGGTGTCACCTAGTGCGGTAGCTCATGGTGTCACCCCCATGGTCCTCCTTCCGAAACAGACCATACAGAATCCTTGGTAATGTCATTTTGGTGTCACCCCCTCTGATGGTGCCACCCGGTGCAGTCCGCACCCCCCCACACCCCCCTAGCTACGCCACTGCCCCTCTCCCACATAAAAGTCACGTCAATCTGACAGAGGTGGGGTTGTGTGCAATACTGGAATAGAAACACACGTGATCTTGTATGAAAGGTTTTGTACATTGTTCGAACGTTTTATAATAGGCTAATTCTTTAGATAATATGTATTTGTTTTTCTTTGTTGAGATAATATGCTTTTGTCTTTAATTAATAATGTTGGAATATGCTTTAGTCTTCAAAAGCAACCCCCCCCCCCTTAGCCCGGTCAGCTGAAAAGTCACGTGATGGCCATCATATGATCAGCACATGATTTAGTCCTATTAATAACTGCATATGACTTCATTATGGTGGCTTCAATCATGAGGACGTTTATTGCCGGAGTTTGCCTATTAGCAGGTAGAAAATGCTTTCTTTTGTATATTGTGACTGTTTTATTATAAAATTTAATATAGATTAGACGCTTCAGTTCGTAACATGTTGTGATTTTCTAATATAGTTTCTCAAGTGATCCGTTTTTGTGAACATAGAACGCTGTATGTGGTTGAAAACGCAGCACACGCGCTTGACGTTATATGTCTTTAATATTTTTCTGGATTGTACCCAGCAAATTCAGATTATACCGGATAAGATCTACAAAACAATGAACATTATTTAACGTTAAACACCTGTAGTTAAAACCAACTTGAATTTAGAAATTCGGATAAAAGTCATTGATTGCACATTACTATTTTGCCGGTCCAACTATTTACCGGAACAACCACTGATAATTCCGGAATAAAAAACCAAAATTATACCGGAAGAAAAATAGATAAATATATATTATGATAGAGAGGGTCCTATGTCAGAACGGGTCATGGGGGTAATCTAAGGTATTTTTGTCACTCTGTATGATTTTTTTTCCTTTAGATTATTATTTTTTTTCTTAACATCAAGCTCGCGTCGAGCACCTGTGCTTCCAACTACCTTCTCTCCAGTCGACCTTCCGGACCTATTTGCAGATTTCTTCTGTGACAAAGTACAAACCATTAGAGATAAGCTTGACAACACAATTTCAATTGACTTGTCATCGCCATACAGTTGCTATACCGAATTTCAGCGGCAACCATTAGTAGCATTTGAACCTGTCTCTATGGATTTAGTATGTACATTCGTCATGTGAACTTGATCCAGTTCCAACATCACTGCTGCTTGAGTGCTTAGATCCAGTATTGCCTTCACTAACTGATGTTGTAAATACCTCTCTCTCCTTCGAGAATTTCCATCATTTTTCAAAACTACAGTTGGAAAGCTTCTGCTGAAGAAACCAACACTCGACCATGATGATTTAAAGAACTACTGCCCAATTTATAATCTCCCATTCATATAAAAAATCTTAGAATAGGTTGTTCTATCCCAGCTTGTATCTCATCTGAATTCGAACAATCTTTTTAGCAATGTACATTCTGCATATCGCCCTTGCCACAGTACTGAAACTACTCTTCCAAAAGTAGTTAATGACATTCTCTCTGCTTTGGATAGTGGAAAGATTACAGTCCTCACACTCCTTGATTTGTCTGCAGCATTTGACACAATAGACCATGATATATTACTTCACCGTCTCCAGCATGTATTTGGCATTCATGATACAGCCTTACTGTGGTTCAAGTCCTACTTGGTCAACAGGACACAAATTGTATCTGAAAATGGAATACACTCCAGCTAAGTTAATCTATGTTGTTGTGTTCCACATGGGTCTGTTCTTGGACCTGATTTCTTCATTCTATACACTCAGCTGCTCTCAAGTGTCATAGATCAACATCCAGTGATCACCAGTTGTATGCTGATGACAACCAAATATACAAATCTAGCCACCAAACTGAAGTTGATGCTGCCATCCACGGTGTAGAGAGGTGCATTTCTGACATGAAATCATGGATGACACGTAACAAGCTGCAGATGAATGATGATAAAACTGAGGCCATTCTGATCACAGCACAATGACTTTCTCATTCACATCTTTTACCTCAAACAATAAATATCAGCAACACCAATATTAAATTCACACAGTCAGTATGAAACCTAGGTGTTACTCTGGACGGTACTCTCACATTGCACCAACATGTCATGAACATATGCAAGGCTGCATATCTTGAGCTGAGACACATCAGCTCCATTCGCAAATATCTTTTAGTTGATGCCACCAAAACACTTGTGTGTTCATTAGTACTTTGAAGACTGGACTATTGTAACTTAATTCTGTCTGGTTCATCTCAATATCTACTCCAGAAACTTCAAAAAGTTTAAAACACAGCTGCTAGGATCATACTTAGAGTACCACGATCAGAGCACACCTCCCCACTGCTCTGTACCCTACACTGGCTATCCATTTGATCCAGAATCAAATGCAAAATATGTTCTCTGTGCTACATTTCACTGATGGACTCTAGTCCAAGATACCTATCCTACCTCACCCATGTGTACACACCAGCAAGATACTTACACTCCTCTTCTGACAATCGTATACTCATTATTCCCACTATGAAAACGAAGTCATATAGACAATGTACTTTTGCATACCAGGGCCCAGCAACGTGGAATGAATTGCCCACTGAACTTAGACACAAAGACAGAGTGATCCCATTCAAGAGTGCTCTTAAAACTCACTTATTTCGACTGCAAGAACAAACTTAAAGACCTGATAATGTTTCCTACCTTAAATATTTTCAGCATGTTTTTTGTTTTTTAATTTTAAAGTGTTTGTTTTTTGTAATCATATCATTATATTTGTTTTTTATGTTATAGTTGAAGGGGCCCCGAGTGGCCGAGTGGTCTAAAGCGCTCTCCATTACGGATCACTGCCATCTCACTTCTGTCTACGTGGGTTCGAGTCTCGGATTCGACCAGTGTGGGTATGTGAGAAAGCTTGCCAGTAGCTTGTCGTGGGTTGGTGGTTCTTCCTGGGGTTCTTCCTCCACCATTAATACTGGCCGCCGTACATAGCCTATCGTGTGCTGAAAAATGGTGTTAAACCCCACAACAACAACAACAACAATTATGTTATAGTTGTTGTCTAATGTTGTAAAGCGCTTAGAGCTTCTAAAGATTAGGTGCTATGCAAAGTCCTCATTATTATTATTATTATCTTGTTTACCTTACAGCAGTGTTTATTCGAGATATGAAAAAGTGGGTCCCAGTGACACCAACCTGGTCAAAAAGTGGTGATGAAAGCATTATTATCGGTTTCTTGTGTATTGAAGTGAAATACATTTTGTCACAGGCACTCATGTCATGGATTTATTAATTTATGCAATGAATATTAAATATTCCAGAATTATTTTCTTTTATTCAGTTATTCACAAGGGCACAGGAGCAATTTTGAGATTAGGGCAGTGATGGACATGGGTGGGATGGGGTTTCCCACTTCTGTTGGTGGTTGGGAGGGTCTGAGGATCCTCACCCAGGGATTTTTTTGTGAAGATTAACACAGGAAATGGAACATTCTGAGCATATTCAAATTAATCTGTTGTTTTCCTTTATTTCATTTTAATAGGTAAAAAAATAAGATTTTCCTCAGATCAAAAACAATAAAATAGTTATATTTGCTGTGCTATTATGTATCTGTTTTATTTATATATATACAGGTAAACCACTGATTTTCCGGCAATGGATGGTCAGGCACCCCTTTTACTCTGGACAGAATTATGACAGGACACTTTAAATTGCTAACACCACCAAATTAATTTACTGGGTGTGCACTCGGATTGTTTACACTGCAACTGTTTGTGGTGATACTTGTATTTTGTGTGATTCTTAGCTTATTTTACTTACATTTAACCCTAGCAATGGCTTCTTAGAATTAAAGATGCAAGTGTCACTGGTGGTGTCAAGCATAAACACCAGTCAATATTGATACATACAACGAAGAGGAAAAGAGTGATCTACCAAGCCTACTTGGAGATCATTACCCACCAATGCCTGACATTCAAGTTACTGAAGGAGGTGTATACAGCTTGTTGTGGAAAATCAACCCTCAGAAGGCCACAGGACCAGACATGATTCCAGCAAGGATCCTGAAAGATTAGCAGAAGAATGTGCACCATATTTGAGTTATATTTACCAGGAGAGCCTCTCAACAGGTTAAGTCCCTATGTGTGGAAAACAGCAAACATTACAGCTATCTTAAAAAATAGAGAAAGATTGAAGGCCAGCAATTATAGACCTGTCTTCCTTACATGTATCTGCTGCAAAATGCTTGAACATGTCAAAGTCAGCAGCATGATTCAACATCTAGATCACTTTAACATTCTAACAGACTGCAAGCATGGTTTCCATGCCAGATGAAGCTGTGAAACACAGCTCATAACCCTAGTGGATGAACTCACCAAATCCTTAGACAGAGGGAAGCAGTATGACCTTGCTATCCTTGACTTCATTAAGGCTTTTGATTGTGTTCCCCATGAAAGATTCCTCTGTAAGTTGTACCACTATGGCATCAGGGGTAACAACCAATAATGGATCAGAGATTTCAGGTGATAGACAGATGGAGCAACATCAGACCCAGCACCAGTTGGTTGTGGGGTACCACACGAGAATGTTTTGGGTCCCATCTTCTTTCTGGTGTTCATCAATGATCTACCTGTATCAAATCCAACACAAAACTTTTTGCAGATGACTGTATAGTCTACCAGGAAATAAATGCTTCCAAGGATTGTGAGAGCCTTGAAGAAGACCTGAACCAACTGGCCTTCTGGGAAAGAACTTGGGGTATGTCGTTCCACTCAGAAAAATGCAGAATCCTAAATGGTTACAGGAAGAAATCACCAGTCTTATCCGAATATACTCTTAAGGGGCACAAGTTAGCCAATGAGCAGGCAACAAAATATCTTGGGGTTGAATTGTCCAGAGACCTCTCTTAGAAAGGGCACATGGACAAGATAGTGAAAAAAAGGGAACGGTAACCTTGGTTTCCTGTGCCACAACCTCCAAATCAACAATGAAACAGTAAAAAGTGCAGCATATTTCACTCTGACTTGAACAGGTCTTGAGTACTGATCAACTGTGTGGAACCCACATAATAAAGATCTAATAAATAAGATTTAGGTGGTTCAGATGAGAGCTTGTCAGTGCAATGTTGAACCATCTCCAGTGGGAATCACTTGAATCCAGGTGAACCAAGGCCCAGCTGATCATGTTGTACAAGATTGCGAACAACCTAGTGGACATACCAGCAGACAAATACCTGACCCTGGCATATAGCCAAACTAGGGCAAACCACAGGAAAAAGTTCCAATTAAAGTGAGCATCAACAAATTATTTCAAATTCCGTACAATAGGGACTTGAAGCAAATTACCATCAATAATTGCAGAAGCTCCTGACTTGGTATCTCACAAGCAGGAGCTTTCCAAAATCACATTCTAATGAATGAGTCAGCTACAAGTAGGACCTAGAGATTCTCAGGGCTACAATGGTTATGCTTCATTATCTCATCACTGCTATGGTAGCTGGATTGGTCTGATTATGAAGGGACAAAACCGTACACTGACACTCTTTTACTTATTTCTGCCTTTCCTATCATTACTCTTCTGACTGTCTTATCACTTCCGTTTTTACTTTATCTCTGACCACAAACAAACCCGTTGCTTAATAGTTAAGTGTGACTGCATCAACATATTTATAGATAGAAGAACTGTTGAAAATAATGGACTGTGGTGTTTCCATGGGAAAGCTGTGTGACACATATGGTATTGGTTGATCAACTGCTTATGATATAAAGAAGCAGAGGGACAAATTCTATTCAGACAGTGATTCCAAAAAGTGAATGAACATTAGAAAAACTATGAAAGGTGGCAAGAATACTGAGTATGACCAAATTATGACTGGAATGGTTTCGACAACGTCAGAGTGACAGAGTGGACTTGTCAGGCAGGATGGTAATGCACCAGGCTCAGTTGTTTTATAAAGAACTTTGTCTTAAATTAGAAGATAAGTGTGAATATAGTGAAAGATAGCTTCAAAGTTTCAAGACGCATCATGGAATTTCCATGCATAAAGTGTGTGGAGAAAAACAAACTGCAGACTACAAAGGAGCTGCTGAGTTTGTGGTTGAATTTCATAAGCTTGTAGTTGATGAGCACCTCAGTCATGAGCAGGTGTATAATGCAGATGAAACTGCATTATATTGTTAATATACATCTAGAAGGATGCTAACAATAGAAGATGAAGAAGGGCACATAGGATTCAAACAATCTAAGGATATAGTTACCATCTTAAGATGCTCAAACACAGCAGACACACAGATGTAAACCACTGGCAGTAGGAAAAAGTAAATGCCCTAGGGCTTTGAAAGGTGTTAAAATTTACCCAGTAACATACTGTGCTAATAAAAATGGCTGGATTACCACCATGATTATGTTAGAATCGTTTCTGATGCTTGGCTTTGGATTGTATTCCTTTACAATAGGTCCCTCTTCTTTGACTCACATCAGTTGTGGTAAGGTCTCATGTTTTATTCTGGACCTTCCCTTCGTACTGATTTTGTTCTGCACGCCGAAGCCGCTCTGTCATGCCACAGATGTGACACCAACACAATTACAGCTAGGACTGCAAAGTCTGCAAATACATTTCTCTACTCCTGAAGCAGAGTTGTACAGGCTTCAGTTAGTGTGCAGTTCATGATTTTATGACTACCTAGCATATAGGTGGTCTCCAGATGTCTTATGCATAGAAAATATGGAACTTTATAGATTAGAAGGACCAGTAGTTGCCATTAAGTTTAATGTCCACATTCTTTACACCACTGCCATATAGCTCTTGTTTCTCAATCTGAATGAATTTTGTAAATCCAAGGAAAGTTTTTATTCCAAACTCTAAGCCAGGCATCACATACTTTTATTACACTTGGCTACTGTCCCATCCGAACTATCAGTTCCTGCAACTTTAGCACAGTTCTGAATCTCATTAAAATATTCATCAGTTTTCTGTTGAACCCCAAAACACTTGTCCAGATTTGCAAATTGCATTTTGACCAAGTCTGAGTGTGTCTCGATTTTGAGGTCTCATGCAGTATTTATACGGTTTCAATCAGAAATGAACACAATTACGGATCGTGCTGGGCTTCACCAATCTCACATATTGCAATAATTTTCCTTGTTAGCGACAAAATATACCATCTGGCGATATTTTTGGCAACAACATTTTTGGCTGATAAAAACTATATACAGTCTAGGGTTGGAGTGGAGAAATTCAAAGGCACCATGACAGGAAGCCGCCAACATGGATATAAAAATGCACTGGAATCTGTTGTTCCATAAACAAATCCATGTTTCATAATAACAAACCACCCTAACAGTGCATTGTTATATCATAATCCGCTTATGCTGATGTCTGGCCTTGGTACTTTATGCTTTAGTAAAATGAAAATAGCCATGCAACTGACTAGCTTCAATCGACCACCTCTGAAGGTGGGAATGGAATATGACTACAGTTGACCAGACATGGCAGTTTTTTTATATAAAATAAATGTACCAGAAAAATAGTTTTAAAACATTACTTTTGAAGCACTGATATATATTAAGCAAATTTTAAAAATTCTGTCTCAATGTTTTACAATTATTTGATGTTGCCACCACAATAACAAATGGGTATTTGTTTGGTCCTTCAAAGAGAGCCTTTAATGGTGCCTTCGATAACACATGCACCTTCATCAAAGACAACAACCTTTCCTCAGAGGAAGACAGCAACAAACTTTAATAAAAGCATTGTCTAATTTTTCATAGTGACTAGAACATATTTATTGTGTCACAAACGTTTCCTGTTTGCAAAACAAAAGTATGTACAGAGGACTCCTGCATGTGTGATTTTTTGCATTCCAGATAAAAAATATGCATCAAAACACTTGCAATTAAGTGTTTCCTAGATCCCTGGAAAGATAAAAACACATGAAACAACTTTGCTTGGATGAAACGTTTAAAAAGATATCGAAGAAGAAAGTGTATCAGAGCAGTATATCTGAAAATCCTGTGGCTTCATCTTCAAGTACCCCAGATGTCCCACCTGCAGCATCAGAAATCCATGGCAACCAACTATGTGACACAGTAATCCTGACAGCCCTCAACTTCCAGACCTTTGAGATTAACTCTATAGTTCCAGTAAAATTCTAAGATTTTCCACTTTGGGAATGGTGGTACTGCAACATTCTTTGCAAGTACAGTAATTAATAAACCTGTTTCATTTATACCTGTATTGTTGAATTATTATTATGTGACCTCATTTGGTCTGGCAAACTGTTAATCCAGCAATGTTTTGTAACCAAGGTTGCCGGAAAATATATAGACAGAGAAATCATTATATTTGATAATAAAATGTAATGCCTTTACTCCTTGTGTAGCTGTGTGGTCTAAGGCATTTGCCTTTACAGGTCACTGCCTTCTCACCTCTGTCCACGTGGATTTGAGTCTTGGGCTCTGCCAACATGGGTTGTGAGAAATTTTACCATCATCTTCCCATGGGTGGGTGGTTCTTCCCAGTGTTTTCCTTGGTTCTTCTGCCACCATGCTTAGCCTATAAAGTGCAGAACAATTGTATTAAACCCAGAAAACTAAGCGAAATTACCTTTAACAATCTGGAATCGATGATCTTACTCACTTTCTGTAAAGGAATTGTGTTATAAATGAATGACATTATAGTGATTGACAGTTGTACCAACATTGCTAGCAAAGGTAAATTGGGAGGATGCCCTTTAATTTCCAATATCAGTATACAAGTTCTTAATTTTTAGCACCACTTGCACTATATTTCCCCAGATAGAATAATACTGAACTGTAGTGCCACTATGGAGTCTACCTTAAAGGACTCACAGCATACAGTACCAATCTAAATCAAATAATAGATTAATAACAAATAGATATAAGTTCTATTATCAAAGACAAGAAACTATCTTCACATAAGAATATTTTAAAACAATCATGTAATCAGAGTATGAACAACACTAGACAATTAAAATAGATAGTAATGAAAAACTTGAATTTTACAATTCAGGTATTATACTCTAGCTGCGTCATTTGTTAGAGACATAAAAAATTCAAACTTCAGATGAAGCCATACACAAGTAAGAATTACACATGGTTTAGAAATTGAAACAGGAAGTTACATAAAGATAGATTTAGAGAATAAGTAAGTTTTGTAAATTTGAAACCAAGGACAACATTCACTGATATTATGTCTGTATGAGAACAAATTAAAATATTTAGAAAAACAAAACATTTACAATGAATTGTGAAATCTCAGTTAAATTTTATGTACTTTTTAACTGATTTCCCAAAATGTCTGTTTTCCTTTGTGAGATATTTTATGTATATTCAGTGTGTCAGAGCTAAGAGTAAATACCAGAATGTTAACCAACCCCAACCCCCAACATCAACATTACTTTCACATTTATAAAAATAATAATAGTAATGTTAATACTCTGACTAATAATTACTTAAGATGGATGCTTTTACCCACATATCAAGAAAACCCAAAAGATTTAGACAAGGTTTGGACTAACAACCTCCCTTGATCAAGTATTAATTTGCTTTTTTTACATTTTGATATGTAATCATGCTCAAGTTCCATGCACCCATGTTAATAATAGATCCCACTTGGGACATTCATCATACACCAGACCCCTGCCAATTACATTAATTTTACAATGTGGGGTTTATGAAAAAAATGGAAGAGAAGTCAGGTGTAAGTTTTGTTGTTAGAAGAGTTTGTATATTGTGAGAAAGTTTTAAAATAATGTTTATTCTACCTGTTGAAGATAATAAAGATTGTGCTGAATAAAGATACTTGACCTTCAATGCAGTCTCTTCCCTGTCAGCTGATAGGCCACATGGTTGTCATCATGTGATCAGAACATTTGGTCACATGACTTCATCATGGTGGAATCAAGAATGAGGATAATTTGTGCTGGAATAGTTTGTTTAGTGGCAGGTAGAAAATGTTTTTGTTATGTATTGGGCGATGTTTTAAAACTTGAATAATAATAAAACCGTTCAATTCATAACATTTTGTGGTTTTGGGAGACAGTTTTTAAAATGATCTGTCTGTTTATGGTTCAAGCCACCTTGTAGGAACACAGAGATGGATCATTGTTGAAGTTTTGTTAAAAGTCATTCAGTTTCTTCTAGAAGATCAAGGTCTCTGATGAAGATGATCTGATTTGTATCATTGTATCATTTATGTTCAATTTTTACAGTTGTATCAATGCTGAGTTAAGATCTTGATTTTGACCTATCTGCTTGTGCTTCAGTACTGTGCATATACTGTTCATGTTAACAGTTATTCAACTTTTACTTCGGTATTGAAGAAAGTATATACAGGGTTCTCCAGTGCAACAAAATCCACTTAAAAGTATGCATAATTTTTCATTTTTTGTCAATAAAATTATCTTTTCTGTCATAGATTTCTGCAAAGTAGGTATCAGTTATACAGTGTTCATACTGTCAAACTTCACTTTGATTAGATAGACCTGCTTAAGTTACATCTTAGAAGACAAGGAGAGTAACACTGATTAATCAATTGGCAGTTATGAAGGATCATTTGGATCAAAAGACAAATTACATGCACGTGTTTTGACACCTCTCTTTGCTGAATATTACTCAGAACAGTTTTAATCTCATCATATAAATCTTACTCAGTAATTGGAAGACTTGCATTTTATTGTATACCGTATTTAGAAAAATAAGGTCAAGATGTTTAGACTTGTTTGTTGGAGGAATATGTACTTCCATGATAATCATCATATAATCACCTTTTTTGGTGTCCAGTACAGATATTCTTTAGTTTCCTGATGATAATCCTATGTATACATTTCTTAGAGCAACCTGTTTTTTGTGCCAAACTTTCTTTTTTGGGCCGACCTATCACATTCTGTACAAGTATGCACAAATCTGATGTTACATGTCAGAAGATGAGGCAGCCTCACTTGGCTCATGTCGGATATACTCCTGCAAGTACAACATCTGGAAATCAATCTGTACTAATGGGAGCACGGGGGGGGAGGGGGGAGGTATGCCTGCTTCCATCAATCCAGGAAGCCATTGGAGTATGTCACTCCCAGGATTCTCATTTAGATGTCAACTTCCTACTGCTTTTTGATGAGACACAGTAAGTACCAGTCACAATCAGAGGCTAATGTTCCACGATCTCTGACACCCTGCATTATCATGGAAGAGAGGACATTGGACAAAATAAAGATTAATACGATCGACTGCTCTCAACATTTGTTCACCTCTCTTATGAGACTTGATTCCTCACTGCATTAATGATGTCAGACAGAAACAGCAAAATACATATCAGTGGACCAGAACTACAGGCATTTTTGACAAGATGGGTCAGTATCACTTATGGCGACCACTGCTTTCAGTGGAAGGAATAGTCTCCTGATTGTGGTTAGATTTTGTTGTGAAGCTCCTGTCTATTCTGGACACAGGACTGATGGTATGGCAGTTTAAAGTGATGTCTAGCACTGGGGCATCATGCCGCAGACACGTAGCATGATGTCCCACCCAGTCACATTATCCTGATGCCAGGTCGACCAGTCCTAACACTAACCTCTTAATGCTGAGCACCTAGCTAGGCAGCCGTTAGTACCATTTTTGTAAGTCTTTGTATGACTCGGCCAGGGTTCGAACCCATAACCTTCTGCTTCTGAGGCAGACATTCTAACCACTAGGCCAGCGGAGCGGTGGGTCCATCTGTTCTTTGTCCTCTTCAGAGTTGTTGTTGATATTAAAATAGTAGTAATAATAATAATTGTTAATTATTATTATAATTGTAGACCTACATGTATTTCTGTTATGTATTCATTGTTCTGTGTATGTAGTGTATTATATTAGCTCACATCTAGAAAGTTGAGGAGAGTTGTACTGCTTCCATTGTCAACAAGCCTGCAACTTTAACACAAGAAAATCTGGCTACAAGGGGTGGACAATGATGACGGCTTCACAAGCTGATTTTAAGAACAATGATTTATATAAACAAGAACAGAAAAACAAAATGAATCTCTGGTTGTATAAACCCAATATAGTACTTCATTTAGATATCTTTGAAAAGAAGGTTAATTTTTTATTGTTGGATGTCTTTTATGCCTTGTTGCTGCATGTATGTATATGGTGTAATGTCAACACAATACTGATTATATATAGTGCGATTGAAAGGTACAGTTCTAAAAAATAAGAGTAGAAAAATCCACCTTTTTTTTGTAGAAAAGGAGCTAATCTTTTTTGTCAAGATCACTTAACTTTCAGTTTTATTTTGTGCATAATGATGTTTACAATGGCTGCTGGAGATTACCATATGCTCTTAGAGGTGAGCTGTGTAATTACTGATTACACATTGGATTTTCATCCCAGTTACTAACTTAATTTACAGGTGTAGTGCTGAGTTACCCTCCGGTGAATGATGAACCACCAAAATGGGGGGACACGTACACTGTGATGGGAGTTTTAAGTCTGCCATATGCAGAGATACAGGAGCCGATCAGCTGCTACTATGATGCGGCCAACAAAAGAAGTAGGATTGACTATTATGAAGGTAAGAATCGGGATTGACTACTATGCAGGTGAAAATCAGGAGTGATTACTCTGCAGTTACTAAGCAGGAATGATTCCTATGTAGGCAAGAAGCAGGATTTATTTTTATGCCAGAAAAAAGCAGGATTGTTTACTTTGCAGGTAAAAAGCAATATTGATTTTATTAATTATTATTAGATAATTATATATTATATGTATAGGTAGATATTATCAATTTGTAAACATTATGAGGTTGTGATAAATCTTGCACCATAGGCTACCAGAATTCTTAAAACCAAATACTGAATTTACAGAGCCAAGTGGAGTGGTACATGATACTACTTTTATACACCTTCTATATTACCATATAAAAATACTCAATATAGGATAAAAATATTTAATAAATATAGAAAAATGAATAAAGTTGCATATTCCTTGGTATTGCACACTGCTTCATATATGTAGATGTTGAAAAAGCAAAAATGCAACCAGATGAAGTGCCTGGACATGTGCTTTAGCTAACACCAGATGTACCACATACTTATTTGTTCAGTTTTCAATCAGGTTTGACACATGCTGTTTCAAACCTTAGATTTATAATTGCTGGTTGAGTACATGTATTTTTCTTTGTTTTAAAAACAACTTGCATGGGCTCTAACTCTTACCTAATTCTTCAAGAGATGTTTACTCACCACATTGTACTATCCCAGTAGTCCTTGATAGGAACTACTCTTTCAAATACAGGCCTATTTATCTGATAATCAAAATTTGTGACATTACTCATCATCCCTGGTATAAAACAAATTAGTGGTCAGTATTTGTTTATTTTGAGGAGATTATGTATATGTTATCATATAGCTTCTGTAATTTCAGTTATGCAATACATGTAAAGAAACCATCGATTTTGTTTATTTTGTCTTTTAAGCTCACTTGACCATTAGACCCAGGTAGCTTACACCATAGCTGTCCATTCATTGTGCAGTCATCCATCCATCAAAAATTGCTTGTTACTATTCTGGAGCCCATAGTTCTGATCCGATTTTAATCACACATGTAATATTGGGTTGTAGCATTAAAATCCTGAATGAATTCAGTAATAAGGAACATTCATGCTTTCCGATTCTAATTATACATGTAATATTGGGTTGTAGCATTAAAATCCTGAATGAATTCAGTAATAAGGAACATTCATGCTTTCCGAATCTAATTATACAAAGTCATGTAATATTGGGTTGTAGCATTAAAATCCTGAATGAATTCAGTAATAAGGAACATTCATGCTTATTGATAGAATTATCTTGAATCAGATTGGCCAAGCATGATACCTGTCCGGAAGTTGTACAGTGTATATCTAATCCTGTTTTAATAAAACTTGAAATACAAGATCTTTGTAGGGTTCAGTAATGAGTGATATCCACACATATTAATTTATTATCTCTTGAGACAAGCTGAAATTAGATTAGTTAAACATAATGCATAATAAACAGATGGTTAGAAATCTATGAATGGTCTGTGCTCTGTTAATTCATCATGCAGAATAGAGGCCTACACTAATATGACCACACAGATGCAGCTCCTGATACACAAACAAGGTAAACTGTTCCGCATTGTTGGTGCAGGTGGGAGATTAAGTATATAAAATATGTGTAATCATGGTGGTTGGGAATTATGAGTTTATAAAATGTTCTTGCATCTGATTGGCTGAGCTTGTTACCACTCTGGAGGCTCTGTTTGTGATCTGATTTGGTTGAATTTGGAATATATACTTATGTCATCAAGATCTCATACGGGTTCAGTATTGAGTGAGACCCATTTTATTAATGAGGTGATCTTGCATCTGATTGACTGGATTTATCACAACTCCAGAGCTATATTTCTTGCTAAATGTTTGATCAAAGTTTTAAATCGAGCTCTTTGATGAGTTTAATGAGCTCAATCCATGCATTTTGATGATGTAATTTTGTTTCTGTTTGGCTTAGCTTGATACCAATTTAAAAGATGTATTTGTGGTCAGATTTTGATCCAATTTGGAATATATGCTTCCTTCATCAGGATCTTGGACAGTTTCAGTAACGAGTGAGATTAATACGTATGAATGAGTTGGTCTTGCATCCTACCACTCTAGAAAGCATATTTTTTTATCAGTTTGTTTATTAACATCTGAAGATCCCAGATGATTTGAGTATGTGCATATTAATTATATCTTCATCTTTAGAATGAAGATTTATCCGGATATTATAAATAGGTACATGTAAAATCAATATATAAATTTTGGGAGTTAGCTTATACAGAGATATCTTCTTACAATACTACATAAAACTGCTTTTAAGATGGTCAGCTGTTATGTAAGACAGGTGAGAGATATCAGGTCCACTTTTGCCTCTTAATTTTTTCAGTCAGTGTGTCATAAAATGCACTGTTATAACTTTCATTTCTTCTTCAAATACATTACCGAATCATAATATCTTAGTAGTAGTTCTCCTAAGGTATTATGATTGGGGAAGTATTCTTGAAAAGACATATTTTACTAGAAAAAATTGTTTTCTTCTTCAAATACATTACTTGATCATCATACATTAGGAGAATTACTTCTAATGTATTATGATTGTTTAAGTATTCTTGAAGAAACATATTTTGCTTGGAAAAATTTGGGGTCTTTGATTTCTAATCTGTATTTTATATAATTTGGAAATATAGTGAAGCTGAGATTTTAGCAAATGACAAAAATCGGTGTTGTAAATACTGTACAATTCTGTGTTCTAAAGTTACTGCTGGATTGTCAACAAACATCTGACTAAATTTTACATTTGATCTTTGCCAATTCAAAACATGTGAAAAAAAATCTCATTTTTTCAGAGTACATATAATGAAATCAGGGTCTACTATCATGGCTTTTTATATGGACCCTTTGAAGATGAAAAAATGGTTAAGCTGCCATTGTAACATCCTATGCCACCATCTGTGGCTTGTGGATAAAGCCTCTGTTTCTACTGCAGAAATTACAGCTGTAATAAAAGCTTTGAGCTATATTGAAACCTCTCAAAGAACAAATTTCATCACCTTTTCAGACTCCCTTTCAATATTAAAATATTAGCAAAATCGTAAAATCTTAAGTCTGACACCCATTTACATCCAAGATATTATGGAGTTCCAATTTGCTCATACAGTCAGGAAGAGTATTTTGTACTGTTGGCTGCCAAGTCTTATCAGCGTAAAGTGTAATAAAAAGGTAGATAAAGCAGCCAATGCCGCCATGCAGTCACCTGTTTCCAGATGGATGATTCCATATACTGACGTATATAAATCTGTAAGTTCATCATCCTTAGCAGAACATGTGGAATGAAAACTTTCAAACTTAAGAACAGCAAACCCATTATTGGAGAGTGGCATCAATCTGAGAAAATCTAGAACTTTTTGACAAATTTTTACTCAGTCTTTAAGATTTTTACCATTATCTTAGTACACATTTTACATTTTAACTTCATTACTTTTCTCTTTCTTTTTGTACTTAATGTTTACATTTATTTATAATTCAGTTATACATTTTCAGGCTCTATCTTTAGGTCCACTGTTATGCTGGGGCACTATAAAATCTGCTATGTACATATATATTGCCAAATTGTGTTTTTCAAATGTCCTGTGAACATTTTGTATCAGATTAATGAGGCCAAACTATCGATGTGGTGTTATTGTCAAAGCTGTTAATAAAGGTCACCTATTGGACAGGTAGAAACTGTCCTTTATCCACAGATTATCTTTATATACAGGTAAATGGGCAATACTTTTTAGGTTTTAATGAGATTTCACACATTACATTCAAAATGTATATACAGGTAGATGGAGCTGAATTCAATCACAGACTAGACTGTACAAAGATGCAGGTGACAATAATTGATAATTCAGTAAAATCACTCTTTTTGCAGGCATGGTTGTGACAATTTTGAGAGCAGATATGGATACATTTGGTATCTCATACAAGCTGGCACCAATGTCTGACTACAATGTCAAAAATAAACAGATGTGTTTTCAGGTGAATGGAACATCAGATGCGCCAATCACTGTCCAGGGCTGTCTTCCAGATCTCACAGGTTTCCAGGTTTGTATGATCTGTTAAATAAAGGACTTAATCATTAAACACCCTTTATTATAACACTGTTCCTGTTATAAGGCCCTTCTTTGTAACACAATTCCTGTGATAAGGCCATTCATTATAACACTTTCTGTTCTAAGGCCTGTCATTATAACACCCTTCCTGTTATGCACTGGACATGGTCATGGATCCCATTTTATTAGGCGGTGGTAAGATAATATGACTTTGTGTTACAAATTTCACTATAAAACAGTCTCATTCCCGGGTGTATGCTCCTTCTGTCCCATGGACAGTGTAATAATGAGTGATTACTGTAAGAAGTGAAACCAGTTTATAAAGAACACTGGTGAAGCCACACATTCACCCTAATGGACAGATGTCCTTTTTATCAAAGTCTGAATTTATGGCCCCCATCTGGAAATATATTTGGCTTTATGGTGAAAAATAACAGCATTATGGTACAGTTGTTAACAAAGACAAATTGCACTATTTGCAATATATATATATATATATATATATATATATATATATATATATATATATATATATATATATATGAAATACAGTAAAAACTGAATTGAATGACCACCTGTAATTTATGACCTCAATTGTTTTGCATGAGTTGATTTTATTATATCAACACTGTCATGAGTTGATTTTATTATATCAACACTGTCATGAGTTGATTTTATTATATCAACACTGTCATGAGTTGATTTTATTATATCAACACTGTCATGAGTGACCACCTGCTGGTTGCAAAGTGACACTTCATATCGTGGAAGCCATTTCAAAGTTTGGGCAACTCATCAGGCATATTAAAAGTGTACATGTTCATATATAAAAAATACAGGAGTATTCAAAAAATAATTTAAGATTCAAATATTTGCCATTTGATATTTGAGTATTGATTTCAGAACTGCTCTATGTAAAAAAACTAATTTTGATTTCTTCTATACACTTAAGATCAAAATTTGGTAGGAACAGTCATTAGCACATACTCTACCAGAATTTATATAGGGTGGAACCCCTAGCAATGTGTGGCTTTTAATCGGGTGGAACCCCTCGCAATGTGTGGCTTTTAATCGGGTGGAACCCCTAGCAATATGTGGCTTTTAATCGGGTGGAACCCCTGGCAATGTGTGGCTTTTATAACAACCAGGTTGAAAAGTCTGTTTTTCATTTCTTCAGAATGACAGAGCAGATTTTTAAAAAAACAAAAGGAATGTTCCATTGATAATGCCAATGCCAATGCCAGAGTTATCTTCAGAGTGACTTCCATTGTAACCTGGTGGAAAACCTACAGATTATATACTATCTCCCATCAGATACAGCGATTCTTACTAATATGTTTTTATAAAAAAAACAACCTCCATTGAACAATGTTTTAACCAAAATTGGTTGACCATATTAGACCAGATTTTTTTTTGGTTGCTCAAACCTTAATGCCTTTCACAGTCATATTAAAGTTGACAATATATAATATCTAATTCAACTAAAGTTACTCAGAGTTGAAACGCAGTTACAGTATACAAGTTGACTCATATACAAGTTGACTCAAACAAGAAAGATTCTGATCTGCTGTTGCATAATGTGCCTGCAGATGAGAGTCTAATGTTGTTTGTTCTGCTGATTACTCCTAACAAACTGCACAGATTTACTGACTCATTATGTGACACCAGATCTGGGTCTGTGCAGTTTGCAGTTGGACTCATAAGCAGTTATATATAGTATACATGTCAGATACCACCAATTTCAACCAAATAGATGGAAATTGTCTGACAAGGGCATCTTTCAACAAATGTTACCTGACTTATTACTAGAAAAATTTGTCAGGTGAGTGATATCAGGTCTACTTCGGCCACATGTTTTAATTGTTGGCTTATTTCTAATAGATTATATTTTTGTGCACAATTCTTTTTACAAAAGATATACAAAAAATAAATGGTTTGGTGAAAAATACAGATGAGTTGGAATCAGATTAAGTTTGAATTTAAGTTTTTGTTTATTCTTGCTTTTCAGAAAGTTGGGTCGGATGTGGTGGATGGAGCTGCATGTGACACTTGGCAGAAAGTAGACATGGAGGGGGAGAAGAAGAACAAGTACACCATGTGGGTTGAATCTGATAATGGGCAACCAATCCGCTATGAGATGATGGGATACGACACACTCCTAGGATCTCACTATGACAAATATGTCATTGATTATTCAAACTTTGATAACACAGTTAAAATCCCAGTCACAGACTTTGAAGTACCATCAAGTAAGAGCTTGTCTTTGTTTTATGTCTAAATGACTATCCCACCCTCGATCAACTTTGGCATTGATAAAAGTTTTGATACATCTACAGACCACCACCACCATTGTCTGTTTTACTTCACAGAAGTTAATATCTTTAAGCATGTCATAAACAAAAGGTGACAAATGGATGCTTCATCTGTCATAAAGATGTTCAGTAATAGAAGATATTCATCCCACACATCTCTTAGTTTTTGAGAATCCAGTAGAAAGTTTTGTTTTGTGTTTGTTTTGGTATAAATCTAATGAAGATGATGCAGTCTAAATTGTATGTATGTGTATTCTATGTATGAGTCCAGTCTAACATCATGGACCTTTATCTGTCAGCACGCAATGTGCAGTGATGTATACATGTCGACACTGCTTATAGATTGATTATTCATCAGTATGTTCATTACAATATGAGAAGTTTGTATTGCAGGCAAGAGAAAAGCAAAACCTCCATATTTTAAAATGTACAACATTTATTGATTCTTAAGAGGATTTGTAATTTGTCTAAATGTTGAATGGGGACAAACTGTTTGGGAATGATTTTCCCTGCAGATGAATTATTCATGGGGATACATTATCCAAGGAGGAATTGTCCTAGAACCAGACCAAACTTGTTGGGATAATACTTTTTGGCAGGTTTATAGAAATGGTCAGTTTACATAGGTTTAGTTAGCATTAAATTTGCTTGATTGTGACCAAAATCTGTGACCTGGTATCGGGAAGTGTTAGAGGCTGTTACTGTGGACTGGTGTAGCAAAGTTCAGTGTATTGAAGTCTATTACTGAGAATAGTTAGATTTTTACATACTAGATATAGTTTCCATCATTATTCTTAGCAACATTAAGTTCATAGAAGCTGACAATTTTACAATATTTTGCTAAAAATTACTATGAAAAAAGAAGTTTCTATCTTCAAATACTTCAAGATAACTGTAAATTCACTTTTATCAGGGGTCGTGCTACCAGGCAAAGTGGGCGACTAAGTTGCCTAAAAAGTGTAAACTTCTCCTTCTTCTGTTAGGAAAGCAAAAACGACTTTGCCCTGTGATTTTTGTTTAGAGGAACATTGAATGACCATCCTTATTTTTTAGATGCTCCCTTGCCTTGGCTATATTAGTTCTAGTGTTATGTTATATATATTTCAAGGCAAAATGTACGCTTGAAACCATGAAATAGTTGGTGTTGATATGATTTATGCCAGCAAAACAAACTCTTGCACATTAACATGCATGTGTTTTGTTAGCTGATTGACCATTAACCATTTCCTGAGTAAGTTATCAACTATTACTGCCCAATTTCTGCAAGTTATCATTTGATGATAAAACATACTAACTTTGTGTTTCAAAACTTAAATTTATGTAAAAAGCAATTTGAGTTTTAAGAATAGAGTTGGTAACATGAATATTTTAACTGCTGTGTGTACATTATTTTCTTGATAAAAATCTGTTTGGAACTGTAATGGCGGATATCACTGTTCTGGGAAGTACCGTTTTATTAGATTGTCTCTTTTCGTAAACCATTGGGCAAATATATTCAGGAAAATATACAATTTGTAAGAAAGCAGAGACTAAATATTATGTTATTAAAGATTTAGCTTTAAAATGCAATTATGTAGGTCATATGGGACAATGGTATGTTGTAGAATTCGATGAGATGCTGTAAGGTCACAGTTGTATTCTGAGTTTATCTATATATCTATAAATATGTGTACTAATTTTTTTGAAAAATACAAAGAAAAAAACAACAAAACAGCAAAGCAAATACTATTTAACCATTGCCTAATGTTGCAGCAAGTACACAGACAAATAATAAAATCTTACATTTACAATCCTGTCAATGGACTGTTGTAACGAAGCTATAAAGTGAGTGGTTACATTAAGAAAATCCCTCTTTCCGAAAATAGATGCACTTACATGTTGGCTGTGTTGATTCGGTTGAAAAAAGGGTTTAGTTCATTCATATACTGACTTTAATTCTTCAGTGTGTTGTCTATGAACAGTTACGGTAAAGTTTTATTGGCAACAAAGAAATTAGGATGAACAGTATGATCTGAACATTGTGTGCATTTTCTATATGTACATGATGCAGGGGTTGTTTCAAAGAAGTTTTGAAATCTTTTCAAATGCTATTTTATAATGAACTTTCAGAAAGTAAAAAGAAAAAAAATCATTATTAAGGGTAGTTGATTAAGCATTTGTACTAACTTGCAATTACAATACTGTAATCTAGTTACTCAGTTAAAATTTGTTACAATTTATAACTTCTGTTCTTAAGTTGTATTGCCAAAATACAGTGAATATGAATGTGATAGTTTTCAAAGATGCACCAAATTTGTTTTCTTAACTGGTTTTGTTTTAAATGCCATACAAAGCAGAGCATACTGAGAGTTTTCTTTGTGATGCACCCATTGCTAATAACTCTAGTTACCAAAGAAAAGAAAATATTGATATCCACAAAATATTTCAATTCTGATTAATTTCGGTTTAGGTAATATACACATTTAAATATAGTTGTTAGTGAACAGGAGTTTATAAAATACCTTCACTTCCATGGCATAAGGAACTGTGATAACTCAGTTGACAGAGCATCAGACTCCTAATCCAAGGCTCCTGGGTTCAATACCTGCCCCAATCGGCTCAGGATGACATAATAATGTGTTATAAGTGCCATTAAAATTCCAAAATAAAAACAATTCATGGCATAACTCAGTATTTGGAAGCAGTATCGAATAAATCATTGAAACTACCTGTAGATCATAGTGACCTAGTTTTGGTATGCAAGGCACATTCTACCCTGGTTAAGCACACATGGTAACTTTTGTGGCAATAGATGACAAGGTTCTTTTTATTTCAGTCACATTTAGTTTGGTTTTGTAAATTTAATGCCCTTTTCAGCACATGAAAGGCTATAAATGGTGGACAGTATATTTGGTTGAGGAAGAACCAAGAAAGTCCCTGGAAAGAACAACTGACCCATGAGAAGTTACTGGCAAGTTTTCTCACATACTGGCATTGGCCGAACTAAGACTTGAACTCTTGCAGACAGATGCAGGATATGAGGGCTCAGTAAAGGCAAGCACATTAGAACACTCAGCCATTTAGTACCCCCCAATTTCCAAGCAGAGTTGGATAAACCCTAGAAAGACTGTCGCAGCAATCCAGTTGTATTACACACTGTCATAACAGAATGCATAAGAGGTCACAAAATTTCACATCCTGGACTTTAATGCAGTATTCCAGATAGAAAATGATCCTACCTTGTATCTGTGGGACAAAAAATTTGAGGTGGGACATAACAGGCTTGAAAATTGCACTCAGGTTGTCCATTATGCTCTTCATCATAATTTTTTTGATCTTCATTGAAGTGGGAAATGCTTTCATATGACCAATTTGAAGATATTTAAAATCTTAGTCTGGTTTTTGATCATTTGCACCTTATTCAGCAAGTGTATATGTATGTGGTGTTGATGTTGATTTTAGCCACTGTATTAGTATGGTTCCTGGGGCCCCAAGTGGCCGAGTAGTCTAAAGCGCTCACTGTTCTGGATCACTGCCATCTCACCTCTGCATGGGTTCGAGTCCAAGGCTCAGCTAGCGTGGGTACGTGGGAAAGCCTGCCAGTAGCTTCTCGTGGGTTGGTGGTTCTTCCCTGGGTTTTCCAGTATTCTTCCACAAGTTATACTGGCCGCCATGTATCGCCTATCTTGTGCTGAAAAAATGGCGTTAAACCTTGAACAACAACAACAAAGTATGTTTCCTGATCATTGGCACCTAATTTCATATGCAATGTTGATGTAGATTTTTGCCCCTGTTTTAGTCTGGTACCTGATCATTTGCACCTCATTCAGTAAGTATATATGTATGTGGTTTTGATGTAGATTTTAGCCACTCTGCTAGTCTGGTTGCTGGACTGCTCTAGTGGTCTAAGTGGTTAGTTCATCTGCCTTGGATGCTGAATGATGCAGGTTGCAACCCCGGTTGAGTCAGACCAAAGACTTATAAAAATGGAATTGCAACTGCGTGACTTGGCACTCAGCATTAGTGGTGGGTGTTAGGACTGGTCAGCCTGGTGTCAGGATAATGTGACTGGGTGGGACATGATTCTACATGTAAGCAGCATGATGCCGCAGTGATAGACATCACTATGGCTGCCACATTGCAGACATTGTAGTGATATGACTAAAATTGTTAAAGCTATGTTAAATATCAAATCACACACACAGACTAGTTCCTGATCATTTGTGCCTCATTTAGTAAGTGTTTATGTATGCAGTGTTGATCTTGATGTTTGCCCATATATTAGTCTGGTAGCCAGATGTGTCAAAATTAGCCCCAAATTAAACTCACTACGTATCTTAATCTTTGTTTCTAACATGGTTATGCAAAGTGAAGGACAGACAATTTTTAATACATGCATTCTAGTGCATACACACAACAAAAAAAACTAGCATTGCTTCTGTTGCATCTACTCAGCATACAGTGGACAGGTGCTAATAAAGGATGGTAGTTTATAAATCCCTTTTCTCAAGCTTACTTACTAATTTTATCAACATTGAAGGGTCACCAGCTAATAAAATGCAGTATTTTATAAATCCCTGTCTCAAGTTTACTTACATATTTCACCCACATATTAGGGTCACCTGATAATGAAGGACATTATTTATAAATCTCTTTTCTCAAGTTTACATTTATATTTTATCTACATATAAATGAAAACTGTCCATAAAGCACAATTATTTGTGTTCCCTTCATAGACAACCCTCATTGTACTGCATCTTTTCTAAGTCAAAGTAAGAAATATGAATCATTATAAATGTTCATCAAGTTGATAGATTATACCCTACTTTACAGATATGACCTGTGGTGGATTTCCAGGCCCTGGTGTTGCTGAACACCATATTCTGATGAATCCAATGAAGGAGTACATCCATAATAGCAAGGAACACATCCGTGAGATGTTTGAGCACTTTAAGAACACACACAAGTCAAACTATTCCTCTGAGAAAGAGCATGCCCAAAGGAAGCATATTTTTACACACAATGTCAGGTACTGAAATACTGCATATGTGTAGCATATTTTTTTACATAAAATGTCAGGTACTGCAATATTGCATGTGTGTAGCATTTTCTTTACATGCAATGTCAGGTACTGCAATATTGTATATGTGTAGCAATTTTTTTTTACACACAATGTCAGGTACTGCAATATTGTATATGTGTAGCATTTTGTTTTACACACTATGTCAGGTTCTGCATTAATCCATATATGCAACATTTTTACACACAATATCAGGTACTGCAGTATTGCATATGTGTAGCATTTTTCCACACACTTTCAGGTACTGCAGTATTGCATATGTGTAGTATATTTTTACAGTGTCAGGTACTGCAGTATTTCATATCTATAGCAAGGCTGCAGTTGCTCTCAGATTTGTACATAATGCAATACTTCTAAAAAAAAGTTATACTATGCCAATAGCATGTGGCTTTAGAGCAGTTTAAAAAAGATCTACTTATCATTTGTCTCAAAAAGCCAGCAGGCCCCAAGTACAATTGACACACAGAAAAAGATGGGTCTTTGTAAGATTTTGACAGGCCTCGAGAATAAAGCTGTCCCTTTTTTTAGAGCACTGACATGCTATGTCAGATTTCCTGGTTTTATTATAGCTAACTGTTGTAGTCACTTTAATAAAGTGTAAAAAAATGTTTTAATACAGTACCTTGAAAGGGACCATTTGTTGGTGATTGTAAAGTTAAACTTTTTGTATCCAACAGTTGCATTATTCCAACAGGTCAGCGCTGTACATTATGTTTGCCAGATTCCCAGATACTGAAAATAATTGTCTTGAATCTCTACATAAAAAGCATCTTAGCAAATGCATTATAACAATTAGAAAATTTAATAAAAGTAACCTACTTTCTAGATACTCTATTAGTTTAGATAAAATGTGGATTTTTATCAAATGCACATTTTCAGGTCTAGCATTGTACAAGGGGAATTATATTGTATAAAACCTGGGATGTTTTACAATATTGGTTTTCCTTTAAATGTCTATGGCAACAATTCTGAAAACATGAAACTTTGAAAGTTCAAATCAGAAGCCTAGAAATTATTTGCTAATATTCCATTTTGTGTATTCTGCAAATCATGTGCATTTTTTTACCTTATTATTGTAGATTCATCCACTCTAAGAACAGACAAGGTCTGGGATATACACTGGCTGTCAACCATTTTGCTGACAAGTCTGACACTGAAATGAAGTATCTCCGTGGTTACAGATATTCCCCAGGGGACCATGGAGGCCTGCCTTTTGACAAGAGCAAATACAATGCAAAAGACATGCCTGATCAGTTTGACTGGAGACTGTATGGTAAGGCCAAAGGAGTTGATAATTGTCTTCATTTTTGTCAATTATAGTCTTAGTTTGAGTCATTGACATCACTCCCATCAATGTAAGGCCAAAGGAATTTATACTTGTTTTCATTTTTGTCAATTATAATCATAGTTTGAGTCTGTGACATCACCCTATCGATGATTTTTCATCTAATTTTGACAGGTGATGTCAAAGCCAATTACCCTTTGTAGAGTCCAAATGATGGTTGACCTTAAAGTCAATTGCCCATTTATAAAGTCCAAGTGATGGGTGACATGAAAGTCAATTGCCCATTTGTAAAGTCCAAATGATGGGTGAAAAAGTCAATTGCCCATTTGTAAAGTCCAAATGATGGGCAACATCTAAGCATTTGTAAAGTCCAAATGATAAGTGATATGAAAGCCAGTTGCCCATTGCAGAGTCCAAATGATGGGTGACATGAAAGCTAGCTGCACATTGTACAGTCGAAATAACGGGTGACATGAAAGCCAATTACCCATTGTAGAGTCCAATGATGGGTGACTTCCAGATGATGGGTGAAACAAAAACCAATTGCCCATTGGAAAGAGCAGATTTTACCACACCAACAATGTAGTGTTGCTTGCAGCCAAATGTTTCACAACAGTAAGATCCATGAAAATGTGCCAATGCAGAAGTTGTTAGCTCTGTTATTTATCTTTATGTCAGGTAATTAGTACATATCATCTCATTTATGCAGTCTCTGTTAGACTCTTTTTGCTATGTTGTCTCGAAATCTAAAAATTATTAATAAATTGGAGTAGACAGCTATGGGAAAGAGAAATTGCTGAACATAGGCTAAATTAATAATGAAACATGTACAAATGTAGACAGATGCCATATTTACTCATGAAGCTGCACAGACCCTGATCTGCTTGCAAAATAGTCTATGTTGTTTGCAAGTTGGATCTGACTTATAAACAAGGGTATCGTATTTGCCTCTGCAAGGAATACATATCCATGGATCCTTGGTTATGATATTTTTACCAGCAGTATGTGGGTTTTTCAATAGGCATATGGTTCTGATGTCACCTATTGGCAGAATTACATCAGAAACCTGGGGACAAAAGTGGCCCTTGCTAGCTTTTTTATTATATTATGGCAGCAGCTTTTGCAAACGGTGTGACATTAATATCTTTTGCTGAGGATGGCAAGATCAGTGTTAGGATTCTGTGTTGAAGTCTTGTGTTAAGGATGGCAACATCAGTGTTAGGACTCTGTGTTGAAGTCTTGTTTTAAGGATGACAGCATCAGTGTTAGGACTCAGTGTTGAGTCTTGTGTTAAGGATGGCAGCATCAGTGTTAGGACTCTTTCTTAAAGACTTGGGTTAAAGGTGGCAGCATCAGTGTTAGGATTCGGTGTTAAAGTCTTGTGTTAAGGATCTCAGCATCAGTGTTAGAATTCTTTGTTGAAGTTTTGTGTTAAGGATGGTGGCATCAGTGCTAGGATTCAGTGTTGAGGTCTTCTGTTAAGAATGGCAGCATCATTGTTAGGACTCTGTGTTGAGGTTTTGTGTTAAGGATGGCAGCATCAGTGTTAGGACTCTTTCTTAAAGACTTGGGTTAAAGGTGGCAGCATCAGTGTTAGGATTCAGTGTTAAAGTCTTCTGTTAAGGATGGCAGCATCAGTGTTAGGATTCAGTGTTAAAGTCTTCTGTTAAGGATGGCAGCATCAGTGTTAGGATTCAGTGTTAAAGTCTTCTGTTACAGATGGCAGCATCAGTGTTAGGATTCAGTTTTAAAGTCTTGTGTTTAGGATCACAGCATCAGTGTTAGAATTATTTGTTGAAGTTTTGTGTTAAGGATGGTGGCATCAGTGCTAGGATTCATTTTTGAGGTCTTCTGTTAAGAATGGCAGCATCATTGTTAGGACTCTGTGTTGAGGTTTTGTGTTAAGGATGGCAGCATCAGTGCTAGGATTCAGTGTTAAAGTCTTCTGTTAAGGATCGCAGCATCAGTGTTAGGATTCTGTGTTGAAGTTTTGTGTTAAGGATGGCAGCATCAGTGCTAGGATTCAGTGTTAAAGTCTTCTGTTAAGGATAACAGTATCAGTGTTAGGATTCTGTTGAAGTCTTTTTTTGAAAGCATCAATGTTAGAATTCTTCGTTGACATCCTGTATTAAGGATGGCAGCATCAGTGTTAGGATTCCAGGTCTTGTGTTAATGATGGTATCATCAGTGTTATAATTCAGTATTAAAGTCTTATGTTAAGGATGACAGCATCAGTGCTAGGATTCAGTGTTAAAGTTTTGTATTAAGGATGGCAGAATCGGTGTTAGGATTCTATGTTGAAGTTTTGTGTTAATGATGACAGTATTAAGATCGTATGTTAAATATTTTATTATGAATTGCAGCAACAGTGAGACAGGTGCTGTATTAATGAAGGCATCATCAGTGTTGAAATTCTATGTTAAAGTCTTGTGTTAAAGTTGTCTGCATCAGTGTTTAAATTATGTGTTAAAGCTGCAGCATTAGTGTCAAAAGTTCTGTGTTAAAGATTGCAGCATTCATGTTAAGATTCTTTGTTAAAGTCATATATTAAAATTTGTGTTGTATTAAAAATGATACCATCAATGTGTTTTCTTGGTTAAATGATGGCAGAATCAGTGTGTTAGGTCTTGTGTTAAGGGTGGCAGCATCAGAGTGTTAATTCTTGTGTTAATGATGGCAGCATTAGTGTGGTGAACATTTTTGTTAAATGATAGCAGCATGAGTGTTAAGATTTGTTATTAAAGTCTTGCATTAAAATGGCAGTATCATTGTGTTAGATCTTGTGTTAAAGATGGCAGCAACTATGTGTTAGATCTTGTGTTAAAGATGGCAGCATCAGTGTGTGAGGTCTTGTGTTAAAGATGGCAGCATCAGTATGTTAGGTCTTGTGTTAATGATGGCGGCATCAGTGTCTTAAGTCTTTTATTAAAGATGGCATTAAGGATGGCAGCATCCTTAATACATTTGTCTTGTAAGTCTGGCACTCTAAAAACTGACCACTGTGGTGACCTATACACTATATAACACCATAATGTAGTTGTGTACTAATATAAAGTGCCTATGGTACAATGCAACTTTTCTTAAACAGCCAGCAAAGGAAACAGATAATTCTGGTTGGATCAGGATAGAGGCTACTGCAGGGAAGTCAAATATATGAGGAAATTGGTAGGAGAACAAATTAGAATAGACTGGTTGGATATGACAGGAGATGTTCTTAGAGAGTTGACTGTTAATGGAGTTTATACTACATTTATTTATTACAATATTTATTTATGTGTATTATGTTTATGTATCATTCCTTATTTGTTTTTTATTAAATTGCATTGTGAAAGAAAGAAAGCTAGTCTTAGTAAATAAAAAAATTCAAAAATTGGAGACAGACACACAAAGGCAAACAAGGGCTGAGAGAGGAAAGAAAAGGGTCGGTTGTGAAAGAATGTTAAGTATTTTACCTTAATGTTAGTACATTACTTTTCTTTCGACTTCCCTAACAGGAGCAGTGACACCTGTTAAGGACCAGGGTGTGTGTGGATCTTGCTGGAGTTTTGGGACAGCAGAAACCATTGAAGGGGCTTACTTCCTTAAGGTGAGTCTGGCAAATACAGTTTGTAACTGTTAGGGAGATACACTGTTTAACAGTTTTGTATTTAAATAATGTTTGTAACAGTTTGTAATTGAATACAGCTTGTAACAGTTTGTAGTTGAATACGGTGTGTACAGTTAGGCTGTTAAATTGTCCAGCAGTTAGGCAAACAGGAGCAGTGACACCTCTTAAGTACCAGGGAGCATGGGGCACCTGCAGCATTATATTTGGGGGTGGGGGTGGCAAACATGTAAGCCAAAACATGTTTAGAGTTGAAATCCTGGATAAGTGCTCTCCCCCCCCCCCCCCCATGTGTGCGTGCCCATGCCAGGGAGTGTGTTAATCTCGCTGGGGTTTTAGGATAGCTAAAACCATTGAAGGGCTGACTTTCTCCAGGCAAGTTAGTTGACTTCAGGGTGTAACAGTTGGTAGTTAAAATATAGTGTGTAACAGGTTGTAAGGAAATACATTGTGTAACAGATAGGTAAATGCAATGTGTAACAGGCTAATACACTGTGTAACAGATAGGCTACTGTTTAACAGGTAACATTCTGGCCATGCAGTAACAATTAAATTACATGTCACATGGGTCATGTATGCGCATTTAATCATTTTAAATTAAATATAAATTGTTCTTTTAAAATCTAACACTAATGTCCTTTAACGAAAGTTTATTAAATACTGATTTTTGAATGTTCTAAACTTTAACTGTCAACTAGAAACTTCCAGACAAAATTTATCTATTGCTATGGACTTTTAGAATGGTGACAGTGTACTAAACTTGGGTCAAAATAAGAGCATGTCAAGTAGAATCATGACAATAGAGGGTAGTATGAATTTGTTTATCAGTATGTAGAGTTTTCATTGTGACATCACAGCACATGACATTCAGTCTGGATTGTACTGGATCACACCTTGAGGTTCATGTCTATGTACTTGAACATCTATTTTGCTGTATGCAACTCTTGGGGCATCTAAATAATGACTTTCCAAAAGAATATGGATGTATGCAAAACCCAAATGAAGCAAATACTTGCCACTTAAAGGTATGTAGAATCAAATTCTAAAAAATGGCACCCATTACTGAAATAGTGTTGAATGCCTACATGACCCGTGTGACTTGTTCGATAGGCTTGTCCAGTGTGTAACAGTTAGGCTACTGTGTAACAGTTAGGCAATTTGTAACAAAACTAACATTTAGGCAAGTACCATCTTTACCCATGTAAACCTCACCCTTGATAACTCACACCCTGGATAATAATGCAGGGTCAGGCATGGATCCCCATTGTTTTCTTCTAAAAACTACCAAAGAAATTGGCCACTATTTATTGAACATAAAGACAATCTTGATACTCTTAGGTTCAGGAGTTTTATTCATATGCTTCTTGAACAAATGGTCATGGGTTGAGAAGTGACATCACTGTACACTAAAAGCATGATTTGTCTCAGGTGAAAGTGGTGAAAAAAACATTTTCTTTCAAAATGCATAGTATTACCAACTCAAACTTTATTAAATCAGAGAGTAATTATTGTATGGTAGATAAATTTATAAGATACAGTATCAAGGCTTGTAATATAATTATAGGTTACTGCATTTGTATGGGAAAATAGGAACGAGTTTTTCGGAATGAATACTGCACGAACTTGTGAGTGCAGTATATCCTTCCGACCAAACAAGTTCCTATTTTCCCATACAAATGCAGTAACCTTTTTATCATATGCTCATCTTTTTTATTCAACCTAAGGTTTAATTATATACACAAAATACGCTACAAGAAACAATATAATTAATGAATGCCGTATTCCAAACTAAATACACAAGCGCATATTTGACATTACAAAATGACATCATTATTATTGCGCGCATAGCTCCGCCCAGATAAATTTGAACTTAGTCACGCGGTCGACAAAACTTTCGAAAGAAAATGGCGTGTCTAGTTAAAATTGAAATTTGCAGTCATATTGTGAATGAATGCACATTGCAGCGACTTTTCCATTTGATCTGGAGTGAATATATTTTGGTATTGTGTTTCGATTTGACTAAAGTTTGTGATTTTGGACTGGATTCATCTGTGCAAATTATACATGAAATACATCGGATTGAAGTGGCACGGGAGAAGTGTGTTTACGTCTGCAAATGTGTTTTTGTTTCTGTCACTGAATGTTTGAAAACATAACTTGGGGAAAATATGAAGTCTTTCAATTGCAATTTTCAAAAAGACGCTATGGAATTTAATGTGTATTTCATTTTGAGTGCAGTAAGGAGGATGCAATTGCACTTATCATCGAAATTACAGCACACTTTCAAAATGTGTGATCCAGATTGAAAACCTATGACATGGCTCATGTAATTCGGATTTGCAGAATTAAGAAAAAACAGTTTGAGGAAATTCAGGATGTAAAACTGTAAGTATATTTTATTTTGCCTTTCTTATCACCAGCTAAAGAAAACAGTATATGCCTTGTTATTTGTAAGGACCAAATCCGTCATTTATACAAGGTAGCTAGCCTAAATCCGTAACATTGTATCAACGCAAAATGTCAAGACATCTGGGGTTTTTTGCAGTCCACGAAACATATTTTAGTTCATTCAGAAACAAATAAACAACCACAACGTAAAGAACCTCTTACGCGAGTGTACATGATTTGTTTACAAATCAAAAGTGCTGGTGTCTGAGTCCATTGTTTAGTTACAAAATAAAATAAAGTAGTTCGTTTATTCACGTGAATGCTATATGTGTATTATCGTGCGCGTTCAGTATCGGGGAATATTGAACGATTCTGTCAATGTAAAGTTAAAGGGGGAAAAAATTGAGCATATAATAATAAGAGAAATTCAACCAGCATCACTCTTGATAAATGTAAGAAATTGAAGAGTTGCTGAAAAAAATGTAAAGAACAAGCTATCATGTATACTTCCTTATAAGTCAAACTGCAAACAACAAAGATCCTGATTTGCTGTCACATAACATACCAACAGATCAGGGTATATATGTTCTACTGATTACTTTTATCGACCTGCACAGACCTAGATCTGCTGGTGCATTATGCAAAGGCAGATCTGGGTCTATGCAGTTTGCAGTTGGATTCAACTTATAAGCGAGTATATACAGTATAAAGACTCCGGTATTGTAAATATACCAATTTTATGTTCTTTCAGACTCAGATATTTTTGCTTTCAGACTGGCATGCTGGTACGTTTGTCCCAACAGGAGCTGATTGACTGTTCCTGGGGAGAAGGAAACAATGGCTGTGATGGAGGTGAGGATTTTCGCTCCTACATGTGGATTATGAAGAACGGAGGCCTTACCTCTGAGGAGGAGTATGGACAGTATCTTATGGCGGTAATTATAATTTTTTGCCATCTTCCCTACTACCGGCAGAGTTGGGTTGCCAGACCCTGCAGCTTATGTTTCTAGAAGTTCATGGATCCAAATGTCTGGGTTTTCTAGCTCATGTCACCATAAGGTCTAGTAACTTATTCATCATGCTTTGTTTGTCATCCATCCATTAATAAGTAACACTTTGGAGTCCATATTGCTGATCTGATTTCAGTCAGACTTGGAATATTGGACTTATATCATCAGCATTTATGACAAGTTCAAAAATAAGAAAGATCCATGCATGACTAGAAGATAATCTTTAATCTGATTGGCTGACTTTGTTACCAATCTATAAGCCATAATTCTGATTGGCTGATTTTGTTGAAATGAGAATATGGTTTTACATCATATAGGTTTTAGATGGGTTTAATAATGTGTATTAATAGAGTGATCTTGTATTTGATTGGCTGACCTTGTTACAACTCTAGAGGCTTTATTTCTGATCCAGTTTCGATAAAACTTGTGAATGTATGCTTATATCATCAGTATATTCTGCAAGTTCAGTAATGTGTGAGATACATGCATATTAACGAGGTAACTTTGCTTCTTATTGGTTGATCTTCTTACCTCTCTAAGGAAGCTATATTTCTTATCCAGTTTTGATCAAATTAAGAATGTATGCTTATCTCGTCAAGATCATGGATAATATCAATAATGAGCAAGATCCACACATATTAATGAGGTGATCTTGCATCTGATTGGCTGATTTTGTTGCCACTCTGGAAGTCATATATTTTATATGATGATCAATATCTTGTACAAGTTTGATAATGGCTGGGATCTTTAATCAGGTGATTGACTGAACTTGCTCTCAGACTTAATCAAACTTGGTACATATGTTTAAGTGAACAAGATCCTGGATAAGTACAATTGTGAGCAAGATCTGTTCATTTTAATAAGATGATTTTGCATTTAGCTGGCTGAGCTAGTCAATATTTTAGCAAGTCTATTTCTGATCATTCTTTAATAAAACTTGGTCAATCATGAAGATGTATAATATTTTCTATTCTGAAGAAGATCTATGCATATTAATTGGTGATCTTGTATCTGTTTGACTTACCTTGTTACACTCTGGATATAGTAAAATACCATTTAAGCCTGCTCAGTGAAATGGTCAACTGTAATACTGGTGAGCAAAATAAGGCCCAATTTGGCCTCTTGTTTAGTGCTTTTGCTCAAAATAGATGAGTCCCAAAAAAAAGTTGAGAGAAAAATTTGAATTTAATTTTCGTGTTTCTTAGGTGGGTTTTGGTGTTAAAATAGTGTCTGAAAGTTATAGATTATTGTTTCTCAGTCTTTATGATGAGTTTAAGCTGTGTAAAATGAAATCCATCATTCTGTTTTTTGCTTTGATGCAGTGTCATAAAGTCCAAGTTTCTCAAGGGAATGCATTTTTCATCAGTGTTCAGATTTGCATTCAATACTTTTGTTAAAACTTCCATAAAGATTTTATTCAGCTATTCTCTGCATTGACCATGCTGATTCTGCATCTGCATTGCAGTGAGGTTGAGGAGATGACAGTTACCCATGTTAATATGGTATTTGCAGCATATGCAGAGAATAAAATGTTCCTCCTTGGTCCTGTGTTTAACAAAGTCAAACTCAGTCATGCAGAAATTCTGAAATTTAGTTTTGCTGGACTTCACTCATTTTGTGCAGTCTATCATTGTTTGAATTACATCTGCATTTTGACATTTTACTCTCAAAAATTTACTATTCCAACTCCCAGAATAATCATTTTTTTGTATTGTAAATAGAGAGCAAAATTAAGTTTCAAATAATTGTTGCCACTGATTACAACCTTGCCCCAAATATTTAAAAAAGATAGCTTCAGCATGTTCCATCCAAGCAAATGATGTGTAAAAATTTCTGATGATCCAACTTGCATCTCTATGATTTACCTAACTTCAAAATTAGTGGACTGTTATACTTCATGTACTTGAGGTAAACTATGCAGATGAGCTTAACGGACTCTTCCACAGCAGTGCTGAAAGATAGTGCAAAACAAAATCACTCAAACTTTTGTTAGGCAGTTAAGTAAATTGTAGGGGTTGTTGTTTATTTCAGATTAACTTGTCTTTTTAGTCACCTCTGTGACAAATAAAACTGCTATGTAGTGATAGTTTTCCATAAGCATGACTGTTTACTGTTTATACAAGGTAAGGTTTTGGGCATATGTTATGGTGGCAACAAAGGTTTATCTGAATCTTTCTCTTTTTATTTTTGGTAAAATTTACTGGAAATTCTTTATAAACATGGCTGTGTCGGAGTTTTGTGAGTAAAAGAATCATGTTTCTCACTGGATATGCCCTGGCAGCTATGCATTCAGTGAGCAACTGAGCATGTGATTACAAACAGCTGCATCAATAACCTGTTTAGAATAATGTACTGTGTTATAAACATTAATATGGACCTTTCATCACTGATGTTTGGAAATAGATCTTTGTTATTACAAGTGATGAATATTTATACAGAAAATATGCTTTGCCATGTTTCTCATAATTAATTCATTTTTCTCCAATTAATTTTTTTAATATTTAATCCAGTTATTACTCTTTATCTGATGTTGAATTAAAAAAATTATAATTTTTTTATTATCTTAGTGGACAGAATTTAGACATATTTTACTAATTGTCTTTTTTTGTGTTAAAAATGGTTAGAAATTGTATAGAGTGGTTACAATAAATTATAAATATAATGGAAGCCACTTAGAAAGTATTTTATGAGCAGGTGCTTTTATATGGTTGTGACCAGCTAGATTTCACTTTGTGTTAATATAAATATTTTAAAACTGAAGTTAATATAAACTTTTAGAGGAATAATCTTCAGAAATCTTACGCATCATATACTAAAACATACATTCCATTCCTTGTCTGAATTATAGTAAACTCAGTATTTGTATGCCCCATCATGACAGTGGTAGGGGCATATTTTTTATTTTTGGCCATTAGTTTATCCAGTCAGCCAGCTATAAATCTCTACATCATACTTTGCTTAGAATTGGCATTTAGGTCAGTTTTCAGGCAGTTTGGTGGGTCATCTGTGTTCCTTGATCACATTTCTGCATGGTTTTTACAATCCTAAAAAAGCATTGAATTTTAGGGGTTTACTCATAAAAAATGTTTAGTTTGTTGAAAATTCTCTTTGAAAGTGTTTCCCAAGCTTCTTGAATTTATCTGAGGGAATATAAAACATTAAAAAAATGATTATGATATATCGCTTTCTAAAAAGGAGTTTTTGTTACATATTTTCGAAAAATTGAAAAGAAAATGTAATAAAACCGGGTCGATACAAGACCTGGATATTTATCATATGGAGTGGTGTCCCTTTACTGTAATGGCTTGATATTTGTGTTCTTTTATTTATGCGTTGATAAACAAAGTAACACACAGAAAAGCATACAGAGAAAGTTCAAACATATGGATATGGTACAGAAGAGAATATGCCTTCTTGAAGACTTTAGGAGCCATCAAAATACAAGCTTCTGAATTTGCACAAACCATGTTCTGCAAGTAGTTTATCTATCAATTATGGATATAGTGCTCAAAGCTTTGACTTGTGTACTTTGAAATAACATGGATGGTGCAGTATTCATGTTTTTAAAATAAAAAAATCCTTATGACTTCTTCCATATTATTATTTTGTTTACATTTTCAGGATGGGTATTGTCACAGTGATAAGGTTAAGCCAGTTGTCAACCTACAAAACTATGTCAATGTGACTTCCGGTGACCTTCAGGCCCTCAAGTTTGCAATCTACCACCAGGGACCCATTTCTGTGGCAATTGATGCAGGTCACAAGTCCCTCTCCTTCTATGCAAATGGTGTTTACTATGAGCCAAAGTGTGGTAAGAAATTTGTTCTAATTTTGTTCATAATCAAATATCAGGCCTCATGCTGTCATAGAGAGCCAAGGGCACAAACAATTTCGCTTTCATATATGTACATTCAAGAAGTGCCTCATATCTTGTTCATAAATGTGGTTGCTGTATTAAAGGTGACTCGGACTTTTTTGTCTGCATACATTTTTATTATTTTTAAGTGAATAATTCACCCTTGTCAAAATGAAAAATTATATTTAAAATGGTATCACTTCACTCGGGTAGAGTTATTTTATTCCCAATCCATAACCCTTTTGAATATCATGAATATATCTCAGAGAAATCACTATTCATGGGGCAGATTATTTTGTTGGAAATATTTTTATATATTGTTCTGGCATATGGTAATTAAGTTATCATTCAATTGTGATTTGGTTAATTTTTCTTCATTGAATTAGGGTTGAAACTTTGATAGAATTGATTTGTGCACAATTTTCATTCTTTAGTAGACAATGTCATTCAATATTTGTACTATCACAAACTTTCTTATTTATATCTATGTCTGTAGGTAACAAGCCAGATGACCTTGACCATGCAGTTTTGGCAGTTGGTTATGGGTCACTGAATGGGAAGGCATATTGGCTCATCAAGAATTCTTGGTCCACATACTGGGGAAATGATGGTTATGTCCTCATGTCACAGGAAAACAACAACTGTGGTGTTGCCACCAACCCCACCTATGTCATCCTTTAAATGCAGCATTGTAAAGTCTTGATCAAGATGCTAGACAGAAGTCTCTGTGATACGTATTTACCTTCAAAATGATACTTTAATAAATTTGTTGCATTCTTTCAGTGCCTTTGTCAAAATCAATGATGATTGATGAGGTATTTTATTTCTTTTATATCTAATGAAAAAATTACATAAATTAAAAAAATACAAATGTTGAAAGTAAAAAAGTTTAGTTTACTTAATAATGTTAATCTAAGTTGTGACTCCTAATGAACATCATTTGCAATAACTGAAGCATTGATGAATGTCCAGAATATAGAGCAAATCTTTATTATTTGGGTGGTGTTTAAGGGGTTAGGGACCTCTACTCCTTACATTGGTCAACCAGGATGACCTTATTGGCTTGACTTTTAACTGGACTATTTATTTTGGGCTTTGTCCACTTGGAGAAAATGATATCGTGGTGTTTTGCAACATGAAGCACACAGAGGATAAAGAAAATGCTGTATCTTTTTCATCAGTGGACAAGGGCTTTACAAATATTCTTTTGAATGAAAACATTGAACCACAAGGTGACTTTTGGTTAGCTTATAAATAATATTCTTATCGATAATACTCTTAGACTTGATTCATGTGCTGCATTATTTAACGTGTTAAAACTTTAATCCTTTTGTTAAAGTGGAATTGTAGTTTGTAAATTTTCTCTGGCATTATCCTTTGTGTAGTTTTACATTTCAAAGTTCTGTCTACCAGTAGAATTATAAAATTTCAGTTGTATCAATGATAGAACTGCATGGAACTGTTGTACATTTCAAAGCTAGGGAAGCATATTCATGTAATGACTAAAACTGACTTTATCTGGAAAGATGCTTGTATTGTACAGGTTTTTGCTTCATGTGTAGTAATTTAAGAAATAATGTCCAGCACATTTGTACTTTCTTAAAAAGGTAGTTTCATGAAAAATGTTTAGTATGATAAAATATGTGTACATCTCCTTCCATCATTTTACCTCATACAAACTAGCACATTGGATACATGTGTAGTATTTTGTTGTATTTCAGGGATGTAATTCCACTGCACTGGGGATTGCCTTTGCATTTATTTAATCAAAATGTTGGGTAAGGTTGCATTGCATCTGCTTTTGACAAGATAATACATTTTAACAGACGTATGTTTTTATGTTTTGTTCTTAAATACTGTAGTTTCAACAATGTTTGTGGCAGGTGCCAATTATCATCGATTTTATTGTTGCCCAGACCACCAAAGACTCAATAAAAAATTTGCCACATATGATGAAGAAACCCACTCCTGCCATTTTCTTTCTGTGTTTCATTCATAGAGGTCAACAACGCTTTTTGATAATTCATCATTTCTGCAATCTGGCAATACAAAAATAACTTTTACATGTGTTTGTTATATATTAACCCATCCCAAAAAAGGATGATGAAACATTTTTATTGCTTTAATGAATACATAATTGTACTGCATCTGGTAGATGTAATTTTTTCACTCTCTGCCTTAAATTGATATGTTGTGAATGTTGTAAGAAGTAAAGATAGAGGGAAATGTGAGAAAACATAAGGTATTTAAACACTAGTATTACTGAAATAAAAGAAAGAAGGATAAAATATACTGCAGTAAAATGTATCTTTAGAGACCACCTCTTCTGCCAACAAAAAGTGGTCTCTTAAGACAAGGGGTCTCATAAAAGTTTCTGCAAGATGATCAATTCTCAAGGTGCAAATTCAGTAAGGTTAAAGATGGAGAAATACCCACAATTTCTGTCGAAACATTTTATTCCTTCCTCATAGTTCTTTTAAAAATACTGCATTTAATTTCAAAATAATTTTATAAAGCAGTAAAGTTTTTCAAATATATTTATATTTGAAGATTAGGTGTAGAGTATTAGCATACAAACTTTAAAGTTAACTAATGTAATGTTTATTTATCCTGCCCATTATTTAACTTCACAAATCCATAAATTTAAGTTTCTTTAAATGAATCTGCATATATAGCTATGATAGCACTTGCTGTGTATGAATTACACAGTTATGATAACAAAAAAACTCATCTCGAGTTGTGTCATATTAGGGTTTTGCCCCCTTTTGCCTTTTTGGGTCTAGATAATAGCAAAACAAGATAATTGCCACATCCTCTATTCCCAATGACTTGGCAAGTAAGTTATATACAATGTGCAACCCATGGTTGATTAATCCATGAAAGTGACAAGTGCAGACACATTCTTGAGGCTTTATACAGTATGGCAAGCAGTTACTAAGCAGCAGTGCTGCTTGTATCATTACTTCCAAGCTACAAATAGTACACTGTGTAATACATAAGCATGTCATGACTGGTGCAGATACTGATCAATATAGCTCATTTTATGTGCCAGAAAAATTCAGAGAGAATAAGCTATTTTTATTTAATATGCTAATATATTAATATCGGCATGCTTACATTTAAAAACGAAATGAATACAAGCTATCACATCTGCACCAAGCTGTAACAAAATCTATTTTGCCAATAAAAAAAAAATATCCGGAATATTTTTTGTGAACTTACAGCAATATCCAGTTGACCTAAAATGACTCTTGACTATATTCTTGCCATTACATGGGACCATGCGTCGATATGCATAATAATGCTGTAAAATAATAATTTAAAATGGCATAATTTTCTATATTAGCTGAATATGAGGATGGTCACTTGCATGTTTTCCCCAAAATAGCTTAACTTGAAATAAAAGAGCTTCATTTACTATCTTAATACAGACAATGGCCATGTAAGCTAAACTGTCATGCTATCAAACAGGTTCAAGTCCAAGCTAAACTGTCATGCTATCAAAAGGGTTCAAGTCCAAGCTAAACTGTCATGCTATCAAACAGGTTCAAGTCCAAGCTAAACTGTTATGCTATCAAACAGGTACAAGTCCATGCTATCAAACAGGTACAAGTCCAAGCTAAACTGTTCATGCTATCAAACATTTACAAGTCCAAATTTAGGAAAAAAAGTTTCTTTAATAAGTAGGAGACTACCAACTCTGAACTGGTGAAAAGTGAAAATCAATTTGATGCTGTAAAGTCGATAATAACTAGTGAAATGTGAAAAGTGAAAATCAATTTGTTAAGTTAATGACAGTAACAGATACATCTGCATTAGACATAAACAAGATACACTTCTTGCCCAGTTAAAAATGGTCAGAAACTGTTCTACATATCAGATATATATTTAAAAATTTTGTAGCTACAGTCTCTAGGTAAATTATTTATAGAGCTTATCAATCTGTATCAGATCTTGCTATAATGAGAATCAAATCACATTTAGTTAGAGTTATTGTTGCATCTTAATAATTCTCAGGATGATGCCAAGAAAGCCACATTCTGTTGGTTCAGACTGCTCCGGTGACCTAGTTGTTAGATCATCCACCTTGGATGCGGGAGGTCATGGGTTTGAACCCTGGCCGAGTCATATCAAAGACTTATAAAAATGGTACTAAATGCTGCCTAACTAGTCACTTTGCATTAAGAGGTTAGTGTTAGGACTGGTCAGCCTGGTGTCAGGACTGGGTGGGACATCATGCTACATGTCTGTGACAAGATGCCCCAGTGCTAGACATCACTATAAACTGCCACACTGCAGACATTATAGCAATATAACTGAAATTTTGTTAATGTCAGTTCAACAAGTTGTCAAAAGGCTATCCTCTTGCCTGCAGCAGAGCATTCTACTGGCGATTGGTGCTTTTTCTTTTAACTTTGACAGTTGTGGGGCCATGAACCTCCTCTGGGATGGAACTGACAGAAACATAATAAAAATAACAGGTTATATATTAATGCTGTTACCTGAACAAAATACATCTTTTCTGCTCTGATGTCCATTCAGTTTCTCTCCAAGTCACAAGGACAGTATTCTAAATCATCTCCAACACCATCGGCCACATGGACCAAAGGAAAAAGGAATACATGATATTCAGCTTGTTAAATTTTTAGCACTTTTAAATACTCATAATGAAATTATTTGAATATTATGTGGTTGCAGGGTTTCATGTCCTATACATTTTCATTCACATGTTCTTTTCATGAAACATATAGGTTTCAAAATGCACATCAAACTTTTGTTTGTAGATTGTTTTGCCTCTTTTTAATGAACAAGTGCTCTCTTTGTGGAAAAAAATAAATACTTTGAGGATTTACCAACAATATTTCTTAGGACAGGGACCTTTGTACTAAGTACTTGCATCAGAAAAGGTACAGGTGCAAGGTAATCTTTAAGGAGGAAGAGATTGAAGACTTGGGAGAAATTCGATGAATAACCATTATTTTGTTCCATTTCTCAGTAGTTATTTTTCATTGATCATAACAGTTCAGGGCCCATGTTAGAGGTTATTCAGGTAAAATAGTCATCCCAGTCCTTTGAAAAGGGAAAGGAGTTTGTAAACTTTCTCCCTTAGCCTCTCTGACCATCTTGCCATGCAAATGTTATGGGTGGGAGGAGCTATGAACTGAGGCTGCTTGTAAGACTGTCGTGAAGAATTTGAGAAGATCCCAGATCTGGAGTCGCTGCCAAGAACATGTTGCTGGTGTTCCCTTAAATCCTGCAACTCTTACAGAGGGAATCAGGCTCCAAAGAGCATCTCTACCTCAAAAGGAGGTACAAATCAGAAAAGGTTTTCACTGTGGCCCAGCAAGATCTTAGAATTTTCCAAAGCATCATCCTTGTGGAGGTGACGAAAATCCCCCAAGAGCACCATTGACATGGAAAGTTAATTGCATGTATTCTACACTACACTCTCCAGCAAGTGCAGGAGTGCTGCTGGAGACAACAGTTCCTTCTTCAAGGTAATGAAGGAGGCTGTCAAAAAGAGATCAGTATGCAAGACAATTGTCACTAGAGTGTGGACCATAAGCTGCAAGGCCTCAAGAAGAAGATGAGCCCAAAGAGCTAATATCCCCACTTATGAGCCTCAGAGTGTAAGGAAGATGGATTCTTAACAGGTCAAGCCAGAGAATGAACTCGATAACTGGAAGCAGAAACTAGCATCCAAAGCATATAAAAGATGGAAAAACCACCCCTTTTGCTGCCTGATGATTGTTTGGTGGGTGAAGTTATCTGTTACATTATTTAAGACTGACTATAATGTGATATAGGAAGAAAATGGAGCCAATTTATGGCAGGATGTCAGTTTATAATTTCATATGGTTCTGTTTGTTCTCTTTTAAGAATCTTATGGTATATTTCTGTTGAACATCTTTTATATACATTATGTAAAAGCGGAAGAATGTCTTTATTGTATCACTGTGCTGTCTAAAAATCCACCATGGTTCCTGGCACTATTCTACCTAACCCTGATGAATGATATCATTATCAACACGGATGTAACAATGAATGGATTACACTTTATCTTGAGTTACAAAGTCAAAATCAACTTGTCTGCATTGGAAAGATTTACCTGTAAAACAGTTGGCCACTTTAGAACATGACAAGGTGGCAACATGAAGTCTGTAGAATTATGTCTTGCAACAAAATATGCCATGTACACTTCCTTTATTTAACTGTTAAAAACTGTAACACAAAGTTTTCAAGCAAAATGTTTTTGCTTGAAAGTGATACATGTCTCACTAATTTGCTAGTACAGGTCAGAGACATAAATGTGCTGAATATGAAAAATGAAGTAACCTCTCTATTCAAGGGGTTACCTCTGATTATCTGCTAGTATAAATATACTTGAATGGAATATGATAATGTAGCCTCTTTCCACGGGATGACCTCACTTGAGATAGGCCTCATAAGGGCAGCTGCTTTAATTGATTATCTAACAGTACAGGTGAGACATAAATGTACTTAATTGGTGTATGATGAAATAGCCTCTTGAGATAGGTCTTATAAGGGGTCCACTCTATACTTAACTAGTGTGAGATGAAGCAGCCTCTTTTCAATGGGTGGCCTCCTTTGAGATAGGGCTCAAGAAGGCACTGCTTTAATCGTTAATCTGTTAGTACAGGTGAGGCATAAATGTATTCAATTTGTGTATGATTATATAGCCTCTTTTCAAGAGATGACTTCTCTTGAAAAAGACTTCATAAGGCAGACCAATCCAAGCTGTGAGAACTTGTTTTATAATGAACATTTAATAATAACTAGAAAATAATCCTAAACTATCTTGAACATTTTAAAAGGTGAAGAAATCAATATGTAGCACTAGGAACTAATTTGGTAGTCTGGATCATGGAAGACAAGGCAGTTATCATTTTGCTAATCAACAAGTTAATGACCCTTTGAAGAGCACTGATTGTCTGATGCATTGGAAACTTGAGCCAAATGAAAGAAGAAAGCATTAAGCACTGGTACATGTACATGACATTCCCAGGTTCAGAATAAACTAAATATCCTGACATGAACCTGCATTTTCAAGAAAAAATGACAATACTATGTGGAAAAATAACATTTTTAATACAAAAACACATGCATATGATGAACTATCAATTGCACAGAAAAGATGAAGATAAAAGAAGCAACAATTGCAAGTAAACTAAAGACAGGATTTGAAAATGTAATGTTCTAAATGGCAGTGACCTACTATACCATTATGTAGTACAGAATAATGCCAGAAATGTCCTGACCAAGTTCCTCCTTAATCTGGAGGTAATAACATGAAAACTAAACTTTGTATATACTAGTTAGAACAAGAGTATCTTTTCAGAGTGTTGAAACCAACCTCTGATATTTTTGGGCAATAGGTTTTCAAATTAACTGCTGTAGTGGCCATACTGAACATATGATTGGTACCATTTTCATATAATCCAAACCAGATTTCATTAGAAGACTTTTGGTGAAAACAATGCAGATATGACCATCTAATCTGATGGTCACTGTTGTAGCATAATGTAAGATAAGATTTAGCACTCCATGCATTTAGGTCCAGCTAAGTATTATAAGAGGTCTTGTAGTGAAAAGCATACGTCAATGTGACCATCAATTTTGAAAGAGTGATAAGGTTTCCAAGATGGCCCACATGGTGTCCATAGTTGAAGTTATATCAGCATAATTTTCATTTGGGAACAATACATGATCAGAAATCTTCAACCCCATGTCAATACAACTTTCCATTTATAAGGAGTAATAATAAGATTTTCAAGATGGCTACCAAGGTGGCCATACTGAGGTCTGATTAGCTCCATTTAGATATCAGAACAAGCAGATATAATTTGTCTTCTGGTGAAAACCCCATATCGATAAGACATTACATTTAGGATGAGTAACAATAAATAGATTTTAAAGATGGCTGCTATGGTGGACACGGGACAACAGAAAACATGCCATCCATAAGGTCTATGCAAAGTAGAGATACAAATGATAACAAACCAATCTTGGATGCAGCAAAAGAAAGGACGCTAAATAATGGGCCATAACTCTTCAAAGTGATGCAGACATTTTTTAATCAAACTCATTCAAGGTATTACCAGCATAAAGCTGCATCCTAAATCAAGCTGAAATATATGAACAAAGCTTAGTGCAGTTATGCCATAGATAGCAAAGTAAGGAGGATGGGCACTCAGGGACCATAACTCTAGCAAATGTTGCCATAAAAATGCTGGAAATCAACACATTCAAGGTCACATCAATTTGAAACCAAAAGCAAACTTTGGTTTAGGTCCAACAGATAATCTTGTGGAAACCAAAGTCAGGAAGACAAGCAATGAGGGGACTTTAACTCTTCTAAACAAGACGATGTGCATATAAGTCTATGAGACAGAATATGTTGACTTGTTTTCTTGAGCTCTGCCAGTAACAAGCAATATTTTATGTGAAGTTATGAGGGTAATTGTCAAGGGCCATAATTCTATTTAGAATGGGGATGAGACAAACCCCATAAAGGCACATCTAGGGCTATGTGACAATGTACATGCCAAATTGCAGCAGAAAATGTGTAAGGATTCCTGAGTCAGCGTAAATGTAATAGTGATGGAAACAGTGCAGTAACTCTATCAGAATTTTACCTTAAAAAGACGAACCTTTCAAATGGCACATCTACATGTAATATGCAACTCATTTAACAAATGGCATCCAAATATGTATAAAGGGTCTCTGAGCTAAGGTGATTACAAGCAGTGTGAACAAATGAACAGATGGATAAAGAGAGTGATAGATAGAAAAGGTTATTACAATAGGGTTCCTACATTTTGATGTAGGGGACCCTAATGAACCAGGATCAATACTGTACAACAGTAACATTTCCTGCGAGACCAAACAAAATCTACAAGAAATATCATTCAACAGTTGGAAACAAGAGTCAATAAAGCAGTATAGAAATTTTTGATTCTATGCAAGAGACTTGTATCAAATGACAACAACACACAAAACAATATCCCTGCCATCAAACTGTCAACACATTTTAATACTAATAGTACTGTTCTAGTTGTCCTCCTCATCAACATCTTTATTCACAGCACGAAATGGCAAAACTGACTGATCTCTGTCTGGTGCGGGCATTTCAAAGATCCGAAGATTCCTACTTGTGATGCAAAGTTGACTGCAAAAGAAATGTTTTAAGCCAATTAATGAAACTGCAAATATGATGTTTTTAAAAACTGTACAGAGGAGAACTAATGCATCAGATCACTCTCTATTGCATTTGAGATTTGGTATTTCAACAGAAGCATGACAGATCTGTATGATATTGTATTGCTCCTGACACCTGATTTATTATGGCTTTGTATTAGGGTAGTCAACAGGTAAATGTGATGTCATGGTCACATAACAGCCAAACTAAGGCATTTACTACTACTAATATCCTGATGTCACAAACATAAGAAACAATTTTTTGAACTGGATAACTACATATTTAATCTTTCTGCACAAAAGATACAATATATTTGTTCTAATTTTAAAATGCATGCTTATGCCAGCGATATTATCATATGCAGTAAGACTTAGAGTTAACATTTGGCTCTGTGATAAACATTAACTTCAACATACGGGACAATGAAGCCATTTTTATCTCGGTAGTGTTGACAAGGCAGGGTTAAAAAATTTCATTTTATCAAGCAGGAAGTCCTTAATATTGGGACTAAATGTAAGTAAAAAAATACTCAATAGCAAAATCAAAAAGCCCATTCCTCCTCCCTAAATTGATAACATTTTTTTTGTCTTTGTAGAAATGTAACAAAGTTGACCACATGCTGCTGGATTTGATATGTGCCATAGGTAGTATCGAAATTGCTCCTGCTAATTCCAAACAATGCATTGTGGAACATATTCCACTGAACAGGGTAAATGCATCATGTTTATACCTCATATCCTGGGGTGTGAGAAATATGAACTGTCTGTCTGTCTGGGACTTGGCAGTGTGCATCATCATGTCCATGCTGATCCTACGATTTACCATATCCTGAAAAATAAATAAACTAGAGGAATGGTGAGCAATATCCTCACATCAATACCCCACCCATTTACATCAAATCCTTCTTCTTGATGAGTCTTTAATATTGTATTTATTAAACAACTGTAAAACTGTTTGCCTCCATTTGCATGTACACAATGGTAATACCTCTCAAATCATGAAAGCATGCCAATTTGTCATCATCTTTATCTTCAAAACCATCAAAGCAATCATCACTGAGAAGCTGCAGTGGTTTGTGTGCTGAACTCATCACTGAAAGGGTGTGGAATCAAATCCTAGCCATGAACCAGCCACGGTCAGCTACCATGGCATGTACTTTGGCACGGCACTTTACTCCAGTTGCCTGAGCACTAAATAATCTGCCTGTTTTGCTGTCCCATAGAACACCAAACCAAACCATATATCACTGAAATACATCAGTAACTGCAGTAATAAGATCGTATCATTTATGACACTGATCTATAAGTAACAACAAATTGTAAATAACACTTTCAGAAACAAGGATGATGATGATGGCAATAGTATATACGTTATCATCATCTGATGATGGCAATAGAATATACATTATCATCTGATGATGATAGCAATAGTATATACATTATCATCTGATGATGATGGCAATAGTATATACATTATCATCTGATGATGGCAATAGTATATACATTATCATTATCTGATGATGGCAATAGTATATACATTATCTAGCTTCACAACAATCCACTGAAAACTGCAAGACTAGTATAGCCAGTATATTTATTGGAGCGAGAACCCAGGAAAACCCCTGGAAGAACCACTGACCCATTGGAAACTACTGGCAAGCTTTCTCATACAGGTTCTACCAAGACTCATGTGTGAATGGTCAGTAAAGCTGAGTGCCTAAGCTAATCAGGGTCCCAAGGATGGAACAATGATGAATGGATTGATAGGTAGGTAGACAGGCAGGATGGTAGGTATTCTTACCATGAAAACATCAAACTCATCAAGGCATCTGAAAGGAGATTCCATAGCTTCCCAAAGGGCCAGGATGAAACAAACTGTAGAAAACGATCTTTCCCCACCAGAAAGTGACCTCATATCTTTGGCACCCTCACCATTTGTCTTTGTCGGTTGAACCTTAAGCCAAACAAAACAGTACTTATTTTTTCATGCCTAAAGACTAGACTGTACAAAAGTTGAAATCACAGCAACTGTTAAATGATGTTACGGTCGTAAGATTGGAAAAGTTATTTTACTAAAAATATCTAAGACAAGTGAGAAGAATTTATTGAATGAATTGCTAGATCTGTGTGTGTCAAACATGTATTAACCGCTGCAGACTAAAAGGAATATGTCCAAAACCTTTAAAAATTTAAAAATTGTTATAATGGCATGAAAATGAATTATTAGGTCACCTACATACACATAAAAATGCCAACCAATTTTAATTTGTCTTCCTCATGAGGAATTTGCTTCATCATTCTTACACAATTTTATCCCAGAAGGTCCATGGAGATAAAAAATGTGTAAAATATAGTCACAAGTTTACAGTCAGGTCTGAAAATCTTATCAAGCCATCTATATATGCCTATTCAATCTACACTGTGTATCTAATAACGACTGTTTGGGGTGGTCCTTGTAATGGAGAAAATTAAAAATAAAACAAAGGAAAATTCACCCTTGCAAGTTCTGGATGTGGGGATCAGTTCCAACCCATCAGACATGCAAAGTATACCTACTGTCATTTCTAAAGTTTTTTCTTCATGATTAAATTTCATTTTTCCGGTGTACTGCCGATTGCTGAGAAGAACAATGAAGTGATATCTGGCCCTCATTGCAATCATCTTTCTAAACTCTGAGTAGTGATGCAAACGATGAGCAACGACTTCGTCCAGTTTCTGAAATAATAATAAAAATAAATTATACACTAGTACTGGCATGTCTCTGTGAATATGTAAATATTAGATCAATGAAAAAGTATAGGGGTTTGTGCAGATTTTATATAAGAAAAAGTTAATGAAAATCAAAGGAAAAGAAATGAAAACCACTCATGTCATTCTGTCCCGATAACGAATATTGATAAATGGCTTGAACACATTTATAAGGGTAACACAACTGGATCAATCCTTATAGATGTAATGTAAAGAAGTCTTTTGACTCTGTGACCAAAACATGCCTATTGGAAAGCTTGTTCATTACAATTTCAATAACAAAATTAAATTTCCATTTATAACGAAGCATAGCTCAAAGTGTGAATCTTTTCTATTTTTTCTTCTATTTTTCTCTGTTCCCAAAAGTTTATTTCAAATGTTTTCTATCCTGATTGTCATCCCAATGGCAGAGTGGCAAGACAATGAGTGGCTGGTTCTGCATGAATCACAAAACAAGACTGACATTTAAGGAATTTAGCCTTGTTGGAAAATGTTCAAGGCTGGTATAGTGAAGAATATTCATTCCATCTAATGCAGAGGTGCACAACCATTTTTGGCCATGGGCCAGATTGCATTTTCTAAGACCATTTGAGGACCACAAATGCTAATTTCTTTAATATAAAATATGAAGTGAATATTCTATTATACTATTTTCACCCCAACTATGGAAATTTAAGCCATCCACCATGTAAACATCTGATGATGATGATGATGGTATTGATGATGATGATGACTGTACTCATGCTGTAACAATAACTACAGTAATAAAAGTAGAACCACAGGTTGACAATGTTAACATCCATTTTTATAAACAGAGACCACTTTGTGTAAGCAAGGACAGGGCATGTGTGTTGGTTCCTAAGAGTATCTTATCATTCAATCAATTCAAATAGCCAAGGTATACCAAATAGCTTGTACCAATATTGTATTTTGTTGAGAATATTATTTTAGTATGCTACACAAAAATTATTACTGCCTGGTGTGTAGTATCACAACATGAATTCCACATTTCAAGTGGACTGACCAAAATTTGTGTTCCAAAATGTGCCTAAATACTGCAGCCTGCTTGAATACATACTATTACTACAAGAAGTAAACATTTAAAATGGAGAAATTGGAACAGGAGGAAGTAAATTACACCCCAACCTATAATCCTGATAAGTGGATGTTGAGGTAAGTCAAGAAGGGGGGAGGAGGGCTGAAAAAATATAAAATTTTGCATTCACAAGTAAATTTTTCTTTAAGGGGTGACCTATTTTCTGTGAGTAGGGTTTATGCTTTGAGACAATAACAATGGAAATTTTGATGAACTGAAGGCAAAAACAGGTTTGAAATACACTCATATAATGACAACTTACATTTGTATTACCTTTGTGTAATACAATCAATAATGTATCAAGTACTATATGTGCAAATGAAAAATACATGAAAATGAGTATACATCACGTGTTAGAAAGTTCATGCATCTGTCACATCCCATTACAAAATAACCTTAAAAAAAATGGTAGTCCTCATTTAATCTATATCCAATTGTTGATAAACATACATCACTAAAGAAATCACTACAATATTCACTGCCACCAGTATCATGTAGCTGTGAAGTTGCAATATGTATGCGTACTTAAACTGGCCTTGATTTCAGTCTGCCTTAGACAGCAAACATAATCATCTTGCTGTGTCTACTAAGGAGATGAAGCTTTTCATAAGGAAATGAAAAGATGTCAAAAAGTGAACATTTTTCACAATCATTTTTTCAAGATGCACCATCTTCAATATCCCTAATGCCCAGATATTTAGTTTCAAGAGTTTGTAAATTTAATTTGCTTTTTAAGCTCCCGTTAGTAGCCATCGTAAGCATAAGCAGAAAGCAGAAAATAAATTTTCAAGTCAAAACAAATGTGTTCCAATCACTTATCACTTTGTAAAATGCAACAATCAGTCAGATTCCATTGCTTTTATTCAATTTGGTACTGACTTCCTTTGATGGTTGTTTGGATTAGAGTCATTTATCAGCAGGTACTGCCATGAACGTCTCCTTTAGCTGTGTTTTTGTGCACTAATTAAATTGATGTTGGAGATTAGAATGATTCCAAAGCATGCCTCGGAACACAAGGTGCCCTGATTGTCTACTGCATCATTTCTGCCTACCTTTCTTGTACATGTTCTTGTCTGTTTGATTCCTCTTCTCCACCAGCAGTAACTTTTGCTATACTTTATCAGTCATTCCCAGATGCTTATTTGTTGTGAGGCAGTCCCTGTTCTTGATGTTATAGTCACATGTCTGATTAAAATGTTTCTGAGTTGTGAATTTCTCTACAAGGTAGTTGATGCTTTTTGTGTAATTTGCATACTTATTTGTTTTTGTAAATGTTTACCAAAGAGGCTGGCTAAGAGTAGCTGATTTCAGTGATCTTATTTTGGGTTTTGCAATGTTGTCTCTTAGTTCTTTCAGCAGCAACCTTTGATGATGGGTGCATTGTTTTTATTGAAAATTGTAGCGGGCTTGGTTTGATGAAGGGTGCATGCATTATTGAAGTCATCATGAAAGGCCAACTGTGGAGAATCAAACAAATGCCCATTTGTTAATGCAACAGTAACATTAAAGCCTGGTGGCAACATGAAGACATCGTAAAATGAAGTATGGGTTGGAACTGGCAGCTTTTTATCATTTATGATTTGAAAACAAAGGATGTCTTCAAGTTGGAACCTAGGGCTTCTGTTGACATATACACATACTTTTTATCTTGATATTGACATAAGCATGACAAGTTTGGCACTATCAACAGATCATGGGGCCATTATAAGTGGGTAACTGCATACAGGTAAAATTTGATGTACAGAAAGTTCACTCCCCAAGACACATAACATATATGTATTACTTATATTCACCAACTGTTCCCACCTTGAAATAATGTTGCCTGAATTTGGATACACATGGCACTTTTCTACACCTGTAAACCATTAAGGTAATGTCAGTAACTTTCTATGTATAGAATTTGTATCATTTTACATTCTGAAGCTATTAACTATCAGCCTATAGAAATATTACACACATGTGTAATCTTAAAAATGTAGGGCACTGTGGTAGTTCCATTGGTAGAGTATTCACAATCCAAGAATCATGGGTTTGATGCCCTTCCAATCCATCTTTGGGTCATCTGCCTCAATTTGTTCTTTTGAAAGGCACTTCGTTCCCATTTTCTTGGCACAATATAGTCAATAATATGTTAAAAGTGCCAGCAACCCCAACCACAAACCCCACCAAAACAGAAAAATGTTTACATAGAGCACATGGGGTTAAAACCCTATCTGACACTGGAAGTCACTGACTGAACCAGTCATTAAGCCCATGCAAAGTTAGCACACAAAATAAACTCACCAAACAAAATTTCTTCAACTGAGACACCTCTTTCTTGATTTTCATGTAAGCTTCTTTTTTTTCTTTGTATTTGCGGGTGATTTCTTCAGGGTCCCCACGACTGGTGAGAGAAAAAAAAACTATAAAATACAAAATGTCAAGTAAGCAGCTCTTGTACAATATGGTCCAATGCATATATGGACAGCAAAATCACTAAATGAAAAATAAATGGATATATCAGGAACTATATCAATATAAATTGGTTATATCCATTATTCATTTAGAATCCCAAGTAAGATTTATCCTTTATCACATACTGATGTTGAATTCAATTAATCTAATTAAAAGCAACATATATAGTGAGTGATGCCTGTAAAGAATTTTCTTGTAATAACATTTTCCTTGTATGCCTTGAAACATTTTTGTAAACTGGAAGTTTGTATGATGATGATAAAAGAACAGAGCTAAATATAGGATGAAAGCAGAAGACCTGAATATAAATCGTTTATTGAACCCCTGGTATGCGTCAAGTCATCAGTTTATATGCTGCTAACCTATTCCTCATAATCGTGTGAATTCCACTTTGAGAACTGAAACCCCTCTCACAATCAACTTTTTAAGGCAGAACTGCCATTTTCTGGCTGGTCTGATTTGAATCAAGAACTGGTTTTCAGGATATCCAAAACATAATTTTCCACAATTCATGCATGTTGTTCCTATATTTCTGTCCATCACATTTATCATTTGCAAGGCCTGAATGATGAGGTGCCAGCTATATCACCACTTCCTGCACTCGATTAAGTATCAAGCCATTACACCTTTCCTCCTTGGTTTCATCCTTAGCAGATGATCTTTCCATCTCTCTGACTTTCCTCACTTATCTTTTGTTTCAACATGACTACCTGTTGACTTCAGATATTTGCCTAACGGCTGATCAATGGATCAATTTACTATACTCTTCAGACATTTCCCTGGTGGCTGATCAATGGATAAATTTACTATACTCTTCAAACACTTCCCTAATATAGGGATTTACAAATACACTTGCCTGACTCACAAAGCAACCTCAAATTTGGTTTGGGCAAATTCAGATTTGCAAGGCACTTGCCTATCGGCAAGTCCAAACAGTTGAGAGAGGGATATAAGATACATTTGATTTAATGTCAGTGGTCTGGGTAAAATACAGGAGTATCAACATGGGGTCATATTCAGTTTCTAATGCTTTATGTTCTGCAAGTTTTATGCCCTGCAATCTCACAACATATAATCTATATCTGAATTTTTATTTATTATTTTTTTGCAGCATGTTCTTGTTATGCATTCCTTGCTACAGTTTCTTTCATGTTCTGTATGTGTCATTTCCATCACAGTATCAAATGTCAAGAGCATTTTCACATTTTTTTCTTGCAGACGTGATAATGTGAATATTTACTATAAGAAGCAAGTTTTGACAAACAAGGAATAAATACTGACATTTTAACTAAGTTATCAGTTACATTGTAATCATAACAAGGAATGAATACTGACATTTTAACTAAGTAGTTACATTGTAATCATAACAAGGAATGAATACTGACATTTTAACTAAGCTATCAGTTACATTGTAATCATAACAAGGAATAAATACTGACATTTTAACTAAGTTATCAGTTACATTGTAATCATAACAAGGAATAAATACTGACATTTTAACTAAGTTATCAGTTACATTGTAATCATAACAAGGAATAAATACTGACATTTTAACTAAGTTATCAGTTACACTGTAATCATAACAAGGAATAAATACTGACATTTTAACCAAGTTATCAGTTACACTGTAATCATAACAAGGAATAAATACTGACATTTTAACTAAGTTATTCGTTACATTGTACTCATAATAAGGAATGAATACTGACATTTTAACTAAGTTATCAGTTACACTGTAATCATAACAAGGAATAAATACTGACATTTTAACCAAGTTATCAGTTACACTGTAATCATAACAAGGAATAAATACTGACATTTTAACTAAGTTATTCGTTACATTGTACTCATAATAAGGAATAAATACTGACATTTTAACTAAGTTATCAGTTACATTGTAATCATAACAAGGAATGAATACTGACATTTTAACCAAGTTATCAGTTACACTGTAATCATAATAAGGAATGAATACTGACATTTTAACTAAGTTATCGGTTACACTGTAATCATAACAAGGAATGAATACTGACATTTTAACTAAGTTATCAGTTACATTGTAATCATAACAAGGAATGAATACTGACATTTTATCTAAGTTATCAGTTACATTGTACTCATAACAAGGAATAAATACTGACGTTTTAACTAAGTTATCATTTACATTGTAATCATAACAAGGAATAAATACTGACATTTTAACTAAGTTATCAGTTACATTGTAATCATAACAAGGAATAAATACTGACATTTTAACTAAGTTATCAGTTACATTGTAATCATAACAAGGAATAAATACTGACATTTTAACTAAGTTATCAGTTACACTGTAATCATAACAAGGAATAAATACTGACATTTTAACTAAGTTATCAGTTACATTGTACTCATAACAAGGAATAAATACTGACATTTTAACTAAGTTATCAGTTACATTGTACTCATAACAAGGAATAAATACTGACATTTTAACTAAGTTATCAGTTACATTGTACTCATAATATTTGTACATATCAGGGATTTGGCGACATTACATTTCGAAGTTAGCCTTAGGCAGTTTGTCAGATTGCCGACTCTAACAATGGCTTTTCAAAGATTGTTCTGATGCATGTTGCCATGGTGAGTAGATGATAATTGCTAAAATATAACTTGGGAGATATCTTTGACAGGTGTGTGTTTGGAAATAACAGGTCTAAAATATAACCGGGGAGATATCTTTGATAGGTGTGTGTTTGGAAAGATTTTGTTCAAAGCATAACAGATGTTAGGAAAATGTAGCACCCACAAGTGGCAAATATGATATGTTGTTTACATGTTAATTACAGGTGATCTGATATATACTGCTTGGCAAACAACTAAATGGACAAAATAAATACAGATTGATTTCCTTAAAATATGCTATATTTTATCTTAATGTTTTACTGAGGTTGGGGTATTATGTTTGTGGCAAGCTTAAATATTCCATTAAATTCTCCACTAAGCTTGCCCAAGGCAAGAAAACATTTATAAAATTTGTAAATTCCTGCCTAATGGCTGATCAATGATCAACTTGCTATACTCTTTAGGCATTTCCCTGATGGCTGATCAATGGATCAACTTGCTTTACTCTTTAGACATTTCCTTGATGGCTGATCAATGGATCAACTTGCTATACTCTTTAGACATTTCCCTGATGGCTGATCAAATGGAACAATTTGCTATACTCTTCAGAGAGAAAGTTCTGAGTGCCTCAATAGATTCCTCAATATATGACAACAGATCTTGATCATAAAGGTGCTTGTATTCAAACAACAATCTCTGTAATTATAGGATTGTTTGATATTATGGACAAAAGAAAAAAGTCAACAATCTGATCAATCATCAACAAGAAAAATCACACAATGAGTACAACACATAGGTGTCAACTTGTATGGTTTACCCATAATTTGTATGTCTTTTTCCATTTTCATCAGTGTACGGGTCGTACAACTAATCAAATCATACTCAAAACCACACTTTCCTTCGTCTGATAATGAAAAAGGTTTTATTTCATGGTTCAACTCATGTGTGTGAAGATCTTGTCGTTTATCGTTCTGAAATTTGATGCTCACTTGGATTTCTTATATTGATTAACTACCTGTGAAGTAAGTATATTTTCTTATTTTATACATTATTATTTTATTATTTATACTTATTACTATCAAATGCATAAAGTTTACGTCAATTTTCATACTTTACATAGTGTGGCAGTCATGTTGGTGTAACCGTAATTTGTCTGACTTTTTTGTGTGGAAATAAAGTTGATTTATTAAAAATTTTAACAATATACTAATTAAAACTAAATAGTCTGCTGAAATTAGCACTGACATTTTATTGTCCTGTCATAGTTTTGAATTAAGTTTGTCAGATACGTAATGCAAACAGGAAGATGCATTGCCAGCATGACAGAAGTAGTACAGATACTGAGTGACGTCATTCTCATGGCTCAAAAATATGTAACACTGCCAAAGCTCAAAATAAATCCTTACCTCTGTAACAAGAATCTTTAACCTAGTGTTTAATGAACTATACAAAGAAGGTTATAGCAACCTAGTCTTTTTGTTTAACACAGATTAATCTAACGATGAATATACAATGCACACTGGTAGAAATAGTTTAAAAACTTAGTGCCATTAAAATGTCATATCCCTTTACCATTCTTTATGTACTGACTGTATAGTAGATGACTTTCCAACAAGTCCTTTGTGATTTTGGAAATATGTCCTATCCCATTGCCATTTTTTATTGACTGGATGTACAAAAGATGGATTTCGAACAGGTGCTTTGTGATTCCAGAACACAGTGCCATTTAAAATGTTTACTAACCTCTTCTCCTCGTTCTTGATTTGTTTCTGGATTTGACTGATCTCACTGTCTAGGTTGGCTGGTGTTCGCCTTGTATTGACCCTCTCTGGACAAATTTTGGTGGCCTTCTCCACATCACTCTGTGAAAAATCAATCATCTAATCAATACATTGATAAAACAATAAAAAAAATCTTTATCTGAGGAAGGTGATTTCAAACTTTGCAATTCATCAACAGCTGTACTTAACTAGTGGCATCAAGGTAAAGATGTGTTTAGGAGTCCCAATGTCTGCTTGAAATTACAATGTTTAATCATTAATCAATTAGCAACAATTGCTTAAATAAATTAAATTATGCCTGACGATATGTGTTTGTATTCAAGTTTGTATATGGTGCTTGGGGCAATAAAAGTAAGTGCCTTCAACATTAAAACTTATTTTTCTAAAAAGAATTGCATCTGAATGAAATTTAAGCATAAATGCATAAAATGCCATTATAATGTTAGCATAAATGCATAAAATGGCATCATAACGTTAGCATAAATGCATAAAATGCCATTATAATGTTAGCATAAATGCATAAAATGGCATCATACCTTGATGTCTTCTTGATATTTTTCGAGACGTGTCTTGAGTTCTGAGACTCTCTTCTCCTGCTCCTTGAGCTTCTGCTCATAGTGCCTCTTGGCGTCCTTGGCCTTTTCCATTTCATTCAGGGCATTACCAAAGTCATCCTGAAATGAAATGCTGGAATGGCTAACAAGTGTTCCATGGTGTCTGGCTTGTGAATGAGCCACAAGTGTTTTGTGAAGGGGAATCTATCTTGTGAATGGCTAATGTGTTTCATGGAGAGTGGTGTCTAGCATGAATGGCTAGCAAGTGTTCTGTTGAGAGTGGCATCTAGTTTGTGAATGGTTAACATTGTTCCATGGAGAGTGGTGTCTAGCTTGTGCATGGCTAGCAAGTGTTCTGTTGGTAGTGGTGTTTAGTTTGTGAATGCCTAAAACATGTTGCATGGAGAGTGGTGTCTAGGTTTGTGAATGTTTAACATTGTTCCATGGAGAGTGGTGTCTAGGTTGTGAATGGCTAACAAGTGTTCCATGAAGAGTGGTGTTTAGTACAGCCACAAATAATTTTGAATTGTGATATTTCCGAATGTACCACAATACCTACCGTGGTATACTGCAGTTATATTGGGGACCAACAACTTAACATTCTGGGGCTGGGGTCTTGAGCTTTTATTCACAAAAATCTTGGTCTGTCAATAGTTGGTTAAAAATATCTTACTCTGATTTATAGCAAACTGAAATCATATTATATCCCTTATATTATTTGAAAAAAATATAACTATCCTAAGACCAAAATAAATATGTCAGATCATAAGAAAATCTACTCCACCCATTAACTGTCATTACCTAAGGCAAAAAAAAAATGTTTCTGGTCAGCCGACCATTTTCAGTTGCAAATCCTAGCACTTCCCCCTCTCCATGGTAAAATTTAAAAAAAAAAATCCTGAAATTAATATGTGCATCTAATTGAGCTGGTGTAGCCCAGTACTTGAAGTGCTTAGTACATTATGTATACTACTCATTGTAATGTTAAAAAACCCAACAACAGCCTAACCTACCTACTTACCCTAATTTTAAAACCAGTGCAACAGGAAACATATTTTTGGGATTTTATAGTAGATGAATTTGCTGTGTGTTCTGTTTTATAACCAAATTATTCCTAAAGTTGTAATGAATATCTTTCACAAGGTCCCATTTGGCCACCCCAATGGCACATGCCAAACATGTGATTAAAGGATCATAAATATAATTATATTTCCAATATTCAAAATTTTTGTGCTAAATGTAACTGTTCTGAAAAAGAAAAGATAATGAAATTTTTTAAAAGTTTTTTGGTCATGAAGAATGAAAACATCCTGTTAATATCATAAATTTGTAACAGTGACACTCATGAATTTCCATACATACCTTACTGATAGAAACTACTGAAGTACTGGTTCAGTGAGAAAATACTGTGGTGCATCACACCAAAAAAATACCATGGTAAACTGGTAACACTGTGCAAATCTAGTGTCTAGCAGTTGATTGTCTAACAACTGTTCCACTTGACACCACTCTCTGCAGAACACTTTTTAGCCATTTGCAAGCTTAACACCATGTCTAGCCTGTCAATAGCTAACAAGTGTCCTACAGAGTGGTGTCTAACCTGTCAACTGCTAACAGGTGTCCTACAGAGTGGTGTCTAGATTGTCAATGACTAACATGTGTCCTACTGAGAGTGGTGTCTAGTTTGTCAATGGCTAACATGTGTCCTGCAGAGAGTGGTGTCTAGCTTGGCAATGGCTAAAAAGTGTTCTGCTAGACACCACTCTCTGCAGAACTATTTTTAAATTCCTGAATTGGCACTCAAGGATAAGCAGAAGTTTCACTAGTACTTGCAATGAAATCATGGCATCAATATTTCACTAATAAAACAATTTCTTAAAAATATCAAGTTTCTGTTTAGATATTTTTTCAAGAAATAAGTGTCTCTACTTTGGAAATAAGAAATCTTATTTTGTTGCACAATAATGCAGTGATGCAGTGCACAATGTTTTGCAGGTACACAACAAGGCATACAAGTACACGATGCATGGAAACTCTTGGAAGTATGTTTTTCACAATCTTTCAGAGACTGTTATCTTGAAAAGGTAATTTATACCAAAAAGCAAACAATTTCATTGCAGAAAGAAAAAGCTGCATATTGACAATTATTCCCAATGTGATTATAAAACATGTATTCAGTAATAAAACAGTGCCATTACTCCACCCCACTTCCATGGTCTTTTCGGTGTCTAGCTGGGATGGAACCCATTTCATTCCATTTTAGTTTTTGGTTTATAATTTCCCATATTAATGTGGTTTTAAATACAACATGCCTCATCACTGCATCTCCATTAGTGGAAGTCAAAATCACTGTTGGCATGTGAAGTTTTCTGATAGTTACAAAAAAATCTAAATTCACTTATTATGCACATACAACAGTTGTGGTTTCCATGGGAATGAATAGGCCTATATTTCAGTACCAAAAAAATCTTTAAAATGTTTTTCATTAAAATAATTTCATCTACTTTGCATTTATTGTAGAAGGGTCACCTCAGCAACAAAAAAGACAAGAAAATTCTATATAAAAATGAGGTGGGATGTAATTGTTTACAAAATTTATTTGAAACTCTGCCTTTATGTCATCTGATTCAATGCTGGCTGGTCAAGGTAAATATTTCACAACAACATGAATATAAAAATACAAATTGAATCCATGCATAGAGCATCTGAATAGTAAAGTGAGGTCCTTGTTTCAGCAATAGATCTGCAGTCACAAAATACATCAGGAGATTCCGTATTGTCTGTTTAACAATGTATATTTTTAAAAACTAACATGGGCCCCTGTCTGTTGTGATGGCAGATCTGAGTCTGTGATACCTGAAAATTGGTGTGCATTATTTGTGGATAAATATGGTAAATCATAATGTACATCCATATTAGAGTTACCTTGAGGGTCTCGCCTGCCTCCACTTTTGCCCTGACTTGCTGTTCAATGTCTTTGTATTTGGCCTCACTCTCTGCCTGCAGCTTTTCAACCTCCTTATAATGTTCTGATCTAGCTGCCATCTGTTCCTCCTGGGTATGAATCTGCTCATCCAGGGTTGTGACCTCCTCCTCCTATAAATTGATTGAAAAACAAGGGGACTTAACTATCATCAGGAGTTGTCACCGACAGTACTATCTAAACTTTCTTATAAGACTGGTCTTACAAACCACATAAACCCTGATCTGCTGTCACATAATGTGCTGGCAAATCTTGGTACATCTTGTTTGTTCTACTGATTACTACTTACAAAACACATAGACCCTGATCTGCTGTCATATAATGTGCTGGCAAATCTTGGTATATCTTGTTTGTTATACTGATTACTACAAACAAACACATAGACCCAGATCTGAAGGCAAATGATGCAATAGCAGATCTGGAAATATGCAGTTTGTAGTTCGATCTGACTTATAAGTCAGTATATTTTCTTTTGAGTATCAATATATTATGTAATAATTTAAAAGGTAACAATGCTATTGGAATGATGATTGTGCAAAACAAGTGGTTAACCAATCAGTCAATTTTTGTGTGTCAGTTCATGTGGTGGTCTGCTACTTCAGTTGCACTTAAATACAATGTCTCTCGGGAGGCTTGGAGAGGTAAATTAGGTCTAATGTGCATGTTGAAAGAGTTGTCTAATGGAGGCAGAAGCCTCAGTGACTGAAGTCATGGTTTGCATGCCAGACTCCTGACTTAAAGAGTATAGGTTTGAATCCTACCATCAGATCAGCCCGGATCATATACCATCTGGTGTCCTTCAGTTTTCATCACAGTCAAATCTGAGTTCAAACCAACTCAATAATTAAGACCATCAAATTCCTGAGAAACTTACATTTTTTTTACATATCGATCAAAGGTCTCTGAATAAGCATCTAGAGTATTAACAGTCTCTGAAATTCCAATGACTCATTAATTATCCTGATCCAAGTCACAAATCCTAGCAGAGGAGATTTTAAAGTTAAAGGACTAAGTTAACTTACTGGATAGTGGTTGCAGTCCCATTTTAAAGGATAGATGTCAACTTAGATTTCACCTTTATGGTTACAATCTCTTTTGTATTGTAGCAAACATCTGAGCTTGGCATAAATTATGTATGAATGCTAGATTAAAATCAGATGTATATGATCAAACAGCAACTTTTTATGATTTAATGAAATTCCTGAGAGTGAGACAAAAAGGGACTCATTGCAATTTTATTCTTACAGGATAGTGGTTGCTGTCACAGTTCAATCACACTCTTACAGGATAGTAGCTGCCGTCGGTTCAATTACACTCTTACAGGACAGTAGTTGCCATCAGTTCAATTACACTCTTACAGGAAAGTAGTTGCTGTCGGTTCAATTACACTCTTACAGGACAGTATTTGCCGTCAGTTCAATTACACTCTTACAGGATAGTAGTTGCCATCAGTTCAATTACACTCTTACAGGATAGTAGTTGCCATCAGTTCAATTACACTCTTACAGGATAGTAGTTGCCGTCAGTTCAATTACACTCTTACAGGATAGTAGTTGTTGCCATCAGTTCAATTACACTCTTACAGGATAGTAGTTGCCATCAGTTCAATTACACTCTTACAGGATAGTAGTTGCCATCAGTTCAATTACACTCTTACAGGATAGTAGTTGCCATCAGTTCAATTACACTCTTACAGGATAGTAGTTGCCGTCACAGTTCAATCACTCTTATGGGATAGTAGTTGCTGTCACAGTTAAAATACACACAGGATAGTGGTTGCTGTTAGTTCAAGTACACTTTTACGGGATAGTGGTTTTTGACATAGTTCAATCACGCTTATGGGATAGTGGTTGCTGTCACAGTTCAATCTCACTCTTACAGGATAGCAGTTGCTGTCACAGTTCCGATACACACAGGATAGTGGCTGTTGTCCCAATTAAATTACAGACTTACAGGATAATGGTTGCTGTCCTAGTTCCATTACACTCTTACAGGATAGTGGTTGCAGTCCCAGTTCAATTACACACTTACAGGATAGATGTTGTTGTCATAGTTCAATTACACACTTACAGAATAGTGGTTGTTGTCACAGTTCCATTACACACTTACAGGATAGTGGTTGTCATAGTTCAATCACATTCTTACAGGATAGTGGTTGTTGTCCCAGTTCAATTACAGACTTACAGGATAGATGTTGTTGTCACAGTTCAATTACAGACTTACAGAATAGTTGTTGCTTCATAGTTAAATTACACACCTACAGGATAGTCGTTCCTGTCATAGTTCCATTACACTCTTACAGGATAGTAGTTGTAGTCCCAGTTCAATCACACACTTACAGGATAGATGTTGTTGTCACAGTTCAATTACACATTTACAGAATAGTGGTTGCTGTCACAGTTCCATTACAGACTTACAGGATAGTAGTTGTTGTCCCAGTTCAATTTCACACTTAGGATAGTGGTTGCTGTCACAGTTCAATCACACTAATATTGGAAAGCACTTGCTGTCGCAGTTCAATCACACTCTTATAGATGAGTGGCTATTGACATAGCTCAACCTATCTTACATGATAGTGGCTGCTGTCACATTTCAATTACACACTTACAGAACAGCAGTTGCTGTCAAAGTTCAATCAAACTCTATAGTATAGTGGCTGCTGTCACAGTTCATTTACACTTATAGGAAAGTGATCACCATCATAGTTTAATTATACTCTTACAGACTAGTGGTCACTGTCATAGCTCAATTACACTCTTATAGACTACTAGTTGTGTTTACTGTCATAGTTCAATTACACTCTTATAGACTAGTGGCCACTGTCATAGTTCAATTACACTCTTACAGACTAGTGGTCACTGTCAAAGTTCAATTATACTCTTATAGACTAGTGGCCACTGTCATTGTTCAATTACACTCTTACAGACTAGTGGTCACTGTCATAGTTCAATTACACTCTTACAGACTAGTGGTCACTGTCATAGTTCAATTACACTCTTACAGACTAGTGGCCACTGTCATAGTTCAATTACACTCTTACAGACTAGTGGCCACTGTCATAGTTCAATTACACTCTTACAGACTAGTGGCCACTGTCATAGTTCAATTACACTCTTAGAGACTAGTGGCCACTGTCATAGTTCAATTACACTCTTACAGACTAGTGGTCACTGTCATAGTTCAATTACACTCTTACAGACTAATGGTCACTGTCATAGTTCAATTACACTCTTATAGACTAGTGGTCACTGTCATAGTTCAATTACACTCTTACAGACTAGTTGTCATTGTCATAGTTCAATTACATTCTTATTGACTAGTGGTCACTGTCATAGTTTAATTACACTCTTACAGACTAATGGTCACTGTCATAGTTCAATTACACTCTTATAGACTAGTGGTCACTGTCATAGTTCAATTACACTCTTACAGACTAATGGTCACTGTCATAGTTCAATTACACTCTTACAGACTAGTGGTCAATGTCATAGTTCAATTACACTCTTACAGACTAATGGTCACTGTCATAGTTCAATTACACTCTTATAGACTAGTGGTCACTGTCATAGTTCAATTACACTCTTACAGACTAGTGGCCACTGTCATAGTTCAATTACACTCTTACAGACTAGTGGTCACTGTCATAGTTCAACTACACTCTTACAGACTAATGGTCACTGTCATAGTTCAATTACACTCTTACAGACTAGTGGCCACTGTCATAGTTCAATTACACTCTTACAGACTAGTGGTCACTGTCATAGTTCAATTACACTCTTACAGACTAATGGTCACTGTCATAGTTCAATTACACTCTTACAGACTAGTGGCCACTGTCATAGTTCAATTACACTCTTACAGACTAGTGGCCACTGTCATAGTTCAATTACACTCTTACAGACTAGTGGTCACTGTCATAGTTCAATTACACTCTTACAGACTAATGGTCACTGTCATAGTTCAATTACACTCTTATAGACTAGTGGTCACTGTCATAGTTCAATTACACTCTTACAGACTAGTTGTCATTGTCATAGTTCAATTACATTCTTATTGACTAGTGGTCACTGTCATAGTTTAATTACATCTCTTACAGGCTAGTGGTCACTGTCATAGTTCAATTACACTCTTATAGTGATCACATTCAAGAGGGCTCTCAAAACTCACTTATTTCGACAGCAAGAACAAACTTATAGACCTAATAATGTTTCCTACCTGAAATATTCTCAGCATGTTTTTTATATATTTTTTTTAAACATTTTTCTAATTTCATGTTGTTTGTTTTTGTAATAATATTATTATGTTTCTTATCTTATAGGTGTTGTCTAATGTTGTAAAGCACTTAGAGCTTCTAAAGATTAGGCGCTATACAAAGTCCTCATTATTATTATTATTATTATTATTATTATTATAGACTAGTGGTCACCGTCATAGTTCAAATACACTCTTACAGACTAGTGGTCACTGTCAAAGTTCAATTACACTCTTATAGACTAGTGGTCACTGTCATAGTTTAAATTATTCTTAAATGAATGTCTTGTTTCAAAGGTGAAGAAAATAAATTGTATTAGGACTTTTCACTGATTCCTCATTGAGAAACAGGGCTAGTGTTGACCTGATAGTAATTTTTGTATAATTTACCTTTATGTGTATTCTAATACAGTTGTACCTTAACTTCTGCTGCTGGCCCAAAGTGTTTGAATTTCAGTTTTATTAGCATTCAGTGTCATAGGCAAAAGGTTTTATCTTGGAAATGAGCAAATTATTTGACTGATTATTGTTGGAAATACCAATATTTTCTGTACAATACATTTTGATTGTGAAAAATCCCTGGAAATTCTAGTCAAAACTTCTGTGGTAAATTATTTTCTATAAAAGTGTTTATAGTCATTTTATTTCAGATGGAAAAAATGAATGTAAAAAAATATTTATTTTTTCTTTTCTTCAAGAATAGAGCAGTGTTTCAAAGAAATGATATTTAACAAAATGAAAGTAAAAGACATCGTCTTGATCACTTACCAATGTAGTCACATCAACTGGTGCTGGATCTTCTATAGACTTAAGTTCTGAAAGTTCCTACAAATACAAGAAACAGTAACACATTCAATTAGAAAGGAACCTTAAATTTTTAATATATACAGTCCAACCTGCTACAGTGATCACCTAAGTCTAGAAGCCACTTGTATATAAAGGTAATTTACAATAACTATTTCAGCACATTTAGCTCTAAATTAAATTCAAATCGATGGGTTTCTGCATACATTATGTGTTATTGTTGTTGTTGTTGTTGCTGTGGGGTTTAACGCCATTTTTCAGCACGATAGGCTATACATGGCGGCCAGTATTAATGGTGGAGGAAGAAACCCGGAAAACCCCGGAAAGAACCACCGACCCACGAGAAGCTACTGGCAAGCTCTCTCACATGCCCACATTGGCTGAATCTTAGACTCGAACCGCCGCAGATTATGTGTTATTAAATACAACGACCTTAAATTTGTGTAAAAACTTTGAATCTGAATCTTTAGCCAGTAGAGTTTGTAAATGCAAAGAAAATTTACTGATATCAATTAGGGGTGAAAGTGGCATATATACCCTGCTTCTGCAATTTTACATCAAGTAGACTTCATGTTTTTCCTAATGCCAACAGTGTTTTCAGATATAAATGGGTAAAAATGGTTTTGTTGCATTTCCTAAAAATTCAAGTCTAAATTCAGTTTTCAACCGCATGGCAAAACAATTATAAGGATATCAGGTGATTAAGGATAATTATACAAGGAATATGAGGTGCACATATTTTCTTTTTACTCTGCTTGATGCAAAAGTTCCAAACAAAGGATAATCCACCAGATACCTTGCTGACAAAGAAAAATAATCACACACAGTTATTATATACTTTTTTTTGCCATTAGCTTTACTTTATCAGTATCATGCAGTATTGCTACACATGCACTGCTTCATAATGCACAACATGTAGATCTAAAACAAGGATAATGTTAGGAACTGCTTTATACTGTAAACAAACAATGTATACTCATGTAGCAGACACCCAAGCTTTGGATTTATTAGATTTGTCTATGGATGAACTAAGCAAGCTGTTTAAGCCTTTTTAATGTCTTGCAGTATAAAAAAAACCTCATTCATATTATCCTATACAAATGACGTAACCTATAACTATATCTGCTTTATATATATATATATATATATATATATATAGAGAGAGAGAGAGAGAGAGAGAGAGAGAGAGAGAGAGAAAGAAATTATATATATATATATATATATATAAATATATACATGTGCCAAAGAAATACTGAATGAGAAATGTGTTTTTAATAGTGCTTTAAGAAAGCCCCATAACAGTCCCTCAGGGACAACAGTACAATACGGAGGAAGGAAGTATGGGATCATATTGTAACACCCCATGTATTATAGATCGAAATGACTAGAATTCAGGACTTAAAAATGCTTTGTATAAATAATAAAGGTGAGATCAAACATGCCTTTCTATATTGCATAGTGACTTTACATTAACACTGTGTTTTTCACAACAATATCAACTTCTGATAACACCAAGCAGTCTTGTTTGTCTAAATGCCAAAAGTCAACGTTATAATACATCATATTATGGTGAAATTAATTATATTATTAAATTTATGCGTATATTAACAGCTAAATTTATTAGACTGACTGTAACACATTCTGACATAGTAGCATGATCTCAATGAAACAATACTTTTAGTACTAGTGTACTTGAGCAGTGTGGTGGGAGATAACAGCGGCTTTATAAAGAATTATATAATAATTATAAAGCAATTAAATTCAATTCAATAGCAGTCATGTAATACATCTATTTAAAATTTCTCATATTTCATTCAGTTTTGGGATTTTAAAGTGCCAAAGTTAGTATTGGTTATGTAAAAATATATAATTGATGGTTTTAGAATACATGGCCAAAATTCGTTTTTTCCACATACTTAGATGTTCATATTATGCCACTCTGACATCTATCTGCCAGTGCAATGTCTGCACTCATATTTGTAGACTCCTACTGATGTCACATGACCATAGTTAGCCAATCAATGTTTGTCCTTCTCAGGGCTAGCCATGGCAGTAACCAAGTCAACTGTTCAAACTGCAAGGAAAAATCCCTCTGAATACAAAACTTTGACAGAATTAAGTTGTCCTCTCAATGTCTGTGGTGTGCGTTTTTACTTTTATTCTTATTTGTATATTCATATCTATGATTATGTAGAACTGAACAAAATGGACAAGTGAATTTCAATGCAAATTGAGTAAGAGTACAATGTACTGATAATGCAATGAGTCATAATATAGTTAGAAATAGTCCCTTTCAGATGCATACTATTTTGCACACTAAAGTAAAATAACAAGTTCTACATAACCAAAAACTTACAATAATGAACAGTAACATTAGTTCTAACTTACTGTTCAACAAAAGTCTGACAAGAGATATGTGATTCTTTGGCCAGGCAAATTGATTCCATCACTATCCTGCATCTCCGCTGTATCAGTAACAAAAATAAACCAGATGGCTGAAATCACTAATTTATGGACTAACATCATATTTCTGGCTTTGATATTCTAAAAACACTGAATGTAAGATAATTCATCTCCTAAACTATTCATGAGAAATTTCAGCACAACACATGCATGGTCCAACATGCAAAGGAATATGGCACAATAACTGCTAGCATGCGAACTTCTTCCCACTTAATGTTGATATCCCAGGGCTTGTAGAACTGTTGATATCTTTAGTTAAATTCCTTGACGAATTCATGAATACTCATGACAACAGCGTGACAGTACGAGGATCAGAGCATGTTTTTATACTGACATTTAGTACGAAACACAGAGTACACATTTAGTACGAAACACAGAGTACACATTTATAAGAGAAGCAGATGGCGATCTAAACAATGTGTGGGTGGGTGGCATATGTTCAGGAATGGAAGAATTAATTCATATGAATGACATGATCAGATATGCCAAAGTCTCCTAGGTCAAACATCATCTCACATCTCAATGTTTAACATCAAATAATCTTCACACATTAATTGGACAATGTTTATGCATGCAAAACTCCATTCACAATACCATTAAGGAATTACAACATAGTGAACTGCATCATGTTTTTCTGACTTTGTTTGATGTTTTTACTTTATCATTATTAGTATTATTACTGGAATGTAGTTCTTAATAGCGCTTAGTAGTTTGGTTTGTTGAGTTAGGTATTACAATATTATATTCCAGATTTTAAATGAACTGGATACGTGTTTATTAAAATATATGAGATCAAATCAAATCTTTAATAAATGTGTCCAAAATAATGGCCCAATGGCCCAACCCAGGGACTTGATCCAAGGGTAGGAGTGGGAAGGGGAGGAGGATACATGTGTGGCATTACATTCTTAATATGAATGATCTGGGTAAAGATGTTTATATTAATGTGGGAGAAAAAAAACTTAAAAAAGATGGTGTTCTAAATGTACTTAATGAGCCTAAGGGCCCACTTAGGAACAAAACCCCAGGGCAGGGGTAATAAAATCCATGAGGATATATGCATGGGATCATATTATATTCCAAATATCAAGTGAATAAAGTAGAGTCACACAAAAAAAGGTAACACAAAAATAACTCACTAAAATGTGTCCCTTATGTAAATCATGCTCCTATTACTACTGGACAAAGGCAAACTCCAAAAACGGAAGTCATACTGTGAGGAGGGGAGTATGCTATGATATTATATTCCAAAAGAAAGGTAAATTGGGTAAAGGTTTATGGGAAAACAAAGTGATGAAAAAAAACTTTTTCCAAAATGTGTCTCCATTATAATTATTGAGCCATCACTCAACCCTAAGGGACAGGAGTGGTATTGACAACGGGTGCATACAATCATCTAATATTCCAAATATGAAGTAAACTGGCTAAGGGGCAATGAAAATACAAGTAAAGACAAACATTTAACAAAAAGCTTTAAGCAAAATGTTTCCTCATTACATGATTCCAATAAGGAATAGCTAAAAGTTAACCAAAACCTTTAACCAAATTGTGTCCCATTACTTGACCCCATGACCTTGCCCAAAGGGGCAGGAGTGGTATTGAAATATATTCCAAACATGAAGTAAATAGGTTATGGGGTGGTGGTGATAATACAAGTGATGATACAATTTTAACCAAAATGTGTTCTCACACTTCTTTAACCCTGGCCCAATCCAGATGCAGAAAAAAAGACAAAAGGGCACCGAAAGTTGTTGTTGTTGTTGTTGTTGTAGGGTTTAGCGCCATTTTTCAGCACACAATAGGCTATACATGGTGGCCAGTATTAATGGTGGAGGAAGAACCCGGTAACACCCCGGAAAGAACCAGTGACCCACGAGAAGCTACTGGCAAGCTTTCTCACGTACCCACATCAGCCGAATCCGAGATTCAAACTCACGCAGACAGAGGTGAGATGGCAATGATCCATAACCGAGAGCGCTTTAGACCACTTGGCCACTCGGGGCTTGGCACAGAAAGAAGAGTGACATTATATTCCAAATATAAAGTGAATCAGTGAAGGGGTAACTGAGTTACTAGCTTTTTTTTCTCTTTCAAAACCACAAAAATTGATAATCATGAAAATAAATGAACTCATAAGCTACCATATTTTGGTGTGTATAAAGACCTGTTTTATTACCTAATATGCTTAATTTCAGGAGGGTGTGATTATTTAATAAAAGAATAAAAAAGAAAACTTCTTCCAGGTTGATATGATGAAAGATAAAAGCAATAAAGCTGTCTAAACATATGATGTTCAGTTCTTGTGAAATATAACATTAGTTGAACATTGCATTGTGACTAAGATTTTTACTGGTATTAATCTTATTAAGTATTAAATAATGCTTACAAACCTTGATAGTCCTTGTTCTACAATTACCTATCTTAATAAACTTGTTTTATATCACATCATTGTGTAGCATTTTGTTCTGTGACTCAACCAGAAATACATGTATATTGTTATGTATATTTAATTTGTATTGTTTGTTGGCTTTTCTCAATGATTATATGTTGTGCATATCTATATTTTTTAACTGACCTTGTCCAAAATCAAGTTAATGGTCTACATGACTGGTGACTTTTTGGGGTAAAAACATAATACATAGCTATAATTTCTCTATGGTTATAAATTAAATATTCAGATCATTATTGTGTTTACTTCAGTTTGAGTTAAAGATACAGTTTTGATTCTGACCATAAAAGTTCCAGAAAAAAACTTTTGCACTAAGTTGCGAGTATTTCCAGAAAATGGTAATTGTGACCTAGGCCAAGTGGCAGGGTAAATAACCTTGTTTACTTTAAAATGACTCATTCTTGCCTTAACATCAAAAGTAGAATCAGCCTTATTGTTGTGTTCAGTTTTAATTTGGGTGGAATTTATTATTCAAATTATTATTACACTGGAATTACAAAATTCTCAATAATATTCTTGGACTAAAACATTAATTTGGAATTATAGTGAATTCAGTCAAGGACATTTTGGATTATATTATTGTGATCTGTCCAAAGGCTGCTAACACATCATCACCTACCAGGCCATTGACACATTAGCATGTTTGAGACTACAGGCACATCAACACATTCAATATCAGAATTTATTTGGAACACCACTGGAATTTAGCTGGAACTTCATATATTTGGACATGTTATAGAACTTTTAGAACTATTTGGGATTTAATTCACAATACTGAAAGTTCTTTTTCAATTTTCACTTTGTATTCTAGGGAAATAAATTATCTGCTGAATTTTACAAAACTTGTTGGATTTTGATCTTTTCTGTTACTTAGCTTAAAACAATAGTCCTAACAATATAATTACTGGTGACTTGCTGCTTTAAAACTGTGCTAGGTACTGCACCGTTGTGGAACAAATATATGATTACTGTCCCTGTATATATTAAATACAAATATATGATTACTGTCCCTGTATATATTAAATGCAAAAATATATGATTACTGTTCGTGTATATATCCAGTATTCGATAACTGTACATCTTGCAAATTTTGTATTCATTTATCAATTTTTTTTGTTTTGTTTGAACTGTAATATAATATTTAGAATTCAAGCAGTGTTAATGTTTTTCATCAGAGGCACATTCAGGGGGCATCATTTTTGTGACTACAATTTGTCTGTTACAGAAACACTAACACTATTGTGGACAGAATAATAAATTAAGGTATGAAATTGGCAAGACTTTCTTCCCTAAGAAATAAATTTGGTTCATAGTTTTATTTCTCACCTAAGATTATAGCATTTTACATTTGTTTGTGACTATACAGCAATTAGTGCTTCAATGACTCAGTGTGGTCTTTTCAAGGTAACTGGCACCTGCTAGAGCTTTGCTAAACATAGTTATCTTGCTCTGTGTATGTAAATTTGCAATTTATTTACTTTTCTTCAGAAAACAAACTTGGTTCTTTGTTTCCCATCTTAGACCACTTTAACTGATACTTCTTTGTAACAATACTGTGAGCAATGTTTAATTGACTCAATCTCTTGTTTATAAAGGTAATCAGCACCTGCTAAAGCTTTGATGTGACAAACATAATTACAAAGCTTTGATGTGACAAACATAATTACAAAGCTTTGATGTGACAAACATAATTACAAAGCTTTGATGTGACAAACTTAATTACAAAGCTTTGATGTGACAAACATAATTACAAAGCTTTGATGTGACAAACATAATTACAAAGCTTTGATGTGACAAACATAATTACAAAGCTTTGATGTGACAAACATAATTACAAAGCATTGTTTTTGGAAAATTCTAGGTTGGAGAGGACATATATTTTAGAGGATGCCATGCTAGTCCAAATAAATAAATGGACCTAAACATTCATACAGCAACCTGTGTTCAATCTTGAATCTGAAAAATACAGTCAAAGTATCAATACAGACTCTATAAGGAACAGCTTGTTGGCAAGCATGAACACCACCCAGAATGTGAGGATGAAGATGAAGATGAGAGCTAGTATGCAGCAATGCCTAGAATGATGACACATGGATATACAATGATGTTTTAAGAGTGATAAAAATGAAGATGAATTTGAAGGATATGATGGATTACAATGAACTCCATCACAGCTCTTTTGAGGGACATCCATAAAATCAATACTGTACCTTTAAAAATGAGCAAAATTATCAAGACTTTAGAATATCTTACATCAAATGCACATTATATGGCAGAACTAAAGTTTTGCCTCTCATTCTGGGTCAAAAATCAGGGTGCACATTATACATCAGTGTGCATTACACATACCAAAATAAGATACAAACCAGCTTAATTTTTCTGGATTTTTCTCTGATTCTCATCAGCTGTGTTTCAGCTTTGCGTTCTTCAAGCTGGTTTCGACGGATATCTGCCCCAAGCTCTCCTTTCTGCTGATGGACTACCTGCAGCTCTGCCTGAACTTCATGAAGTTCTGCCTCCAGTGTCTTAATGTCTTCCTCCACATTTGACGTCAAAAACTTTGGCTTGTCCATCATGTTAGAATAATACCGTAAAGTTGGGTGGCAGAACACCTGATCCCCTCGAAGTGTGAAAGCCTGTATGGTGAAATAAGTCTGGTAACTAACTGATCAATTTGTCAAATTTATTCAAAAGTATCAAATAATATAGAATTCTCACACAGCGTTTTTTACAGTTGTAAATGTCTGTGAGCAATATGACTGTTACAGTTTTGTAGTTTTCATGTGTGAGTCTTTCCTATGCTTTTGTTTTTACAAAATAAAAAGCCTCCATGCAGAATAAATATCCATAATTTATCATTCACATTTTGTCTATATTCAGGACCTGACAAATATAAACATGCATTTCCAATGGTTTGCTACATGATTCGTTTATATATATATATTTGTCAACCACACACACTCAACTCTGGAGCATTGATTACTCTCAGTGAAAGCAATAGTTTCACTTTAAGGTCTTAAATTTAATGTCTGATTAATTCAGAGATTCAGTCTTGCCAATAAAATCGGGGCATGGGGGTGGGGGAGGGTGGGTATAGAAAAACAAAGGACTGGGCCTATAATTATAAATTAATATTTAACTAACGCTTGAATATCTATTACTACAAGTACATTTTGAAATATCAACTTAATTCCCTGTTTCACTCTTGTGTACTTTCCAGCTTATACATGCTGGAAAGTAATCAACATTTGATGGAGTTGACTGATCCATTATCTTGATCTCACAGTTGCAGGAAATGGACATATGTCTGCACACATACATGGTCCAGCTGGAGTACCCTTCTTGGATACCATACATACTTGCTTGTAAGTTGGATTCAACTCATGGTTAGTAGCATATTTCTTTCAGAATTTTCAAAGGTTTTTCAAGGTTCAAAATCATGGTTTTCAAGGTGCATTATTACGTTGATTTTAAAGAATACAGAAATGAAAAATACACAAGTTAATACTTACTATACTTCATATGCAAAATTTCTTTGCAAATTTTTTTATTTTAAAGACAGTCAAGAGTATGATCACTGATATCATTCCCATTATACTACACATCCTACATCTGTACAGTCACTGAACAATTTTTATTTTAAAATGTCTATGCTACAGTATTTACAAAGTCCACAATATTTTATAGTGAATTTTTTAATTCTTGTAGCTTGTCATCAACCTGTTTTTCAAGTGCTCCAAGTTCAGTGATTTTGTCCTTCACTCTTCTCCTCAAACTATTTGATGTTGTGATGACGGAAATTTTCCTGTGTGTCTCTGCTTTCAAGGCATAATCATCAGCAGCAGCTGTCATTGCCTGAATGTCTTTTTCAGTACATGCCTTTCTTCTCTTTAACTCTGCTATTTCCTCATCCAGTGCTTTTCTTTTTTGTCCTCTTCTCTCTTGCTCAAGGTTTTTTCTTTGCTCGTCTAAGTGCATGCTATACCTACTATATGCACTGCCTGCATTTATAAGCATTTTTAGTGTTATATCAATCTGTGTATTCCACCAGCATTTCTTACACTGTCAACAATAAATCTCCTTGCAATAAGAGTCCTTTCTTTCATATTTACACCTTCACACTCTTTGTTGATGGAAAAATCTCTTTCAACAGTAGCCTGTCCATGAGACAAAAGAAGAAATGTTTTAACTGGCCACAGATGAATATATTCTTTCTGACATGCAAGTCTGTCATAAAAGAATTTATCAAATATATTTGTTTTCCTAGAAAATGAGCTCAGAGACCCACTGCTGACAGCTTGATCGACAAAAGAAGAAAATCCTCTGAGGACAGAATCACATTTTGTGATGTAATATCTTCTCTTGTTGATGAGCACAGTGAGTAGTCTGCTTCTGCTTTGCTAACAAAAATTACTTCTGGATCGAGACATGCCATGTTTCTCACAAAGGAGCATTGCAGTGGGAACTTAGCAATAAACTTGTCTGTAAAACATATCAATGTTGCTTTACATTCATCGCAAAACTTACGGATTTGTAGCTCACTTGCTTTTTTTCTCATTTTCAATTCATTAATAATTGTTTCTGTAACAAAACCTATGTCTACTTTATGACTGATGACATGGTTTGTGAAAACAGTCACTACAAATGCCAACACATCCTTTGTTGACTTGATAGCTTCCACTTTTTCTGGCTTGCAGTATCATTTCAAGAGGCTGAATGCAAATGCATTCAAATCTTTATGAGCAAAGGGAAGCATTGATTGGTCTGTTTGATACTGTCAAGAGAGGTTTTACTTGCTTTGATAGTGAAATAAAAAATGCAAGCCTGGCTAGGAGAAAGATATCTTCAATTGCATCCTTTACAATTTGAAACAATTCTGTGCTTGGATCAGATACATATCCTATCATCACACTCTCTGCATATCTTTTAACAGGTTCAAGCAAATCCAGAATTCTCTGTGCAACTTTCACATTTTCTAGCTATCTATGTTTACATAACTCCAAAGGCAAGGTTGACATACCTGTCACTTTAACAAAATCATCTCTTCTTGCAGGAGTAACATGAAACAATATATAAAATGCTTTCAAAATTTTATCCAGTTTCCAGTCTGTAGCATCCATGGCAGCCTTACAAGCCCCATGGACTTTGTTAAGTCCACAGCTTCCTGCATCCAACAATTGGATACTGTGGTTGGTTTGCAATGAAAGGTCGACTTTTTCATGAAAAGACCAATTGCTATTAGGCCCATCCATAAAGATCTGAATCATGTTCCTTATGTTTAGCTTCTGTGTGGAATCATCAATTGCTTTAATCACATCAGATGCAGAGGCATGACCAAGGAACCTACATGCAAAAAATCAATGTTGTTATCATGTCTTGGTCTCAATGTCTATTTGTTTCTTCTGAGGTGATTTATTCATACTTTCATCAAAAAGAATGACAAAATCATCTGGCTTCACCGTTTCTTCCAACAATGATGTCAAGTAAGGTTCTAACCCAAGGCAGCAATACAGCTTGTTTTCCTGTCTGAAAGCCCAAAGAGCTTTGCAATCTTGCTGTCAGGAAACATACGCTGGAATGTCTGATTGATTCCAGAATTTGAGGAAAAACTGTTGTGCAAGTTGATGGTGTGCAGAGTCCATATTATTTCTGGCTTTAATGTTTCCTCCTTTGAAACAAAATATGACAAGACCATTGGAGAAGGAGCTGAAGATGTGTGAGTTCTGAATTTCAGGCTCAGCAGATTGTGGTTTGTTCTGAAACAAGTTTAAAAATGTTAATATTAAAGATCTTATTAACACTGTTTTTTTTGGGGGTGAAGACTGTACAGAACCCTCTTTTAATAATTCCAACTATGAAAATGAGATCCTGAAAATGGTTTTAGAATATTAAAATGAAACCCTGCAATAAACCCATCTGAAACACACCTATGAATATTAAATTCATGAGAACAAAAATTTAAATTAATGTGGGCCTGAGTAGTGATATCATTATTTAAACCTCCAACCACCCCCATAAAACAAAACAAACCCCAAAGATATTTGTTTTGTCTTTTATGTTATCACTTATCAAAAACATTGCATGGGTATAGTAAACTATTTCATATTAGATATATTAAATATTTATCTCAGCTTAGCTGGTTTCAATATTTTTAGATTCATTTGTTCATTACAATTATTGTCTATTTCCATTCAGTCCCAAAATAGAAACGGTTCAAACTACTTTCATAAATAAGACTATGCAGTTTTCTATTTTAAAACTCAGACATACCTCTTTTGTCAAAAACGATTTCATGCTGATGGTTTCTTGTTTTCCCATATTAGCCGCCATTACGAGAGCTTGATATTTTTTTCCAGGTGTATGAGATCATAAAGCACTCTCTCCCATAGTACGCAAATTTAAACTGCAACTACATCCAGGCTTTGAACAATCGGAAGCTCAAAACATACGGCTGCGCATGTTGTTGAAATTTCCGATTTGGAACAAACTTAGCGAGAGATCAGGTTTCTTTTATTTATCTTTTATATAGTTTTCTTTTTTATTGAAATCTGTAAAACAAAAATATTTATCAATTCAAGAAAATCAAGGCTTTTCAAGGTACCCAGACAATATTTTAAATTTTCAAGGCCTTGAGGGACAAATTAATTTTTCAAGGTTTTCAAGGCCCACTACAGACCCTGAAAACTGCAAACTGCACATACCTACATCTGTCATCACATAATGCACTGTCTGATCTGGTCTGTGCAGTTTCCTAGGACTAATCAATAGGACAAAAACCTGAAACCCTGATATTCCAGTACATAATGCACTTGTAGATCTGGGTGTATGTTGTTTGCAGATGGGCCTGACTTACATGTGAGTATATACAGTATGTATTTATGCTATAAATATTTTGCAGGATTTCCAAGCATTCTGTAATAATCAACATACAACTGTATTATGTATGGAAAGACTGTACCTACTAGCTTAGATTTTATATTTGAGTTGATGTTTTCTCAAAATTTTCTCTTAATATTTACACTAAAATTATAACGCAGACTGTGCATAGCAACTCTATTTACTGTAAGCCTGCTATGATCATTCTCATTTGTTACCTACTACCAGTCTAGTTTCCCAACATCATGGATCATAATTTTCAAACGTTTACTTCTTATCAAATTAGTTTGAACACAAAATTTAATTTCAATTTTAATTTTAAAAAAAGTGAAACAGAACATCTACAATTGCTACATCTTAGTGATTAAGAGCACCACAAACAAACCATGATATGCCCGTCTCATGACCATTTCTCAACTAATGACCTTGGCCTTGAGCCTAGGACTTGACAAGGTATTGACCTGGGTAAAGTTTCATCAAAATATCTGTAGAGGTTACATGACAGCTTGAATAAGGAAAGAAGCTAGTGAATTTCAATATCCCTGTGGTGACCTTAACCTTGAGATAGAGGATATGACTAGAACATGTAAGACACTGCCAAGTCAAGTTAAAGTTTTATTAAAATATATTCATTGGTTTAAAAAGTAAACCTGAAAATAGAGGTTACTGATTTATATTTTCCACTGCCATGACAATGACCTTGAGGTAGGGGCATAGCTATAGTATGTGACGTACAATCTAGTTATAATGTAACTGCTTAAATCACACCAGTTTGGAGACTGAACTGCCTCATTTGCATAGAATATGTCCTTTAAGCCAGTCATTTGACATCTGACATTACTTGTTTACTTCTTTGACAATAATAATTTTCTTTTCTGTGGGGAATTTGTGGTAAACACTGCATATCTACTGGGTATGCTTAATTTCAACATGCACAGAATGACATAGTTGCAAATTCAACTATATCTTCATACCTGCCAACCCTGACGAGTCCATCTCAGTAAGGCTGTTGATTGTTTTCCATAAGTTTGACCAATTTTCAGTAAGGCGTAACAAAATATCATAAACTGCTATTTTAAAGCTGGAAAACATAATTAAAAGTTCGGTATTCGGAACATGCAGAGATGATAAACATTATGTTCAACTGAAAAGTTTGTAAAGTATGCGTAGACTGTATTTACCACTAGTACAGTTGCACAAATTTTAGTTCCAAACCCTGTGCAGATCAATGGCATGACGTACTTCCTGGAAATTCTTTTTCCATTTCACATGACAATGGCAATCATATTTCCTGCCACGAGTCCTACTCAAATTGACATGTGATGTCCAATAAACTTAACTGTGTCCCTTCCGCTTTTTATTCACAAGAATCTAAATATTCCATTTTATTTTTCCTGTGTTGATTATTACCACTTTTCAAGAGGCTTATTTTCCCTTTTGTCTTAAAGATAAATCGCTTGCTGGATGCCATTTTAAAAGAAATCTGTGATGAACAGTTTGATCATGCAGACTCTTCGCATGAACAAATAGGTGCAGTTTAAGGCATCTGCTGTGCTGCTGTAAAGTTAATCTGATTCCCTGATCAATTTCACTACTTCTAATATGAAACTCGGATCCAAATCAACACAAATGAAAAAAATTTCCGGGTTTTTGGGCAATGATCATTTTTCTGTAGTTTTTGCTTTTATGCCATAAGTCCGTATTTTAAGTGCAATTTTCATAAGACTTATGACAAAATCGTAAGAGTTGGCAGGTCTGTATCTTGCTTAGAATTTATACAGTTTGTGACCAAATTGAATATTTATAAATATTCTTTTATAGTCAGCTTTCTATTTTATTGCCTGTACTATTTATATTGTTTATAAATAACTTGCCCCTGTATGAAAACATTCAAAAACAATCCATATGCTGCATAAGTCTGATTCTAACTTTATAAATTTGAACAAAAACTTGAGTGAAGATTTATATCAAGTTGAATACTGGTGAATACTCAGTTAATAACATGTTTATCAATCCCCTAAAAACCAAGGTAATATTGAGTGGAACTAAGGAAAGATTATCAGTGAACAGAAATCCATATCTTGAACTGTACCGTATTCACTGCATATGTTGGGACACGATAAAATAATTATTTTTTTTCCTGTCCCAGAACTTAAGGTGAAACATTTTTTCACTTTGGTCATATGTCCCAAGACTTAAGAAACGAATTAAATTTATATTGCATTTGTGCTCCCCACCTCCGCTGCACGTCGCAATAAAATAGATAAATAAAACGCTTAATTGATAATAAAAAGAAAGAAACTAACCTTGTGTTGTTATCATTTATTCCTTTTTTCAACACGAGCATTAAAGAATAAAATATTTCCATGAAATCCGTATAAGTAGCGTAGGCTTCCATACTGTAGCGTGTATCAATTATGTCCGATACAACACACCATGTTGTTCATTGACATGAATACTGAGAAACAATTGTGTGTGGTTGTGCTCAAAGGTTTGAACATGTTATCCGACTGAAAACTGGAGCCAACAAAATCACATACAAGAGGGAAATAGTCAACTGATATCTTGAAGATGCCATTCATGCATGACACGGTGTTGGGTGCAAATTAATCAAGACTGAATTATATCCAGTCTACTGTATGACAATATCTCGCCAAAAAAAAATCATTTGAAAACACATTCACTTGAGTGCAAGTGACAGTCTTTTCACCAGCTAGGGTTACATAATTACCCTTACTATACCAAGCACATAGAATCCCTGGTGGTGAATAAACACGACTGGCAGCAAGCAGTTAACTCCTTCTTTGAACCTACTGACATGACATCAAAGACAAAAGGTTATTTTTATTACAAAGCAAAGCAGGCAATCTCAGAAGCCAACCTCGGTTACTTTATTTTGTCAAGGATATCAGTACAAAGGTTATTTTATTGCAAAGCAAGCCAACATTGGAAGTTGACTATGGATTCTGTGAAGTGAGCCGATTTTTTATTTTTTTTCTTGAATATACAAAGACGGACGAGATATGGAAGCATACTTGGGTTCCTTTTCAACTGTATTCACGGGAATTTTGAAAATAAATTGAAACAATGGAACAAATTTTAAAGTGACACAATATAGTGCTTTGTGCACAGATGTCAATGACCCAGCGTACCCAGAATATCTGGAGAAAATAAAATCATGTGATGAATTCGTTAAGGCCAGAAGAGAACTATACTGTATGCCAGTATCTCGCAAATAAAAATCATTATTTGAAAACACATTCACTTGAGTGCAAGTGACAATCTTTTCACCAGCGTGGGTTACGTAAGTATCATTAATATTTACCAACAGATATCAGTGCACCTTTGTATTAATTATTACTAGAGATGCCAAGCACATATAAGCCCTGGTGGTAAATAAACACAACTGGCAGCCAGCAGTAAACTTCTTTGAACTTACCGACAGACATCAAAGACAAAGGTTATTTTTATTACAAAGCGCAAGCCGACATTGGAAGCCGACTTTGGACTTGGAGGCCGAATTTTTTTTAAAGGATATCAATACAAAGGTTATTTTATTGCAAAGCAAGCTGACCTCAGATGCCAACTACTGCATTCTTTTAAATGTGCCGATTTCTTTTTTTAGCTTTGAATATACAAAGACGGCCGAGATATGGAAGCTAACTTTGGTTCCTTTTCAAAAGTATTCACAAAAAGTTTGACAATAAAGTGAAACAATGGAACAGTTTTTAAAGTTCCATAATATAGTGCTTCGTGCGCGAACATCGATGACCCAGCATCATTACGAAAATCTGGAGAAAATAAAATCATGTGATGAATTCGTGAAGGCCAGAAGAGAAACAGATCATTTCGCCGACAATATGATCATTAACATGGATGAAACTCTAGTGCACTTTGATTGCATTCCTGGATGGACTGACGATAAGATGGGCATCAAAAGTGTGAGAATTAGCAAGACTAGTGCAGATTTGAAAAAAATCTTCCTTTTGTTCTTGCAGTTTCCACTTCAGGTGGTGTGTTGCCTCTAACAATTTTTCACAGTATGAGAAAGTTAAAAAAGTATTCATGTACCAAAATAATAGACCGTATGTATGCAGGAGAAGGGTTGTGTTGATGAGATGCTGCTGTAGTGGATTAAAGAGTTTTATCTGAAGTACAGTTTTATATTTAAAAAATAAAATTTCAGTTGGAGTGCAATTTCCGACATGTAATTTTCGAATGATTTAAAAGGTGTCCCACAACTTATGACTTGAAAAAAATGATATGTCAATTAATTTATGGTGTCCCAACAAATAGTGTCCCAACATATGCGGTAAATATGGTATATCTCTAACAATGAAATTTAAAATGTTCACACAGAAAAACTTCAGGAGTGCAATAAGAGTCTAGACTGGTGTACGCAAATGAAACATATTTGTTCTGTAGTAAACTCAGGAATTTCCCTTTTAGAGAGGATAAAATGTTATCTACCACTCAACTATCAAAAATTATTTTACACTGCATTCATTCTTTCTCTTTTGGACTAATAATGCACATTTTAGGGAAATACAACTGATACCAATATTGAAACAATCTACAGACTTCAAATAAAGGCAGCAAGAATTATCCTCAATTTACTATCAGATACATCATCCAGAAATCTATTCTTGAAATTGAAATGGCTGAAACATGAATACAGATCAGAATACCAAAAGTCCATATTATTGTTCAAAGTTAAGAATTAACTTGGTCCACAATATTTTAAGTCAGAAAAACAATATCAAGGACCTAAACTGAGTAAAAATCCAAATAATCATTGCAAAATATCATTTCCATAAACAAATACTTTAAAAAAAGCCTTTGCTTACTCTGGTACTATTCTATGGAATGAACTCCCAAAGCTATCAGATCAGAAGCAAACCCAATATAAAACAATGCTACCAATTTCTATACAGATTTATGGTGCGACTACATATATAACAGATAGAAAAATTAACACAATGAATCCTGTCTACATAAAAGTCAAGGAAACACAAAAAAATTTCTTTTTGCATATGTGTCCTTGACAGTGGTGAAGAATAGTCATACATTTAAGATAAAAACAATTGTCCTTACTTAGCAAGTGTCCTTTATATGGTGTCTGTTAAAGCAGGTTTACTGAAATAAAAAAATATTTGAGTAAGCCCTACCTCTCGACAATTAACTGGTGGACCAGGTAATGTGCTTGGATCCATCACATGTCGAGCCTCTCTGCCTTCTGGGATTAACAGGATGTTTTCTACTGTTCTCTGCAGATAACAAGGTCAGACTTAATAAGTTACACTGACTTTATATGAGATTAGCATACTATAGTATGGACCTAATTAAGGTCTGGTGATTGTAATACAAGCCATTAACAAAAGCGAATATATTTTGGATTTGATCAAAAAATTCAAGTATCAAATAAAATAATAAACTGCTTTATAACAACTGAAGCTAAAATATGTGATGGAAGCCATCTTGCATATTCTGCAATATTTTGTTACACTCCCTCTCTCAAGTAGATCAAAATGCTAGAACAATTTTGCATGACGTCTATATACAACCCCCAAACATATCAAGTCTCTTTCCCATGTTTTACTGGCGAAGTCAGCATCACATATATGCACATGCATGCAGACCCACGACATTGTACACTGCCAACATTTGCTTTAAACAGTATTCAAAGCTGACAGCACAATTCAGAATACATTAATTACACTAATAGTCAGAAGCCAGCCATTGGATAAACCAACTCCTTTCTTATGATGTTATTTCAGATAAGTATAAGCATCCTCTCATTTTGTTGCTGATGGTAACCTAACTATGACATGGGTGGATGCCACTTCGGATCTTGTCTAAGAAGGGTCATAATTAGGTCAAAGTTCAACCAACTGATGATTTGTGATACCCAAAAGTGTGAATCTTGAATGTACAATTAAGAGAGAAATCATGTTATATAAAATACTTCTCTGATTGGCTATCTTTCACAATTTGCATATTCAAGCTTCGATATGTGCATTCATATAGTCTCATTCTGCAATTCAAATGACTTTTCCAAATGGTTCTATTGAGAGTGCATACTTGAGCTTCAAATACACACATCTGAGCTTTGAGAATGCAAAATGTCTTCATGTATTGATTCTACTGGCTTTCTAGGTGGTTAATTACATGAAGTGGAAGTTTCAATTTAATGTAATGGGGAACTTGATTGCTGTTGTTGTTGTTGTAGGGTTTAACGCCATTTTTCAGCACACAATAGGCTATACATGGCGCCTAGTATTAATGGCGGAGGAAGAACCTGGAAAAACTCAGGAAAGAACCACCGACCCAAGAGAAGCTACTGGCAAGCTTTCTCACATACTGACATTGGCTGAATCTGAGACTCGAACCTACGCAAACAGAGGTGAGATGGCAGTGATCCATAACGGAGAGCATTTTAGACCACTCGGCCACTCGGGGCCCCTGAACTTGATTGTATGTAATGGGGATTTTGCACATTATAGAGATTATGCAACTGAAAAGAATCTCCCAACAGGTTCTCTCAAGTTTGCATAATTAAGCATTGATGGCTGGTCATACCTGTCACATTCTCTTGTCACCAAAGTATTTGAAGAGAATGTGAAAAGTTTAACAAAAACTGTCAAAGGGACTGACACTATACTGTGCAAAAAAATTCTCAGGAATTCAAGATAAGACCATTCTTCCTTTTAACTGCTGAGTGCTGAAACCATCTCTGATATTCATCAGTGATGATAATATGGGGTGAAACAATTAATCAATATATCAATATTTTTCCTTATCAATACATGAGTCAAAGAATCAATACCAAAAATACCAACAAAATAAACTACTGACAATACCAACTCGCTTTCTACAAATACAAGGTGACTAACATATGTGGTTTTGAAATCTGTCATCACCTCCACCAATTCCACACTGATTATTTTATTATGTCATTATGCTCAGCCACTGATAACTTATATAAATGTAAAGAAGACATTCCAGATTTGCTCTTATGAAGGATTTAAATAATTTACTGGTCAAATAAAACTGTTTCAACACAAAGTTTTGCTGTTACTTCATATCGTGTTGACTTGTTTTGAACATAAGGGCTACAATTCTGGTGTGCCACACAATGAAATAGGTTATGTTCAATTATGATTGGTGGTTATTGTTTGTTCCAGTCCAGAATAAAACATTAACCACCAATCAGAACTGTAGCTTGTTCACTGTATGACACAACAGAAGTATTGGCATCCAAATTCAGTCTAAATCTGTAAAGTATTTACATGGTGAACCAGTTTGGAATGTTTCAATTTACATTGATATATGTAATCAGCAACTGAACATGCCAACAGGATAAAAATTTTTTAGCACAGAACCAGAAAGGGGGCAGATTTGAGCTGCACAAGTAGTCATCTTGTTAATTTGTAGAAGGGGAGTGTGTGTTGTCAATAATTTCCTTCTTCACTCTCAGAAATGAGTGTGTCCACAGCAGCTGTTTTGCATCTGCAGAAAGTACAATGTCAAGGATATGGTTGTTAACCATCTCCACTCCCATACATTGACTTGTTCTACATAAAACCATCTCCGCTCTCATACTATCACTTGTTCTAGATAAAACCATGTCCACTCCCATACTTTGACATGTTCTAGATAAAACCATCTCCGCTCCCATACTTTGACTTGTTCTACATAAAACCATCTCTTCTCCCATACTTTGACTTGTTCTAGATAAAACCATCTCCGCTCCCATACTTTGACTTGTTCTAGATAAAACCATCTCCGCTCCCAATACTATGACTAGTTCTACATAAAACCATCTCCACTCCCATACTTTGACTTGTTCTAGATAAAACCATCTCCGCTCCCATACTTTGACATGTTCTAGATAAAACCATCTCCGCTCCCATACTTTGACTTATTCTAGAAAAACCCATCTCCGCTCCCATACTTTGACTTGTTCTAGAAAAAACCATCTCCGCTCCCATACTTTGACTTGTTCTAGATAAAACCATCTCCGCTCCCATACTTTGAATTGTTCTAGATAAAACCATCTCCGCTCCCATACTTTGACTTGTTCTACATAAAACCATCTCCACTCCCATACTTTGATTCATTCTAGATAAAAGTTTCTTTGCAAAAGGAAACTGCATTATTTCTTCTGTTTTGAAGACTGCACCGTAATGCCTTCAAACTTGAAGTTAAAACATGAAATTGGTGATATGGCATTTTAAAGGCATTCATGTAGTGCAAAACAAAGACCATGAAGACCAAGATAAGTCCTGCACCTGATCAAATGGAGCAGAATGAAATGGCCGAAAAGGCTTAATACAATTCACTGATACGTAACATACAGTCTGGTTGGAAGTATTTTTGTTATCTTGTCAAGGTTGAGCATAGCATACGGTCATCTACATGTGCCTGTTATCTATGGAGGGGGATTACCGTCATAATTCTGTGCATGTATTTTCTAATCTTCCTTGATGTATTATTCTAAATGGCTGCTTGCAAGTGCTACTTTCATAATTCTATCAATGTATATTGTATTTTCATTGATGCAAATTATACGTGGCAGTTTGCAAATGCTATTTTCCTTCTGCATTATTGCTACATTCATAATTCTAGTCATGAATTTTCTATTTTTCATTGATCCAAGCTGTAAATGGCTGCTTGCAAGTTTTTTGATCTACTTTCCTTCTGCATTATTGTATCTTGTGATTTGCCAACTACTGAATTGATTCTGTAGTTTGCTGTATGACAAATGCTATGTCAGTTATTATAAGTTTAGTATATTCTGTTTATAAACTTTACAATTACATCATTCCAACTGCTGTTTTCATACAGATTTGGCCTTGCAAAAATATAAACACTAAGTTTTATCAGTATCGTCTTTGCTGTCCAACTCTTGTCGCCATCTGTTGTCATAATGGCATACTAGAGATTAGCATGGCATTATGACAACAGACGGTGCTCTAAATTTCTAAAGTTTTTCCTTTACCAAATATAATGAATGCTTCCCACGGAGCCTTACGGCATACATTTTGTGTCGATAACTCTTTCAGTACCATTTTTAAGGTGTACGTTAGCAACAAAGTTTTAATTGTCTTTAAAAACCATATGTTTTCTCAAAGATCTAAGTGATTTATAGCATCTTACGCATACACTGCAGCAGGGTGGTCCATCTTTTTCAACCCCAGTTTTGATGCACTTATGTATTTACCTTCACCATTTAAGAAATCTACTTTTTAGTGGTATCTCTCATTACTTTGTAAACTTTAGTTATTTTAGCAAAATAAGGATCAGAAATGACAATGATATATTCCCTCATATTCTTCTTAACGAGCTTTCATCAGACGAACCCTGGTTGTAAGGATCATATTGTATGTCACCCGTTTTGACACACCTCACTGACGTCTATCTAATCCTGTGATACTCTTGTAAAAAAGCTCCCACAAAAATAAAATATTTCAGAACAACATCAATAGCACATAAAAAAGTTTATTGGTAAAATGACATTAAAAAAATTAAGCATTCCTTAAAGGTATTATTATTCCTATCATGATCTTCATTTTGGAACATATTTTGCTGCAAAAACCGAAATAATCAAACTGGAAAATCATGTTCGTATCTGATAAAAATGTTTACTTGCAATTAGAAGTATTAGATTTAGTGTACAATTGTTTTCCAGTACTTAATTTGCACTGTTAATGTACAGAACCTCAACCTTTGAATGTACTTATAAAAAATAAAACAATTAACCAACTTTAAAACTGGTTTGCATCCTTTAAAACTTTTGTCTCGAAAAGTGGAAATAATCAGAGACAAAAGATGTTACGGGAGATTTTACTTTTATTTATTGTAATTCTTACCATAATCAAACCAATTAAAATTAATAATTTGGTTCAAGAATTTTAAAAATACAAATATAGCACCCTTAGGTTCCAATTATTCAGCTGCTCTTTGTCACATTAAAGATTTTAAAAAAGTTTTAAAGAATTTTTGAAATATGAATGCAGTGACACATGATTCTAACTTTTTAATTGTGCTGCTCTTTGCAATATGAAAGTAGTTTAGTGAATTATCTATGATCAAAGAAAGAGAGAGAAAGAATGAGAAAGAAAATGCACAACAACTGCATATTCCATGAATTTATTGTAACTGTGTACATGTATCCTGGGTTGATGAGTGTGTTTTGGGACAGTCTTCAGTAAGTATCAACAAAAGAATAAACTCTACTGATCTTACTCGATAATTATATAGGGTAGAATTTTACAGATCGCTGTCTTTTTATTTGGTTTTATTCTATTTAATTGCCTACATTTATCCTGGGTAGCTGAGGATGTTTTGGGACAGTCTTTCGTAGTTTTAGGGTAGTCATGGGGTCTTTCATTTGGTGATAAATACCAATATGAGGAAAAAAACTCTCTTGATCTTACTCGATAATTATACAATGCAGGATTTTTACTGATCACTGTCTTTTTTTAAGGTTTTATTCAATATAATGGGATACATGTATCCTGGGTAGGTGAGACTGTTTTCGGACAGTCTTGAGTTAGCACCATTACTTTCAGGGTGACAGATAGAAAAATTAAACTGTTGGATGTCTAATTCATGCATAAGTTGTTGGAAATAATCAAACATAAAATTTAGACAAATTTGTGGAGGCAAACAAGTGTTGAAAACATTGCCTAAACTTTTATTACAGTTTTTGCTTTAATATTCTTGACAGGAATAGACTTTGGAAATCTCGAGGACGCACACATTATGGTCAACAAGTATTGGTTGCTTGACTTGGTATTATGTAAAGAACCGACAATCTACCATTTTTCTGTTAAATGGCTTGTCAGATGGTCAAATGCAGGAATATGTTGCAGATGTGCCTTAGATATCTTCTGATTGGGATTTCCTACCATTTGACAAGTGTTACAAGAACTATGGTACTTATAAACATCACTTTCAATTTTCGGCAAATAAAAATGATTCAGGATCTTGTGATAAGTCTAACTGACACCAAAATGACCAGCTTAAGGAGTTTTATGGGCTAGACTATGCATTTCCTGTCTATATGACTTAGGAACAACAATTTGATTGCTCACTGACCACTCATCACCAGCAGGTACATCAGGTGTCTCCATTTTCTCATAATGACCCCATTTTTCACAAAGTAACAAACTGTTACTTCTATGGCTTCAATTTCTAAAACCCAGTCTTGTGTCTTATCTGAGGAATAGTACTTGAGAGCCTATAACTCCCATTAAAATGACTTGTATACTTATAAAGTAGCTGTTACTTTCGTCTCAGATATCTTACAACTGCAGTCAGAAACTGGCTAGCGGTTTCTAATATTCTGTGAAGAAACTAACTTACTTATGAATCTAATCTAATTTAATCTCTCTGTCTCTGTCTCTCTCTCGTGAATAAAGAAGAAATGAAAGTATGGCCTCAAGGTACAATTATCTGCAATTTGCTCAAATCTTATGAGGTCTTTACTGCTACAAAAAGCAGAATTTGCACTGCACTCTAAAATAATAAATATGCTCTAAACTGATAATATCGTGAATGAGAATATATATAAAAATTAGGGCCTTAAATCTTGATTGTAACCGGCTACCCTATTCTGCCACCATTCAGCAGCGGTAAATTAAACAGACAAAATGTTCAAACAGAATGGGGTGGGAAGGGTTAGCAGAAATATAATGTTGTGTTAATACACCTAACTGTGTACAATTTGATACATTTAATTTGTTTTGTGCTACTTGCAGGCCACCTCTCTTCCGAATGTTAATACTCTGAGATATTAGCTGCTGTAATTTAATTTGAATCATATTTTAAATAAGATGCCCTAACATGCCATAAAGTGGTATAACCTCTTGTCGCTAGGGTCAGGGGAGTAGTCGTATTGTAAGAAATCAACGTGTCACAGCACCATCTGTTGTCATAATGAGGCATTATTTTATGCTAACTTCCTTGATTCTAACTTGCGACATGCTTGATGCTACATTATAGTCATGACTTTGGAAGGTGCAATTTGTGTAACTTGTGACATAGAAAGTTTATAAATAGAATGTTAAAACTTGTAATAACTGACATAGCATTTGTCATACCACAAACGATAGAAGCATTTCAGTAGTTGGCAAATTGCAAGATACAATGCCAGAAGGAAAGTAGATCTAAGCACTTTCAAGAAGCCATTTACAGCTAGCATCAATGAAGTACAGAAAATTCATGACTAAAATTATGAATGTAGCACTTGCAAGCAGCCATTGACAGTAATGCAGAAGGAAAGTAGCACTTGCAAAGTGCCATATACAATCTGCATCAATGAAGAATACAATATACATTGATAGAATTATGAAAGTAGCACTTGCAAGCAGCCATTTACAATAATGCATCAAGGAAGATTAGAAAATACATGCATATAATTATGGCAGTAATCCCCCTCCAAAGTTATCTGCATGCTAAAAATAAAACCAATATGTCAACACACATAAAAGATCACCAACCTACCAAGATGACTATTGTAGTAGCTATATTGGATGTCAAATTGGCACCATTTTCATTTGGGATCAACTACACATCATACACAGTCTTTTAGTGAAAACCTCATGATATGGCAATCAATTCAGGATGAGTAGAAATGACAAGATTTTGAAGATGGCCACAATTTTATGATCATATGGGCACCATTTTTATTTTAAGATTGACTGGAACATAAGAAAGTCTTTTACTGGACATCACTATGGCACCATTTTCATGTAGGACCAACTAGACATCATAAAACGTCTTTCAGTGAAAACCCCATGTTGACAAGATTATCCTTTCAGAAGATTTTCAAAATGGCTTCCATGGTGGCCATAGTGGGATTGAGATTAGCACTATTTCCATTTAGGACAAACTAGACACCATAAGAAGTAATGAAATGAAAACACCATACTGATATGACCATCTAGTCAGAAGAAGTATCATTAACAAGAATTTCAACATGGCCATGGTGGTGACCATATATTATGTCTGAACAGTACCATTTTCATTTCATGGACTAGATGGAGTGTTTGAGTTGATTAGTGCTTATGTGATACAACTCAGGCCTTTGTGATATAAGTCTTATTATTTGTTCCATTTGAGAAAAAAAATGAATGAGTGGGTTTACAAAATGTGACCCATTTTTCTTACACTATTCCAACAATCTGGGTTTACAGCAACTGTTCATCTTGAGCACAAAATTTGAACTCTGATTAAAATTATGAAATTCTGACTGTCAGAAACTTTGCCTTAAATTCAAATTTTAGAGTTGTAACCTTTTAGTTAAATTGCTGTGGGGGCCCCGAGTGGCCGAGTGGTCTAAAGCACTCTCCATTACAGATCACTGCCATCTCACCTCTGTCTGCATGGGTTTGAGTCTAGGATTCGGCCAATGTGGGTATGCGAGAAAGCTTGCCAGTAGCTTCTCGTGGGTCGGTGGTTCTTCCTGGGGTTTTCCCAGGTTCTTCCTCCACCATTAATACTGGCTATCATGCATAGCCTATCATGTGCTGAAAAATGGCGTTAAACTCCACAACAACATAAATTTTTGTGCTCAGAAAGTTTCATAATGACGGAGACAGAACAACCATGACCTTACTATTCATTCATTAATAACTAAATTATAAGAAATGCATTCCTGGAAAATGAAACACCTGAATTGGAACCTGAAAAACTTACCTGCATGCAAAAACTTAATCATACTGTTGGATGTAAGGAAACAGTTAACACTTTTAAATAATAAATTAAATATTATGGTAATATGATATATAATAACTTACAAATTTATACAGTAAATGTAACATGATAGTCACCTGGTCAATTAGTATGTTGGCCACCATTGGGTTCTCTGGTTCTATTACATCAAGAATAGATTGATACTTGCCACTTTGCACACACTAGAAGAAGAAAAAAACACAAAAACTTTGTTCTAAGAAAAAAGCAGGATATAACCATAAGATGAAATGTTGTTATTATCATAGGGCATAAGCCCTTGACCACATGGCCCTATAAAATGTTGTTATTATCATTGGGCATAACCCCTTGACCACATGGCCCTATGAAATGTTATTATCATAGGGCATAACCCCTTGACCACATGGCCCTATAAAATGTTGTTATTATCATAGGGCATAACCCCTTGACCACATGGCCCAACAAATTTTGTTATTATCATAGGGCATAACCCCTTGACCACATGGCCCTATAAAATGTTGTTATTATCATAGGGCATAACCCCTTGACCACATGGCCCTAAAAATTTTGTTATTATCAAAAGGCATAACCCCTTGACCACATGGCCCTATAAAATGTTATTATTATCGTAGGGCATAACCCCTTGACCACATGGCCGCAACCAGGGCAGGAATAACAGGAGGTAATTGAAATATACAATGTTCCAAATAATGTATAAATTGGATGACAATAAACCAACAAAATATGCTTCTGACCCAACAGCCACTTCAATGGATATAATCCAAGAAGAGGAGCAATACAAGGTGATAAGTAATTATGTGATGATGCTTTATTCCAAATTAATTAATGGGTAGGTAAGCCTTTACTGAAAGTGTCCTACTATTTGACCAAATATTGGAAGAAGTGAAATGATATGATCATATAACTACACCACTTCCTCAATAACTTGTGCCCTGATAACTTATAAACTGACTTTTAACATAGTTTATGGAGTGGATCCTGATTTTTTATTTAAAGAAAACATTAAAAAATGGCCTGATGTGTTGAATGTGAAGAAAATTCTGATCAGAAATGGTAAATGAAACTTTGATATATAACTCATTTTATAATCGAAAATGGTATTTAGTACACAAAATGTTAGAATCAACATCATGAAATTTACTAGTTTTAATAACAAATCACATATTTTGTTAGATTTTAATGGAAAATATTTTTTCAATGCACAGTAAATAGTAATAGTCATTTGTAAATGTGAATATGTATAGATATTAATGAATAATTTATCCTAGTCATTTGTAAATGTGAATATGTATAGATATTAATGAATAATTTATCCTAGTCATTTGTAAATGTGAATATGTATAGATATTAATGAATAATGTATCCTAGTCATTTGTAAATGTGAATATGTATAGATATTAATGAATAATGTATCCTAGTCATTTGTAAATGTGAATATGTATAGATATTAATGAATAATTTATCCTAGTCATTTGTAAATGTGAATATGTATAGATATTAATGAATAATTTATCCTAGTCATTTGTAAATGTGAATATGTATAGATATTAATGAATAATTTATCCTAGTCATTTGTAAATGTGAATATGTATACATATTAATGAATAATTTATCCTAGTCATTTGTAAATGTGAATATGTATACATATTAACCAATAATGTATCCTAGTCATTTGTAAATGTGAATATGTATACATATTAACCAATAATGTATCCTAGTCATTTGTAAATGTGATCATGGAGAGTAAAGGAATCAAGCTAAACAATTACTTGGTGAATAAAAAGCTTTGTATCACAGATATGGTTCATAACAGTGGAGTGAAATTGCCAAGTGGATGCTCAGAGGTGGGCAAAAGAATGAACAGAAATATCAGAATTACTTGATGATGTTAATTCTGATTATGGTTTCAAACTAAAATGGAAATGGGCTACAAATGATAATAGAAGGTGAATTTCAGTACGGACATAGAATAAAACAAAATTGGTTGTCAGAAGAGATATGCTTGGTGAATCAGGCTGTGAAATGTTAAGTGATATTTGTCAAAAACGGCAAATATTATATTCTCATTTGCATGTTTGTTTTTAAAAAAAAATGTTTAAACCCATTAAATTCATGTTTGGTAATGATTAACCTCTATGAATATATTTTTTTACATTCTACTGCAAATCAATCAATCAATCAATCAATCAATTTGATTGATTAATCTATCTAGTGGCAGAAAAATAAAAAAATGAAAACAACTCAAGCTGACAATGTTTTTGGCAGTACATGTTAAGTGTATAGAAACCTTGCTGAATAATGTTTTTAAGTCTCTTCAATATAGTTTATGCTGAAATTAAAAGTAATTTATGAAGAAAACAAACTGCACCATTATACAGAGATATTTATTCACTGTAAATCTCTACACGACGAAAACAAACTGCACCATTATACAGATATATTTATTCACTGTTAATTTCTACATGATTATAAAACAAGTATTCAACAATGTAACCTGGCATGTAACCTCCATACTCTTGCCCCCTCTATTAATTTCCATCCCTTTATTAGTTTTTTTTCTCATAGGTCCCTAGGTAACTCAAACCCTCACTTATAGTGTGATCAATTTGATTGACTCATTGTATGCAAGTTATTGAGAAGCAGTGTACTAAGGTAGTTTTAATAGGGGAGAGAACGTGTTGAATTTATTACACTTCACTGACAGGTTTCACTGAAATAAAACACAACAAAAATGTATAAATTAATGATGCAACATAAGTCAGTAAAACAGCAGCCCTCACTAACTGGTTCAGTGAGCTACAAAATGTTTGTGGAAAACCACGAATAACAACATGTATCAATGATAGCATTTTTTATCATGTGGTCTAAAAATTGCCAAGTCCAAGAAAGTGGACAATTTCACAAATTAATTTGCAGAAATTAAAGAATATTTACCACCTGTACAGGAATGAATATTATTCCAAATAAATCCAAACTCCTATACAGATGGTCTGAATTTTTTTAAAACTGTGGCTTGGATTGACAAGAGGTGCTTAAAACCTGCTGACACATGGTGGTGGCTAGGTGAGGTAATGGGCAAGAGTTATTGCTCTTTGCCTATATGAAATTGAGAAAAATAATTAATTTTCATCTTGTTAGTAGGGCTGGATTTGGTGTGGTAAAAGGCTTATATCCCAAGCATTAATGTGATCAGGGAGTGTCCCTGAAGGAGAAAAATGAACAAATAGTTGCAATGTACATGCTAGATCTTCATTAAATATCCATCCAAATTTGAGATGCAAATGTTAACAGACATTTATTTATTTAGGTTACTCCATTTAGTTAAAGAACAGACAATGGACCAATAATACAGACTATATTACAAATAAGATATTCAAACTTTTCAAGAAATGCTCATCCAAATTAAACAAGAGCACTTAAATGAGGATGAAAACCCATTTACATCTGATAAAAATACATGACAGGAACAGTGTTTCAACTTAAAAGGCATCACAGTCTTTGAACCAAGGTGATCTGTCAAACACTGAGTTGACACTTTTTTAAATCTGGCCTACGTCTCTTGCTTCTGTGACAGAAGACTCCAGCTGTAATGTACAAGCAACTGAGCTAGGTGGTTCCATACAGTATATGTAAACAAAAACATACAACATCAAACACAGAAACTTAAATGATGAATGGTTTGAACAGGTATTTGTTCAAGAGCCAAGTGTAAAAGTGAACCTACATATGAATACAAATGTCAGTTTGGCATTTTCACATGGGTGGCTGCTACCTAACAGGTTTGAGTGTCTTTCTTTTCTGAACTGCAGGTCATTTACAAAGTTTGACCAAGATACATGATATATAAGTCAATTTTGAATCACTGTGACCCAAAATTGATAGGTTTCTTCTCAGCTACAAATGTAACATACAAAGTTTGTGAAAGATAATTGGTGATAACTCAAGTTATCGTGCAGAAACAAAAGAGGGAACAGATGGATGGGTAAAGAGATTGACAATATCATAACATGCTCTACCTTATGATAGAAATAGTACACTTACAGCGTCAAAGCAGAGAAATTTAGTCATTTTCACCAATAAGTGTATTGTTATCAGTTGTAACGTTCCTCACATTCATACAGACAAGACTGTGTATTTCACACTCTTCACAACTGCTAAATTCCAAATAACCTGATATCTTTGCTAACACTTGAAAGATAGGCTTCATCAGGATCAATTTGTTAACACTTGTATAAGATGGACTTTGGCAGGATATTTTATCAACACTTGTAAGAAGGACTTTGGTGGGATATCTTTGTTAACACTTGTAAAATGGACTTTGGCAGGATATCTTTGTTAACACTTGTAAGATGGACTTTGGCAGGATATCTTTGTTGTTAACACTTGTAAGATGGACTTTGGCAGGATATCTTTGTTAACACTTATAAGATGGACTTTGGTGGGATATCTTTGTTAACACTTGTAAGATGGACTCTGTCATGTTATTTTGAGCCAGATTTTTTAAATCTCAAAAATATGAAAATTTTACCATGTACTTATTATACTGCATCTTTACCATCTACATTTGTGTGCAAGTCGGATATAACTCCAAACTGCACAGACCCAGATCTGCTGTTACATCATGTACCAACAGTATATATATATATATATATATATATATATATATATATATATATATATATATATGTATATGTATGTATATATGTGTGTGTGTGTGTATATATATATATCACTATGCATTTCTATCTGTACAACCAGTCATAAATTATAACAAGGACATGTATGAACAAAAAAATAACTTACATTTCGAGAAAAATCATACACCTGGTCCTAGAATGAGAAAACAATATGTTAAATATAAACTGAATACCACATTTACATTTTCACATCAATAATTATGTAAAAAAGATCATGCACATGAATTAGTATAATCTGCCTTGAAATACTGATGTATATAAAAGGATGATGTTTGGGTTTGTGTGGACATCTCCATGTCAATGAACTCAGTTGATGTAATTGAAGCCTGTACACATTCTTAATTGCAGACAAAATTCCAAACAAAAAAAGAACTTAATAATCAAAATGTATTCCTGCTGCCAAGATTAGAGGTGAACCAGGTTTGATGATGATCCTCTGATTGATACTGCCCTTTAACAAGAGGCAGAGTTGGCCTGATGTGAATCACTTGTCTACCATAGCTGAAAATAGTGTTGCATTAAACCATGAGTGACAACAACAGTGTTGAAGATGTGGATGAAATAGATGGAAGTCCATAGAATGTGAAAAATTCACCCAAATTTGGAAAAAATGCAGAAATAATGTATGCAACCTGTTGAGGAATGATTCCTACACAACAAATCCAAATTCCAAGATGAATGGCAAAAATTTTTCACTTATACTGGCATGGTTTGATGTGGCTGTATCCATACAAAGCTGACAGTACAAAAGCAAAGCTAAAAACTATCAACAATTAGTGGTGGCAAGGGGAGGCTATTATGCACATGAGTTATTTAACTTGGTCAATATGAAATAGAAAGCAAAGATACATTTTTGTCTTTTAAGTAGACTGGATTCAGCATGCTTATACCTTAATATTAATGCGATCAGAGAACATTTGAAGGAGGAGCATATTAAGCACATTTTGGACCTGAGGATCAACAATATTTTTCAAGCATAAACAAAAATACTTGCAGTGAATGTCCACATCACATGCACTGATCTGTATTTATCATGGGAATATCCACATCTCATGTACTGATCTGCATTTATCACTGAAATGTCCACAGCACATAAACTGATCTGTATTTATCATGGGAATGCCCACATCACATACACTGATCTGTATTTATCATGGGAATGCTCACATCACATGCACTGATCTTTTTTTATCATGGGAATGCTCACATCACATGCACTGATCTGTATTTATCATGGGAATGTCCACATCACATGCACTGATCTGTATTTATCATGGGAATACCCACATCACATGCACTGATCTGTATTTATCATGGGAATGCTCACATCACATGCATACATGCCAACCCCTGGTGCGGAAATATTGTAATCCAAGTGTACACAAAGAGTAATCCACATACATGATAAAAATACAATAAGCATATGTACAAAATGATTTATTTACCCCTCTGATCTTTTAGCATCAATTACAGCTTAAGTTTTCATATGTAGCACTTTTAGCTTAACAAAGCAACATTCTCATGTGTTGCATTTCTAAACACTTTGTAAAAGCTGATACTATGAATGTTTTGCACACCAGTAGAGCACAAAATGATGAGTTACTGAGCCTGGATCTGATTCAGTTTTATTTTTTTTAACAATACTGATCAATCTCTCAGTCAGCACTAGAATGGTAAAGAACCAATATTCCCTTCATAACCTGACAAAAAAAAGAGAAAATTTATATCATGCCATAGCACATCAACTCTTTCCTTATGAAGTACATTATCAGGTAGAATGCCAATTTGATACTTCAGGAATTCTCCTTCAAATTTATTAGCAGCCTTTCCTGCAGCAAGGTGTATCAAATGGCAGGGACAAATATTTGGTACACTGATGGAGTCACTTTTCAATATATAGAATGCAGCTCCTTTATAAATTCCAGTCATCACTGATGTATTATCAGCTGAAAACCCCATACAGTTCTGCCAACTTATATCATGTTTATTCAAAGCATTATCAAGCAAATCAAAAATGTTTTCTCCAGTGGAATCTACTGTTGAATCTGGTAATGAAAGAAGAACAATATGACTTTTCCCTCTTACACAGACTGAGTACAACTTTTTGTCATCATAATCACTAATATTGTCTGTAGCAATACCAAACGACCCAATTTTGCATTAATTCTGCAATTTTAAGTAAGTGTCTTCAGCTAAACACTGAACAATATTAGATGATTTTGCTCTTGCACATGAAAATTTTCTGCAATTTTGTAACCAGGAAACATTTGAACAAAGGACCAACTTAGTCTTCTACCGCTAAGGGTAGTCCATGTTATATCAAGAACTTTGTAAATAAAATATAAGGTTTCTTTGATTTCAAGTGTTGTTCCGCATAAAATTTACCACCATGAATATTAAATCCTTTCCACACAGCCTGCAATGGGCATGAAGCTGCCATAGAATGGAACATTGTATTATGTAATTTATATATTCATCTTTAAAATGGTTTTTCATCTTTTTCTAATTCATCTATTAAATTATTTGAAAAACACTTTTGCTCTAACACATGCATCAACTAGAATAAATATGGCTTGACTTTTAATGCCAAATACCTGCAGACTGGTTCTATACCAATTATGAATTAAAACAAAGAATGTGTGAGCAAAGATATAAAAAATTTAGAAAACCAGTCTGTTCTCTCCAAAGCCATACAGCTGCTATAAATAGAATCCAAGCTCAAAATTTTGAAAGTAGAAACCAGCATGTTTCTTGGAAATAGGACAGCTGCTGTAAATATAGTACATAATACTGTTAGAAAAGTGCATGCAAGTCTACAGACAAGCGTACTCTTGTGTTTTAGTTATGCAAAAGCCATCTGTGCTAGAATACAGTTTGTGTGATTAATGGGATTTTAATAAAAATGAGAAAACAAATACATTATTTTGGAAGAGGGATATAATGAAACTGTGTAATCCATATACGTTTACGCATAAGGCATAATTTAGTGGAAAAAAGTGTAATGATTACGCCAAAAACATAATGGTTGGCATGTATGCACATGCACTGATCTGTATTTTTCATGGGATGTCCACATCACATGCACTGATCTGCAACAGACGTCACATGATGCTGCCCTCGTGTCCTCATCATTGGAGGATTGTTATTTTATGTTTTGTTTATTTTTGGCCTTTTTCTAATCCATCTGTGAAATTATTTGAAAAGAGATATTTTTGCTCTCATAAACGCATCGACTAAACTAAATTATACTTTTTAGCGCAAAATACCTACAGACTGGTTCTGTACTAAATATAAATTTGAAAAAAGAATCTACGAGTAAAGATTAAAAATTAGAAAACCAGTCTGTTCTCTCCTCACTAAGCCATACAGCTGCTATAAATAGTTTGAAAGTAGAACCAGCATGTTTCTGGGTAATAGGATAGTTACTATAAATAGAATATAATACTGTTAGGAAAGTGCACGGACAAGCGTGCTCTTATATTGTAGTTAGGTAGAAGCTGTCTTTTCTAAAATACGGTCTGTGGGATTAATGGGATGTTAATAAAAATGAGAAAACAAACAATTGATTTTTTTTGGAAGGTGGATATACCGAAAAAGCATAATCCATACACGTTTACGCGTAATTTAGTGAAAAAAAGTGTAATGATTACACCAAAAGTGTAATGGTTGGCATGTATGTATATATTACTGTATTTCCTTTAAATTTTAAATCTTGGAAATATAAATGGGCTATTTGAGCCAATTAACAATATTAACTTACACTTTTAATTCCTTGTGAATTACCACTGACTTAGCCTTGTCAAATGACCCCCACCCACTCAGCTTTCAACCACAATCCAATACCCCTAAGTGAGACTAAGAGCCCTCTCCACCTAGGTATGTACAAAGTTGTTCCAGAGAAATCAAGGACATAATGAATTTTGTCCACTTAATAGTAAGACAGGAACAGCATATGAAAACATGATATTAAATAAAGGATTCAGAAGATGATATATTAACCTGCAAAGCTTTTAAGTTGAAAAAATTTAAAATAAAAATGATGCAAATAGTCATTTTACCTTGAACTTGGTTACAATAATGACAGGTTTGTACTGTTGAGGACACACAGTTGACATGATTTGCTCCAACATCTTTTCATCGTCATGGTCATGACACACAAAGGCATTTAGCAGTGATTTCAGACAGCATTCGATGGCCAGGGCCCATCTCTGATCAACAAGTTTGAAACAAGCACCTGCAAGAATTAAGGCTCATTCAACTGTTATGTCTTTTCCATGAATCAAGATCAGCATGCCTTATCATGGGAATAGCATTGTTATTCATAAGATACCAAAAACCCTGTAAATCAGGGATCTCAAACACACAGTCTGCCAAGCTGTATCCTGTGGCCTAAAAATGATAGGCGCCACAACATGTCATGATATAACAAAGGTGGTGCAGCCCTTGGGCCACAGAAACTGCCCTCAGCGTGGTTTGAGTTTGAGACCCCTGCTGTAAACAAACAAATTATATAGGTCTATAATATGTTAATTACTGTTGGATTGGATGTGCATGCTCTATCACATTTTAAGGACACCACAGAGAGGTTGGGAGAGTGTGCCCATGTTATGGGAAAGCATTACCAACAAAACATATTTTACTCCAAAAACTGATTTCCTCTTCAAATATTTTATCTGATGATGCAAACTCCCTTCATCTCCTTTTCTCCTAATGTATTATGATCGGATAAATTATTTGGAGAGGGATGAACCTTACATAGATGAAAGTCCTAATCTCCCATCCCTGAATGAATGTGAAGCAACTTCAAATCTCATGAGATATGAGATAGAGTTAACAAATAGATTTGTCTGAATGCAGCTTGTAGAGAAATTTCAGTCCCAAAATCCCACTTGAGTAAAATGACCACATCATTGAGAGGCTGCTGAATTACCTGGGAAGGCAGCCTGTTATAGGTCACACCAGGTCAGACTAAGTCCTTACAGATGAAAAGTCTCTGAAGTAAAAGTAAGAGGATGTCGTCTCTGCCTGCCATCACACAGCTTGGACGTCAGTTACAGAACAGTTATTCTATGCTAGTAGGTACTGCCCTGACCTGAGAAGTTCATTTGGCATTGGGATAATTCTTGAAACACAAAGCAGATAACCCATCACATGGAAGTAATCTTTAGCTTTCAAGGTTTTGTCATCAATGGCCACTGAAAACTGTTTTCTCATCCGAGGAAAGGGCATATAGGACTGTTTGCCCATTTAGCAAGCCTAAGGGAATCCTTCATCTTTCTCTGGTTTCCATTCTGTGCAATGTTTGCTTCTTTGGCTATCTGTTTTGGGACTTCCACTACATGACAATGGAAGAGCAAGATGAATGACATAAGCAGTAACCTAAGTGTGACCTTACTGTGCTTCCTAAAAAAGATGTTCATGGAGAAAAAGGCCTCGCTTTCAGCAAGCTGTAAGTTCGCTGACGCTGGTATGGAATTGGCAAGGATGTGTTGCACTGATGAGAGACTGAGACTGTCTCCCAGGCATGGCCAGTAGGATTTATGATGAAAGAGTCACAACTTTGCAGACTGCTGAAAGAATGCCATGGATACGTAACTGAGTTTTGTTGTTGTTGTTGTAGAGTTTAATATCATTTTTTAGCACATGATAGGCTATACATGGCAGTTGGTATAACTGGTGGAGGAAGAACCCTGGAAAACCCCAGGAAGAAGCACTGACCCACAAGAAGCTACTGGCAAACTTTCTCACATACCCACGTTAGCCGAGCCTGAGACCTAAACCCATGCAGACAGAGGTGAGATAGCAGTGATTTGGAAAGGTGAGAGCTTTAGACCACTCGGTCACTCAGGGGCCCCACATAACTGAGCAATAACCTGATCAAAATTTGTTGTTATGTCGATGAAAGATTTTAGGTTCACATGAAGAGATGAGGTTTTTTCTTACTTTCTCATTGGCTAGGACCTCAGTGTGAAAAGCAAACATATGAGTTTTGTAAAAATCTTGTTAAAACTTGACAGGAGAAGTTGCTGTAAAAAGAAAAGTCTGTTGACACTTGGATTTTGGTGTTGACTCTAACAGGTCAATGACTTGACTAGAATGTCATAGCTGTTTGAATGTTAGCTAGTGCATCTAGACAATCAGACTGACAGATGCTGAAACTTTTTAAGTTTCCAATTATGGAGTAGGAGAAGGTAGGCTTTGGAGACTGAACACAGAGCATGAGCTTGAGTTCACAAACACAAAGGAATGGAGTGATAAAGATGCCTCCTGCAATGCATTCAATGCAACTGGTAAAGCCAGCTGAGATGGACAGTGAAAGAGACTGTGGATCTGGCTAAGTTGTGACAGTTATCTCCAACATTCACTGGGTTTTGGTTTTCAGGAACTATCTGTGTCATGAAGCTGGAAATGGGTATACCAAGAAAACAGACCAATGTATCAAGATTCAACTCCTGTGAGCCACTGGCATATGTCAAAGCTGTGCAACAGCTAATGTCCATATTCACAGGGTTAGAAGTGAAAATAAAATTTATTTAAGGTCTTTTCAAGGTTTTTAAAAAAAAGTGAGGTTCAATACACATTGCAGTTACACGACCATCTCCATGGTGAGTATAACATTTATCAGAAATTAGATAAAGTATGCTTTTGAGTTTTTTTCTAAATACAATGAAACTAAAAATAAAGTGAAATTTATTAAATAACACTGGTCTAAGTCATCTGCTTCAGAGATAAAATGTACTATTTATTATGAATTTTGATCTGCTGAATTCAAATATGACAATTAAAACAAATGATTGGCTACTGTTTCCAAGATATTTAAGTTTCTACATTTTACATCTAGTTATATTGTGTAGATGGTAGAGTTTTAATCAAATTTAAATCTAGGTCTTTTCATGTGTTTATAGTTGCTTTACATGATTATAACAATGTTTTACCTGACCTGTTTATGTAACACTTTAAAAAACAGCAAAAGGGTTATGTAAACAAAATTTATTATGAAACAAAAGGCAAAAAAAATATGTGTATATCAGTACATAGTTAAGTCCGGATTCAGTGTCTATTCAGTGCTTCTCAACTTGTCTCTTGTATTCATTAAATGGAGCATCTCTTGTCACTGTCCAGCAATAGTCTGCAAGCACCGATGGGTTCCATTTGCCCTGATAGCATTTCTCCATTGGTACAATGTCCTGGTGAAATCGCTTGCTTAGCTTGTCACTCACTGCTCTGCAGTTTGGTACAAAAAAATCTAGATGAGAGTGAAAAAATGTATCTTTAGTGACATGCTGCAACCAAGGCTTTTGAATGCCCCTGAGGACCTGCAAAGACACCTTCCTTTATCTAAGCTTCACTTAACCATGGAAATTTTCCATGGAAATACTTGAAAGCTGAGTGTGTTTTGTTCATGGCCTTGACAAAGTCCTTCATCAGACTCAGCTTGATGTGCAAGGATGGTAACAAAATCTTCCTGCAAGTTGATTCGACAAGTGGTGGATGCTGAACACTTTTCCTCCCAGGCTCCAATGACTGTCGGAGTGGCCAATCTCTCTAACAAGAATCTCTCACACAACTTTCCCATTCACAAGGAAAACAGCAGTACTTTGCGTATCAAGTCTGCAGACCAGGCAAGAGAAAGAACCTTCAAATCACCAAAAAGCTGCCACTGATGTTGGTCATAGTTTATGCACCTCAAACGTTGTTTCATGTTTTCATAGGTTTCCTTCATATGGACTGCATGACCAACTGGAATTGATGGCAAAACATTGCCATTATGCAGCAAGACAGATTTAAGACTCGTCTTCGAAGAATCAATGGACAGTCTCCAATCATCGGGATCATGAATGATGTTGAGGGCTGCCAACACACCATCAACGTTGTTGCAGGCTAGAAGATCACTTTCCATGAATAAGAATGGTAGAAGATCACCTTTTTATGAAGAAGAATGGGACAAATCCTTTTGATGGTCACAGAACATGGAAACCCTAACATCACCTGCCTGGAGATTCCACAGCTGTAGTCTGGAGCCTAACAGTTCTGCCTTACTCTTGGATAGTTCCAAATCCCAGACAAGGTCATTCAGTTCACCTTGTATTATGAGGTGTGGTTCAGAGAAGGATGTGAGAAAATATGGGTCATGTGACATGGATGGTTCAGGAATAGAAATTTCATCCTCTTCCTCTTCCTTGTTGAACAAATGAGAATGATTCTGGTGCATCAGGTACTGGCAGTCCTTCTCCATGGGCTACTTGGCATATAGCTGATGGAATGTTTGGATAATGCACAGTATACTTTTTCTTCTTTGAAACACCTTTCCGAACTGGAGGCACCACGCAGAAGTAATAATTGCTGATATGATCAACTGGTTCTCTCCAAATCATTGGCACTGCAAAAGGCATAGATGTCCTTTTCCTGTTCAACCATTGGTCATGATTTGTTGCACAAGTGTTACAGCATATGTGCAGGGCCCACCTCTTGTCCTGATCTCCAGTTTTGCAGCCAAAATAAAAATGATAGGCTTTCCTAACCATGGTGGTTATACTGCACTTTTGTGATGCAAAAGTCACTTCACCACAAATACAGCATAAGTTATCTGCATTGCTCACACATGTACAAGGCATCTCTGCTCACTTTGGCTAAACAGAAATGTGTCCCTTTGCAAAATCAAACACTGATAAATAAGAGAGCACGACATTGTATGATTCCTAAAGCTAATATAGGGCAATTTGTTCAGCAGAGTGATGTAAACTTAGTTTTGATTGCATCATCCATGACTTCTATGAATAACATGATGCAATTCATATTATGTATAACGTAATACCAGCTTCAGATGGCATCATTCATTGTTTTGCCTAAAAAGCAAGTACTGTCCAAACCCAGTCATAGATTTATTCATAGATCAAGTCAAAGATGTGCTTTAGTAATTTCAGGTTTAAATTGAAATCCCTTCCCTTTATAACTCACTTATCCTCCACCATTCCCAAGTCAAGGGTCATATATACTGACCCAGTATCATATCTTTACAACTGTAGCCAATCAACAATTTTAAGCATCATTTAAGATCTCAGTGACCCAGAATTAGTAAAGTTTGACTATATTTATTTAGGAAGCCTTTTGGCTGTAGACCATAATTATGCTTCTAGGATCTGCTTTGAAATGAATTTGATGACAGGATCAAACCTATTAAGCTTTCTTAGCTTGTATGTATGTATGTATGTGTATGTATGTATGTGTGTGTGTGTGTGTGTGTATGTATATATGTATATGATTTCTAGAGCTGATATAGGGCAAGTTGTTCAGGAGAGTGATGTAAGCTTATTTATGATTGCATCATCACGACTTCAAGGAATAACATGATGCAATCCATAACATACAAGATGCAATAACAGCTTCAGATTGCATCATTCATTGCTCTGCCTAAAAAGCAAGACTGTCCAAACCCAATCATAGATTTATTCATAGATCCAGTCAAAGATGTATTTTATTCATTTTTGGTGTAAATTGAGATCCTTCCATTTATAACTCAACTTTCTTTGCCATCCCCATTACAGGATCATGTATAATGACCCTGTATTATGTCTTCAAAACTGTGGCCAATCAACAATTTTAAGCATCATTTAAGATCTCAGTGACCCAGGATTAGTAAAGTTTGACTATATTTATTTAGGAATCATTTTGGCTGTAGACCAGTAAAATTAAAAACCAAATATTTGCAAGTGCAAAGAAATTTCCATAAAAATGTCCTCTTGCACACTGCCAAGCAAATAATCCATTAAAGAAATTGAAACATTTACCACATGTCAGCTTTAGGCCTGCAGTTTTATACAAAGTTAATACACAATATGCAATACATAATATCCTGTCCTAGAACCTATACATTTTCTTTATATGGAGTTTTAAGCTCTTGAAACTTCTCATCCAGCTACTTTTCAAGAACCATGATTTCCTCTACTTTATCCCTTGCACACTTTGTGTTTGCCTTATGCATAAAAAAGGTCACTGTCACATTCCAACCATCAGGCATACACCAGTTTTTAAAGCCAGCTTAGTTGGGAACAGGTTTTACAATTCTACCAGCTATGCTCATGATCTTTTCAAATATGAATTTTTAAGGAGTTATATTACCTTTCCTGGATTTATCAGGGTCTCATTATTACATATTTTTTTCCTCCACATAACCCTAGTATATAACGCAAGAAGCTGAAAAAACTTGAAATCTAAAAAGAGAAAGTAGTAAAAAAAAAATTATATTTGGAGATCATTTTTTTATAGTACCATATACTAAATAAATGTTGTGATATTTCCGTATTTCTTCATGCGAATTAAAAAGACAGTGACAATATGTATCCCCCATGCTTTTCCTAAACTCATATATAAATGGTAATTTGGGGGTAAATCATCCCCTATTATAAATTTGAATTTGATTTCACCTCACCTTGATAAACTCCAAAATAAAAATATAATTAGGTGAATATGAGAATGTCAATGTGTGTTACTTTTCACTGTTTCAATGCACATGTTCTTGCACCTGAAAACTAAGTAAACCACTCCCTCGATAACTCACGCACATCGGGGTCCAGAAACATCGACCGCACTATAAGTGAGGTGCGAGTTATCGAGGGACCTATAAAATAAGCCCAAAACCAATAAAGTGATTGACGACATAACGGAAAAATAAGGGGGGGGGGTAGGCAGATTATACTGTTGAATACTCACTTTATAATCGTTCTGAGATTAACTGTTAATACATATCTCTTCATAACGGTGTACTTTATTTTTTTCTCATAGGACAACATTAATTTCAGGATAAATTACAGTATATTGAGGCGATAATCGAAAACATTATTCCACGTGGTTTCTGTTCGCTTAACATGTGTACCACTTCACACAATGTGTACTATGTCACTAATTTTTATGTTGAATTGGATACATTCTAGTTTTATTGTTTGATCCAAATTTTTTTATATACAAAATATCGACTCTTTTCGAGAAACAGTGTCGATCGAACGATAGATAAATAGATTTGAATGCGATAGAAGTAAAATGGAAAACAAAACAAAAAACAAGGGTTAGTCAGTACTAACATATTTAATTGGTCTACAAATTTAAAACAACGTAAATTAGAACAAGTTAATACTTGCCGTTTGTGCCACTTGACAAATATCAATTCACTTTTTGAAAAAATCAGTTAATTTTTTTTTGTGTGTTACTCCTTGGTTTATCTGCCGAGCAAAATCCCTCAGATTTCTCAACTGCATGAGCTTTACGTAGTCAACATTTTGGGTCTCCAGCCACCTTATGGCAATATCAAAATATTTGATTGCTTCCTGTGCAGAGGGGTGGGGGGTGCAACATCTGCATCTGCATCACTTTCAACACTTGTGTTACTCCAGTTAGAATTGTCTTCTGCTGCAAATTTGTTCGCTATAGAAATAATTATAGTTTCATATGACATGTATTCGGCTGTGGGGCAATCAATGTCAGCACAAATCCACTCCTCCACATCATCAAGAGAAACGCCCATCTCAGGACCATGAGTATGTACGAATTTCTCCCAAACAGCCTCGGCATTAATGACATCAGTTTCACTGAAACATTCGAAGTCACTATCATCGTCGTTGTCTCTGTTACTGTTTTGCTTTACGTCAAAGGCAGCTCCAAGACCCTTAATCCAGCACCCAAGGTCTCTTGTAATCGATTTTGTTTTTAATGCAACAAACACTTCCCTAAGTTGTTGATCAAAACAAAGCCGGCATGTACATGTAATTAGGTTCTCACAGAAGTACTCACGGGTTTCGATGTGACGGTTGATTGACTCTTTTCATGTTTTCAATGAACAGAATATGTTGTGATTATAATGTTTACACTGAAACGGAATTAAAGGATTAGAACGTGACTTTCACACAGGAAGACATTTAATTGGTGTTTATTTCATTCTCTGTTGCCACCTGTTAGCATTTACCAGAAGTTTTCATTGATCGCTATTTCACTAGACTGTTTATTTACAGTACAATGACAACTATTTATCATAAAAACTTACATAATATATGATATCTTTAAACAGAGGTCTTGCTAGGATTTTAAAACTGAGTCTTTCTGCCTCTGAATTCAATCACTAAATATCAGTACATTTTCTCACTTGGCCGCCAGTCAAAGCCTTTGAACTAGCCGCCTAGCTGTTGCATTGTGTTCTTTTTATTTTTTTTAATGTACTCTTATAAAATGGCAACAGTACATCAAAGAGTCTTTCAGTCACTGAATTCTGTCATTGTAAATATCAGCACAGTTAACTGATCAACACATTTTCCCACAAAGCACGTGGCTGAAACAGGACCGGCAAATCTTTGAATTTTCCCGCACACCTATTACATGCGTATGGAGGACTCCCGCCTCAGTGATTTTCTGCATCCCAGATCAAAAACTGGCATCCAAATATGCGTAATTAAGCATTTTTGAGATCTCAGAAATTAATTCTTCTTTAGAACTTGCAAATTTCAAAATATGGATTATATTTTTACGGGCATTAATCACCATTTTCGATGATAAAACGAGCAATGTATCAAGGTTTAATTTATCAATTCTTATCGTAATTTTTTCCTGTTCAGCATATTTTAAAGATATTTTAAATACATTTTCTCTGTAAAAAAAATTGGGAGCCAAGACGGACACCGCGTTATAAGCAGGATCGCGAGTTATCCGAGCGCGAGTTATCGAGGGAGTGGTGTAGTAAATTAAAAGTTGAGATAATACTCAACAACACGCCTCAAGAATACCAAGGGATCTGTGTTTATCAGTCTATGGGCTGGCACTAACAATTGCCTAAAGTACAGCCCAGAAGTCAGTACACCTTAAAATTACATATCTGGTGTTTGAAAAGTTATGAAATTTAGATTGTATGCAGATTTTGGTCCAAATGTTGACATACCTTTGCAATGAAACATATTTCTGAGCCTTTATAATACTGTCACTACATATATGTACTTCTTCTGTTATGTTGGCAATACATCTTCTGGTTTGGATTACATGCCTGTCTCACTTAATTCAAAACAATATTTCAGGCAAGGGGCATCAGTTACAATTTTCCAAAATACATTTAAAAGGGTACAAATGATACTCTTTTTAAAATGGTTGAAAACAATATGCAGTAGAGGGTATATCAAATGAACGATGGAATAAAATGACTGGATGTCGTTAACATGCATAATATTTGCACTTTCTTGACTGCCTAACAAAAAAAAAAATTTTTTTGTGGGTTGGGGTAGAGCCGTTCATCAAGATGTCAAATTTTTGGGGTTAGTTTCTATTATCTAGGTTTCCTTCCATTTTTAAAGCTGTTTTCTAGGTTTTCAAGATCAAAATGAAATTTTAGGTTTTTCGATGTTTTTGAAGTCTGCTGTGGACCCTGTATTCAATAACGGCTAATCTTGGAGAGGTCACAGTAATCGGACCCAGGATATTCTTGTGGGCCACTGTAGCAAGACAGTACTGGCCTAGAGATACTGCTGACAAAATCTGTTCCAGTCATGGAGCACAGGGCAGTGCTGGTGTTGTATGTAAAGAACAGTAAGCATTCTGTATTTAACATCAAAGCCAATAAAAAGATGTCAAATGAGGTAGCAATATCCGTGTTTCTGATGGTTGTTGTTGTTGTTGTTGTAGGGTTTAACACCATTTTTCAGCACAAGATACATGGTGGCCAGCAGTATAAGTGGTGGAGGAAGAACCCAGAAAACCCCCGGAAAGAACCACCGACCCACGAGAAGGTTTCTGATATTGTCCACATTTTTTCTGGTGTACTTCTTGCTCTCTCAATGACCCGGCCACAGTATCACTAAAATTCTGAAAAGATTTCCTCAAAATGAGATTTTGTATTATCTTGCTATTGATATTTCTGACAAATCATTTTAGAGGCAGATAAAATACAAAGGATGAAAAATTATTATTAGTTTTAAAACCAGTTTTTTTTAAAGTAAAATACGTTCCTTCAATAATACTTACCTGATTTAGTAGAACTACTACTACTACATCACAAATCCAGTCCTCCCAAGATAAATATGTCATTTCCGACCACAATCATATTGCGCGGATTGATTTTATTATATAAACACTGTCATGAGTGACCACCTACTTAACACAACCAGCAACCATGATGTCTTGTAAAAAGAATGCATTCCACCACTGCTATGAACGAATGCATTTCAAAAACGGGTGAGGGGGGATAAACTCCGCTGACCTTTATTTAATCCATGTAACAATGACCATTACACTGTTCTACCCCCCGAACCAAAAATCCCCCAAAACCAAAAACTAGGCTGACCACCGATATCTGAAATATTTTAGGTATTCTTTTAGTGTTTGTGTATTCTATTGTAAACCAGACTGAAGTACATGAAGATTATTCAAGCACTTAGCCTGGTTCCCGGCCTATTTGTTGCTAACACTCATATATACGTGTATGACCCAGTATCCCTATGAACGACCATATTGCAAGAACAGAGACAGACACCAATGATCTTTATGTAATTATTTGTAACAACGACCGCTTGAATAGTAAATATTGTTCTGATAAAAACAAACATAAAAAGAACAACAACAAAAAATGGAGTCTGGCTTTCGGTTTGTATATAGTGAGAGTTGGTACAATTCATAAACCAGGCTTATCTACATGTCGCGAATAGCCACTGGAGTGCCGAAATTATTGTTTGGTCTTTAGAGTTAATCCATACTGCCATTGCCTGGGGGTGAATAAGGTCTTTGTCTATTAAACCAGCAAGTGAGAATCATTTGCAGGATTCAATTGATAGTGTTAAAGGCTTGTGAGGTTTGTTCTTTTTTTCCCCCCAATGTTATAGTGGTTACATCCCAATCACCAAGCTGTCGTCCATTCAAGTTGGTGAAATTGGATTACACAATTTGTTTAAGGAGTTTTTCCTGTATGTCTTCTCTGAATTAAGCCAATGACTTTTGTATCTAAGTAAATGATTCTGTTTCTGGATGAGATAGCTGTTTGTTTTTATTTCATTAATTGTTAGACATGCAATGTTTCATATTTCCCCAAATCCTAACCAAAACTGTCTTTACAGTCGATATTACAACTGAGCACAAATAATGTTAACACCTAGTAACTTAATAACAATACAAGTACCTCCAACTAAAAAGAGACAAATTTTAACACTGGAGAAAAAGAGCAGTCCACTTTCAAAATAGTGGTTTAAACGTTGGTAAAACAAATTTAGGGTGTTATGAAGGAAAAGGTCAATGCAATAATGTAACCAAAAATGTTACAATGTTAACAATTTGTTAAGGTTTTCAAGCCAGCTGCTGGTTGTTAAGGAAAACACAGCAAGGTCTGACAATCAAACATTACTGTATGCCATCAACCAGCACTTTTATTCTTTAACTAACATCAACACTATGATTCCTTACCTATTGGCCCAATAGGTTTCTTGTGGAACTTGCCCAGGCGGTGGTACTCCTGTATGTGTTGTATAAGCTGTGGCATAAAGGATCCAAACCGTTTCAACCGGTCTCCACGTGAATTCTTTAGATTATGAAGGTTCTTCTGGATTTTGTCCAACCTTATTCGCAAACTTTGGCCATTCTGACTGGAATTGAGAATAAATTTTTGTAAAATCATTATAGCCTGTGTGTTTAGACAAAAGGATTTTGTCATGTCTTATTTGGAAATTTTGGCCATTCTGACTGAATTGAGAATAAATTTTGGTAAAAACATTATAGACGAGGTGTTTGGACAAAAGGGGAGCTTCTTGTCATATTCATAATGACTGGGCTTTCAGGATGGATTTGAGAGATAATTTTGAAATAAAATGCAAATTCTTGATATTAGACACATACAAGAAATGGTAAGATTAGGTCTGGAGAAAAGGATATTTTCTTGTGATGGTCATAAGGGCATTCAGGCAGAAGATAAAACTTTGGTAAAAGGTGTGAATTCTAGTAAAAATGAATACTAGCCAACAGTTGTGTCCCTTATAAAAAAGCATATATTCAAACCTGCTTGATCAGCCTCTACATAAGAAGGTCATCTGCTCAATATAGCAGACAAAAAACAGTCCCAAATTAAACTGCTGTATAAAATAAATGTATAAGATAAACATCTACTAAATGCCCAAACTGGATAGTATCCCTCTATGGCCATGGAGGCAGCATCTGCCTGTGTAAAATCGGCCAACTAGCCAACACAATATTTTCTTGGATCCAATGTGTACAAAGTTTAATTAACTGTGTCAGACATGGCATGGAACCAATGGCAGAAAAAAAAAGAAATGCAGAGTTTCAATATCTTGTAACTTCTCATAACCACGTGACTTTATGTGTGTTATCCAGCCAACCCACCATCTGAAGAAGTATACAGCAGATTGTGTCAGGACAACAAGGGTGATCCTCTACTGAAATAGTGCTGGAAGAACATACACGAATTTTGAAGCTGATATACAGGTTGAAATGATTAAGTGCAGCCAGAAGCTGGCCATGGCATGCATGTATAGATCTACAATGACGGGTTATGTTTAGAAGCTGGCCATGGCATACATGTATAGATCTACAATGAGGGGTTATGTTTAGAAGCTGGCCATGGAATGCATGTATAGATCTACAATGACAGGTTATGTTTAGAAGCTGGCCATGGCATACATGTATAGATCTACAATGAGGGGTTATGTTTAGAAGCTGGCCATGGAATGCATGTATAGATCTACAATGACAGGTTATGTTTAGAAGCTGGCCATGGCATACATGTATAGATCTACAATGACGGGTTATGTTTAGAAGCTGGCCATGGCATACATGTATAGATCTACAATGAGGGGTTATGTTTAGAAGCTGGCCATGGAATGCATGTATAGATCTACAATGACAGGTTATGTTTAGAAGCTGGCCATGGCATACATGTATAGATCTACAATGAGGGGTTATGTTTAGAAGCTGGCCATGGAATGCATGTATAGATCTACAATGACAGGTTATGTTTAGAAGCTGGCCATGGCATACATGTATAGATCTACAATGACAGGTTATGTTTAGAAGCTGGCCATGGCATACATGTATAGATCTACAATGACGGGTCTACAATGACGGGTTATGTTTAGAAGCTGGCCATGGAATGCATGTATAGATCTACAATGAGGGGTTATGTTTAGAAGCTGGCCATGGAATGCATGTATAGATCTACAATGAAAGGTTATGTTTAGAAGCTGGCCATGGAATGCATGTATAGATCTACAATGAAAGGTTATGTTTAGAAGCTGGCCATGGCATACATGTATAGATTTACAATGATGGGTTATGTTTAGAAGCTGGCCATGGCATACATGTATAGATCTACAATGACAGGTCTACAATGACAGGTTATGTTTAGAAGCTGGCCATGGCATGCATTTATAGATCTACAATGAGGGGTTATGTTTAGAAGCTGGCCATGGCATGCATGTATAGATTCTACAATGAGGGGTAATGTTTAGAAGCTGGCCATGGCATGCATGTATAGATCTACAATGAGGGGTAATGTTTAGAAGCTGGCCATGGAATGCATGTATAGATCTACAATGAGGGGTTATGTTTAGATACATGCATACTGAAGCTAGCAAATCCAAATCAATAACTGGTATTCACACAAAATGAAAGTAAAAACTTTAAAAATGCAATTAATATGCATGGAAACAGATATAGAGGATCTCAAATGGGTAACAATTTAATACTGAATTATGAAATTAGTTGAATAATGTCCAGCTTTTGTGAGCCTTGACAAAAGAAAATGAACATTATTTAATGAGTTTTATAAATTTAATATTAAATCATTACCCATTTGAGATTCTTTTTAACACATAGATTTTGTTCAGTAGAAATTATTTCGATAAAAAGAAGAACGAATAATTTCATTCATTCCGACAGATGCTAACTATAAATCAAAGAATGAGCATCCATCCAAATAAAAAGAACATTTACAAAAGACAAAACATTTGTCAACACAAAGTGTGAAATGAGTGTGGTGTCACATTCTTTGATATGGTGTACAGTACCAGTTTGAGTTGGTCTATACAAAACAGTTTATTTACTTCAGTAAGTTCACATTTAAACCAAGCTTGTATATAGGGTGGATTCCATGCTACAGATATACCACCCCTCCATCCCCACCCCCAACCTCACTATCATCTGAGCAATACTGGTAGTTTTACTTCTTGTTATTGTTCTTGTCTTTGGGGTTTTGCCATCTTTCATGTTATGAAATGTTATACATGACATGACAACAAACCCCTATGGGGGTAAATTGGCAATATTGAAACAGACAAGACCATTTTTCCCCTATTCTCTTTCACGAGTTGATTAAAAAAATGGAAGCCAAAAATGTTCAATGAAAACAAATATTGACAGAAGGCGGGGTAAAAAAAGTTTTCCCATGATCACAGTCAATCAGTAAAGAGAATACTGCACAAAAATTCCATGGACTTATTTGGACCAAAGAGAATGATATAAAGTGATATTTTACATGTTATAATATTAAAAATATTAAACTGCCCACATTATAGGCAAAGTGTTTTATTTGATAAATACAGATATGCAAATGGATGCCAAAGTTACTGCCTATTTAAGCTCTGTGAAAACAGGCTCACCAAATATGGGAACTATACTTTTGGAAAGATGTACTGTTGAAAGGAAAATTTCCCCTGGAAATCCCTGACAAGTGGATCTGTTAGCTGATCAGCTGATGACATATACGCACATGTGTGTGTGTGTGTGTCTGCATTCATGCATGCGTATTATCTAAGACTGTATAGGAAGCTTTTATTCTTGAAAACAGCATAACTTGCAGAACCAATAGGCTAAGTACAATCAATCTCCAATTGTAAAATTAATGACAGGCTTTGAAACTGAATTCAGTTCTTTCCATGGTAGGATCAAAATTATCAGTTGTGCAGCCGAAAGGAAGGTGGGCCGGTCCAGGCAGCAAAGTCAGTACAAGACAACATTGCTGATGGTACTGAAAAACGAAATTTGAAAACCAAACCCATACAGTGTTTAAATGGCTGAATTATATTACTATGGTCAGCTTGTTGGCCAGACGGTTGAATGGGTAGGCAACAAAAAACCCACTTCCAACAACATCTGTACTATGTAACTGTATTATGGTGATATTGATGTAAGCACATGTCATATAAAGCAATGAAAAATTTGTATATCTGAAATTTTATCAAAATACATTATTATTACTTGGACACCTGACTTTGGAACTAAAATATTTAAGCTGCTGTTACATTAAAACTTGCTACTAGTTAAGTATACATTGATATAAAGCAACCGTTATCAGCTGGCATCTGTATAGGGAGGATTTAATGTGTACTTTCAACTGTCTTTTTACAACTATTTGTTAGGAATCCCTCATTATTTATGAAATCGAATGTCTACTCCCAAAACTGTTGAAACATGGCACATAACAATAAGACAGGGAGTATAATCAGGAATCACAGTGTCACTTTTCTGGATCTAGGTAGTCCTTGTATAATGGAGAGCATGTACATTAAAATCAACAAACTGCTATATGATCATATGAATCTTCTTATGAGCACATATGTACCTGTAAATAGTAACAATTATGATCAAATAAGAATAAAAGCACCAATTTCATTTAGGACCAACTAGATACCATAGGAAGTCTTTCAATGGAAACCCCATGTTGATATGACCACCCATTCAGGAGGAGTAAATTAAACAAGATTTTCAAGATGGCTGCCATTGTGGCCATACTGGATGTCAGATCAGCACCATTTTCATTTAGGAACAACTAGATGCCATAGGAAGTCTTTCAATGGAAACCCCATGTTGATATGGTCATCCATTCTGGAGGAGTAGAGATAAACAAGATTTTCAAGATGGCTGCCATGGTGGCCATACTGGATGTGAGATCTGCAATATTTTCATGTAGGAATAACAAGACCATGAGAAGAATACTTAAAGTTTTACTGCAATCCTCCTGATAGTTTAGAAGGAGCAGCAATAACAAATTGTGCTAATGGATGAACAGATGAAAGATGATGGACAAAGGTAAAAAGATGATGGACAATGAATGACAGAAAATAGATCATACTCACAAGCTCTTCTGTTCTATGACCAGTCAGTCAGATTAGTTCCTTAATTACTTTATTCCTACATCTATCTATTTAGAAAATGATTGTTCACAGTTTGAACCCCCAAAAACTGCATCTTTTAAAATATATCAATATCATTCAGAAAGTGACATTTTCACAAAAAGTTTGATTTAAAAAAATCTTGAATGGTTGGTACCTCTGCAGCTTTTCAGGAATGTAACAAATCAGAACAAAATGCCAAATATCCTTCCATTCATTATGACCAAAGAACTACTGTTTAAAACAGTAAAATTATTTTTTACATACCCCAATTTGTATTCATCATTTTTGTATTTGCTGATGGCTTCCCTGAACTGATTTGTCTGATGCTCTGTGGTTTTTTCTTGAGCAACAAGTCCTGCAAATGTCTCTTCTAGCTCTTTAATTTTCCCTTCACGTTCTTGTCTCTCAGCATCATAGTCATGCTGTGCACTGCCAACATAAATAAAAACTATTTCTAAAGATGAAAGCCTGTCATAACTATAATGTAACACTTTTCAGATCTGTTTATTACAACAGAAGCCTATTTACCAGAGTCCTGACCTGACCATAATCAATTTTTTGGCACCTGTCAGAACTAAGACATACAGTCAACAAAACATCTGCCAGATTTATACTCAGTAAACTCAATTAGCTCTTTTTCACACTAATCATACTCTTGCTCAATTTAATTTTTGTGCCAAGGCAAAAGAGAAACCTGTATCTGTACTGTGATTGGAGTTCTGTACACGAAACTGCTGTTATAGGCTGATCTGCATCTTGACTGTAGCCATGGATATATTACTATTATAGGCTGCATCTGCACACTGAATAGTTCTGTATAGAAGACTACTATAGGCTGTATCTGTATTGTAACTGTAACCCTATATACAAGACTACTATTATAAACTGTATCTGTACCATGACTATAGTCCTGGATATAAGAATACTATTATAGTGTTACAAGGCTAGGCTGTTACAAAAAGTGACAAAAAAGAGTGAAGACAACAAGCTTTGTAAAATTTAACAAATAATTTATTTCCATCTAAAATCAAGTGAAAAATGAGAAAAAAGAACTTACGGTTTTAGGAATCAAATCCAAAAATAATCCAAGAATTAAAAAATAGAAGTCCTTGTAATTATAAGTCCTGAATGAAAATGAGTTTGAATCCCAATGAAATCCAAAATGGAAGATGATGACGTCTGTAGTAACCTGTGAAGTGCTGCAGTGTCAACAATCTCTTGTTGAAGCACAGAAAATATCATTCAGTTTTTTTAATTCTGTATAAATTTCGATAAATATCCTTGTCCAAAAATTAATTTTGAGCACTAGTATTTCCAGGGAAAAGAATCACCTGAATTCAAAATAATTTGAAGAAAATAAAATAATTAGCCCAAACTGTACACAACACAAACAATTTGATGTCTCAAGTGTTAAGGCATGACTGTCAATTCTTTCTCAATACATCAGTAATAAGTCTAACTAAGACGCAAAACAGATTCCCAGATGGGGGGTCAGCCTTCTAGAAATGGAAGCTTGTTACATGATAAATATCACGTCGTCCAGATATGGCCGTGACTTAATAATTCTTACTTTGAGAAACTAGATACAGTGTTTCTATTATTAGGTGTTTACCAATGAAAATTTTAAAAAGTCAGGTCAAACAGAACTGAACTTAATTCTGTAAAAACAAACAAGTCCAATAAACAATATTACATTTCAATAGCATGTAATGGAACAAAATAAAATTAAAACATCAGACAAGCAATTAAATTAAATCAAATATACATAAAAATAGGTTGTATCTTTACTGTGACAGCAGCCATGAATACAAGGCAACAATTACAGATTGTAGTGTTTACTGATTGTATCTCCAGTATACAATATTACTGTAGGCTGTATCTGAACTGTGACTGTAATGCATGTATACAAAAACACTATTATAGGTTGTATCTGTACTATGACTGTAGTCCTGGATACAAGAATACTATTATAGGCTGTATCTGTACAATGACTGTAGCCTGTATACAAGGCAATGACTGTAGCCTGTACCTTTATTGTATCTCCAGTATACAAGACTACTATTATAGGCTGTATAATTACTGTGGCTGTAATTCATGTGTACAAGAATACTATTACAGGTTGTATCTGTATCTCTTCATACATGACTACGATTAATGGCAGTAACTGTACCTTGATTGGAGCTCCTGTATTCTCTGCAGGATCTGACCTCTTTCTTTTTTCATGTTTTTAAGGGAACCCTCTAGCCTTCTAACTTCCATCTGCATAAACAAAATATTTAAGTGGAAATTCATCAAGAACAAAGAATGAATCAAAAGGAATTAGTCTGTAATTTACTACAACAAGAGCAGAGTAATAAATAATAAAAAATTATATAATGAAACCTACTTTCAAATGATTTCTAAACATATGAAGAGTAGTTAAACATTTTCTGGTAACTTAGATAGTTTTCAAAAATTCAACAAAAAAGTTTCCAAAATAAGTTTCCTTGCTGGTTGTTTGGTTTTTAATAGCACTTTCAATACATTTTTGGCAAAATAATGCTGATGCAATGGGAGATAAGTGTCTTTCCCAAGGACACACTGAGGCAGGCAACCTGGGCTAGCAAGGGTGGGTAGCAAACAAGGAAGTCTAATTGGCTACTGCACCTCACTACCACATATGAATTAAATCTCATAATTGCAAAACATTTTAAATTTTTTATGTAGAATATAACAAATGTGCTTACATACATGCCAACCCCAAAAGAGCTATAAGTGTATTATTGCTGATGTAAGTGGCAAAAAGTGTAATTTGAACATAAAAACGTGTAATCTATATATTATAATCACAGGACACTGTATGAAACGTACACATTTATTTTTGCTACTAACATTATCTCTGGCTGGTTATAATTCTTGTCACAAATGGGCAAAATCCATGTGGATTAATTCCATAAAACAAAATATAAAACATACTGGCAAATTATTTAAATGCAACACTCGCTTTAACTAGTCTAGTGTCATGAACATATGCAAGGCTGCATATCTTGAGCTGAGATGCATCAGCTCAATTTGCAAGTATCTTTCAGCTGATGCCACTAAAACACCTGTATGTTCATTAGTACTTTCAAGACTGGACTATTGTAACTCAATTCTGTCTGGTTCATCTCAACATCTGCTCCAGAAACTTCAGAAAGTTCAAAACACAGCTGCTCGGATCATACTTAGCATACCACGATCAGAGCACACCTCCCCGCTGCTCTGTACCCTACACTGGCTATCCATTCGATCCAGAATCAAACATAAAATTTGTTCTCTGTGCTACGTTACACTGTCGGACTCTAGTCCAACATACCTATCTGACCTCACCCATGTGTACACACCAGCAAGATGCTTATGCTCCTCTTCTAACAATCGTATACTCATTATTCCCACTATGTAAACAAAGTCATATGGACAGCATTCTTTTGCATACCAGGGCCCAGCAACGTGGAATGAATTGCCCACTGAACTTAGACACAAAGACACAGTGATCACATTCATGAGTGCTCTCAAAACTCACTTATTTGGACTGCAAGAACAAACCTAAAGACCTAATAATGTTTCCTACCTTAAATATTCTCAGCATGTTTTTCTTAATGTTTTCTAATTTCATGGTGTTTGTTTTTGTAATCATATCATTATATGTTTTTTATCTTATAGGTGTTGCCTAACGTTGTAAAGCGCTTAGAGCTTCTAAAGATTAGGCACTATACAAAATCCTCATTATTATTATTATTATTAACTTTCACTAAATTATCATAAAGTCAACCCCACGAATTCTGCGATGAGAATTCCATTGTTCTCAACCAGAGTGCTGTATTAAATCACTCTCATATTCTTCTTTTCAAATTTGTAAAGGCTATTAATTTGTCCTTTTTCTAATCGGACATGTTTTGAAGCTTAAAAAGATCCACCTACTCAAACATTTTTCAGTCATAAAACAGCCAAAATCACATTGATAAACTCTGTTTCACTCACATGGTGCCATTTATTTAAAAGTATATACTGGTCTGCGAACTAATATGCAGTATTATTTTGATGATTTTGTGAGGCAAATTTTCAAATTGAAGAAACCAGTGTTTACTGGAATTGAATGATGGAGACATTTTACAAAATATAGATTGCAATTCCTTTATGAATTTCAAGTCATCATTGATGCAGTATCAGCTGAAAACCCCATACAGTTCTGCCAACTTACATTTATTCAACGCATTATCAAGCAAATAAATAAAAAAATGTTTTCTCCAGTGGAATCCAATGTTAATTCTGGTAATGAAAGAAGAGCACTCTGACTTTGCCTTTTTCGTTGTCAAAGTCTCTTACACAGAATGGGTACAACTTTTTGACCTCATAACCACTACTCCTGTCTGTTGCAATACTAAATGGCCAAATTTTCATGGCTTCTGCAATTTTAAGCAAAGTATCTTCTGTTAAACACCTAACAATATTAGATGATTTTGTTTTTGCACATGCATATTTTCTGCAATTTTGGAATCAGGAAACATTCATTTGAACAATGGACCAATGTAGTCTTCTACCACTTGGGGTAGTCCATGTTCTATTAAGAACTCAGTAGATAACGCCTCTGCATTTATAAAATCTGTGTTCACAATTTAGTTCTGCTGTAAAAAAGAAGTTACCTTAGTACTGGAGTTAGTAAAACAAACTAATTCAAAGTTTGTTTGTTTTACCACCATAACCATTATTAAAATCCTTTCCACACAGCCTGCAAGGGGCAAGAAACTGCCCTAGAATGGAACGCTGTATTGTGTAATTCATGTATTCATCTCTGAATCGGTTTTTCTTCTTTTCCTAATCCATCTGTGACATTGTTTGAAAAGCATTTTTGCTCTAACACACGCATCAACAAGAATAAATCTGTCTTCACTTTCAGTGCCAAATACATACAGACTGGTTCTGTACCAGATATGAATAAGAACAACGAATCTGTGAACAAAGATTAAAAGTTAGAAAACAAGTCTGTTCTCTCCTAACTAAGCCATACAGCTGCTATAAAAAGAATCTGCGGTCAAAAGTTTATAACAGAAACCAGCATGTTTCTTGGAAATAGGGCAGCTGCTATAAATAGAACATAATACTGTTATGAAAGTGCATGCAAGTCTATGGACAAGCATACTCTTGAATACGGTCTGTGGGATTAATGGGCTGCTAATAAAAATAAGAAAACAAATTATTTTTTCTGGAGGGGGATATACCAAAAATGCATAATCCAAAAACATTTGCGTGTAAGGCGTAATTTAGTGAAAAAAAGCATAATGATTACGCCAAAAGTGTAATGGTTGGCATGTATGCAAAAGTATGGGACAGATAAAAAATAATCCGGGACACTTGGCAGCTATATTTTCTGGTATCCCTCTGTTATATAAACATGCACAAGTATTACCATCTCCTAAGCACTGCTAAGTTCAATCCAAATTCCAAAACCAGTGGGCACATCAACAGACTGCTCTAAATCTAAATTATATCCTAACATGTGAAGACTATTTTGAACTGTGTGGCATTAAAGATGTATTTATGGTTGTTCAAAGTGGAAGTATCACATAATCCACACCTTTTCTGTGAAGAACTGGGATAATAAAATGTAATTTATTATTGAATTCTATGTACCTGAGCTGATCTGGTGACTTTTTTCTGTTCCTGTAAAGCTGTTTTAGCCTGTACTAGCTGTGGCTGAAGCTGTTTGACCTCCTCAGCTGAAGCCCGTAACTTGACAGCAAATTCATTGTAGTGGTATTGACACTGCTCGGACTTGGTCTATACAAAAAATAATGGGTATATGTTTAATCAATATCTAACAATAAAGCTGACATTGTAAATAATATCCCTTATATACATGTATGCAGAGTCACGATATCCTAAAATGAATTATGAATTATTTTCAAAGGGTTGTTTGAGTGTCTGACTCAACAAAGTGTAATATAACTGTAAACATTTTGCCAGTAGCGTCTGCTCCAATTTTCCCAGAAATGGGTTGCTAAGGGCATTTTAATTTATTGGGCCCTAATTATTTTCCTGAGATAATGGTAATAAAGCTAAATGTCAACAAGAAGGAGTATTCAGATCAGCTTGGCATTCAACTGCCATTCTCTAAGAATAGCGATTAAAGAATGACTATTCACTCTTTATATAATAATGATGCCAGTAAACAATGCAAGACAACGTAAAGTGTACAGTAATTATATAAACTCATTCAATGCATGAAAATAAAAAGAAACAATTTAAAATTCCTCCATAAACTCTTGGGTCTTACTTTTTAAACTAAGCTAAATACACATGAGTATGATCTGATAAACTGACCTCATATATGAGAGTTTATAAAAACCGGCTTTTTGCTGGCCAAAATTTCATGTGCTAGTCACTGATATAGCATGAAGCATGACTGATGAACAAACCTAAAGTGATTATTCACTCAGGTCCTTAATGATGAGTGTGAATATATATCCTTGAGCATCGGCTCATATTATGTATTTTGCTAAAAAAAATTGATTGATGTTTAACAGTCTCCCATATTGATAACTGTAATTTGTTATGTGTTTAGGCTAGAATAAACAGTAACACAAGAAAGAGTGAAAACAGCAAGCTTAAAAAAAAAAATTTTTTTTCCCTGAAAAAATTCTGTAAAAATGAAAAAGTGCAAGCTACCAAAATGTTTGGTAACTGAAGATGGCAGAGAACTCAAGTTATTGTGCATAAAGCATTTTCCTTCTTTCAGTCACACTGTGACCTTGATCTTTGTGCTTGTTACTCTAAAACTGACAGGCTTCCTCCTTTCAGAGCCTGTCTGTGATCAAAGATAATAGTGAACAAAAAATACATATGTGTCTGATGATAGTGCATACAAATACACAGAATACAGGTGACTATTATTTTAATAAATCGATTCATTTCCTTTATAGGACTGGCATAAAAATTATATACAAGTCAAGAATCCAAAACAGAATTGCAATATCCAGAAATTAAAATTAAAAAGAAATATTAGACTTCATAAGCTCCACACTGGAGAACAAAGAAAATACAGCATCACAAATATAGAGATTCTCAAACACACATTTAGCTATTTACCTTTGCTTCCTCAACTTTAGCAACAAATCTGGGTAACCTAGCTTGTTCATGATTGTACTCCTTCTGAATTGGGGATAATCCCTGAAGACGAAAATGAAACAGAAAGTATTAAATTTCATGAAAATAAATAAACGTTTTTTTTTCTTCATTTACCCAAATTAAATGTGCCAGAATTTGTATTATTTCAGGAATTTATACATCATTTCAATATCAGTGTGGCATTTGTCCATCAAATCAATGTCATTGTGATGATTCTATTGTCTATCACATCAATATCAGTGTGGCATTTGACTGAGTTATCTTCCAGTGTATGAAACTGAGCCTGAGAATATAGGGATAAAAAGAAAGTGGTTTATCCAATCATCATGTATGCCACATCTGGTACCGACAAGCATTGCATATGAGCAAAACTGTTCCCTAGATGACATTATACAATGCACTGGATGGAGGTCAGTGTCGACATACTCTACCTTTTCTTCAATAATATGTACAAGATCATAATATGTGTAGACCCTACACACATACTACATATATGCTTATCATGACTGGTGTGGATAACCCATTTCATCCAGGACTAGATATGTTGTGTGGATAACACATTTCATCTAGGACTAGAGTGCCTGCAGTGAAATGTAATCCTTGCACTGGCTTGGATCTGTTAGGTACCACTTCAGAATTCTCACTGGGTTCTTTATACAACCTTGCGATGAGGTGTCCAGAGTAGACAAGGGTTGCACCAGAAAGGTAATATGTACAATGAGCAGAAGCTTGTTCTTGGTAATGAAAATAGTGGCCATCATTAGAGGCATTGACCTATCCTGTCAGAACCACAAATAGTTCAGATCCACTGCTAAGTCATGTATCTTTCTTATTCTGCCTACTGCTGCTAGTGCAAGTAGGAAGCAGGCCTTATATGAGATGAACCAATGATGCATGTGAAAGCAGTTCAAATGGTGTCATATTCAACCAGGTAAGTACTTATGATAGATTCCACTTAAGGCACAGGGACAACATCTTGGGATGTGCAAAATAGAAATCTGACAGACAAATGGATAGGTCTTTGTTTTGTCCAATAGCCTCTCTTCAATGATGACATGTGTCAGAGATTGCAGAACCGTAACCTTTTATTGTAACTGATGCTCTTTCTTGTCAAAGAGCCAAAGTAAGAAGTTAGCTTTTTGAGGTATTGATGCATTCAGTGGCACAATGCACAAAATTCTCCATTTCCCTCGTATCTTCGAAGTGAAGACTGTCACACTCGAGAGCTTTTCTCCACCCTTGATGTGAGAACTGTTTGTTCTTGAGAGCTTGTTTAATATAATCCAGACAAGAAGCATGATTGCTTGAGCAGATGAGGAAATACCTCTAATTGTAGCAATCAGGATGATGCAACACTGCAATTCTCTTGCTTTCTGTATCACAATCAGAAACAGGTGAGTTGGAGGCTGAATGAATACATCCAAGCTGTTGCAATCTAAGGAATATGGATCCAGGGCTGATGAGAAAAAGGTGGAGAGTCCTGCATTTCTCTTGTCACCAATAGATCCGAGTGGACACATATATGAGTAAAACTATGGAAGAAGCAACTATTCTGATTGTATTAGCCAATGCTTCTGAGACAGCAAGTCTGCAAAGCAGTTCCCCATGCCTTCTGGGAAGATTCACCACAGTAGAGTTGTCAGAAAGAACGATAATGCCCTTTCATATAGATTTTCCCGCTACTGATGGAATGCTTTCTTTATGGCTTTCATTTCCAGGATATTGATATGCTGAGACTATCCTAAGTGAACCACTGTTAATTGGAATGATGGAAAGTGATGTGCACTCCTGTCTATTGTGCTTGCATCTGTACAAAACTGTCCACTCACAGGCTGTAACTGCCAGGGACCACCAGACATAAACCAAATGAAGTTCTCCCAAACCACATAAATACCATCCCTCTGCTCTTTTTTATTGCTATCTTTATTTCATTCATCCCTTTCATTTCATTATGTGTGTGTGTGTGTGTGTCTGTGTGATTTAGAGTTTTAATGTAGCTTTAACAATTTTCAGTCATATCGCTACAATGTCTGCAGTGTGCATTTTATAGCGATGTCTAGCACTGAGGCATCATGCTGCAGACATGTAGCATGATGTACCACCCAGTCACATTATTCTGACACCAGGACGACCATTCCTAACACTAACCTCTTAATGCTAAGCACCCTGTGAGGCAGCTGTAACTACCTTTTTTATAGGTGTTTGGTATGACTCTGCCGGGGTTTCGAATCTGTGACCGCACACATCCGAGGCAGTATGTGTGTGTGTGTGTGTATGTGTGTGTATGTATATATGTATGTCATGACTTTTTGCACAACTTTTGTCTGCACATTAATTAATTCATTAAGTTTATAATGGAGACTAACTTGTAAGTTGAAAAACTTGTTTTGCTGTGTTTACTAATTTGCAATCTTCTTGGCAATAAAATATTTAAACCAACTTCTTATTTAATAACCTCTGATAGAAGGAGATCTTTGACTATATTAACTCTAACACCATCTCAACTGCCTAACCTTTTCCTTTTCAATAACAAAAGCCCAGGCCATTTCATCCTTTAGACGTTTGGTCTTTTCCCTCAGATTGTCTATGGCATTTAGAGCTTTGAACTTCTGTTCCCAGTGAAGTACCTCCTTCTCAAGTTTAGGGAGGGTCTGAAAATACAATATAGATAACAGTAAAAAAAATATAGATGAAACTCTTTCATTTACCAAAGGGATACCACACAAAACTGAACACATGGACCAAAAGACACACATAAAAAGGAAAATGTGCATTACAATGAACTTATTTAATAACTGATAATTATTTTCAAGAATCAGTGTAACCTCAGCATGAAACAGCACAAGGTTATTAAACATTAACAAGATAATGGTATAACCTCAGCATGAATGACACTTGGTCGTTAAAGGTAGCAAATGGAACCTCAGCATGAATGACACTAAGTTTTTAAAGGTTAGCAAGAGGATCAGTGTCACCTCAGCATGAAAAGTATTAGGTCATTAAATGTTAGCATGACGATCAGTGTCACCTCAGCATGAACAGCACCAGGTCTTTAACTGTCATGAACTGCACTACTCTAACTTACTAAACTTAGCAGCAAAATATTTTCTTGCATGTTGGAGTTAACATATTCATAAGATACTATATGTGCAATATGAGATTCTTTGTCATGACCTTGGACCTGATATCATGGGCACAAGATCTCTTATCTTCTCTCAAACTATGTCATGATATACCCATATGCAAAGTTTGATTAAAAATATATAATTAACATTTTTGGGTTAAAATCACTACACTATTATCATTCATCCATAGGGCTACAACTGTATGTTGACACGCAGCTCGATAATCAAATTTTCATATATGGCAGTCTCAGATTTGTTTAGCTAATGTATTTAAATCACTCGAGCCCCAATTCCCCCAATCCCCAGCATATACCCATGGGCTATTTCAAAACTGTACACATCTATAGATAACCACTCTATCATATCCCAAGGTTTGACATCTTCTTGAACAATGCAGTTGTGCAACATTACACATGCCTGCATGCAGCCACGAAAATTGTTTATTTATCAGTCCATTCAAGTTGTGTCTCCCCTTGACTCAATCACGCAGGAACAGTGTTCAAATCATAACAACTTAATTTTGACTGGATGCGGTGGCTTGCAATTCACAGACCCGAAGCAAAGGAATGTCTGTTCGGTACAATAGGATTATCAGAACCTTGGCTAGCAAAGATGCAGAAAAAATGATCCCCACCTTTCTTTCTTGACATAGGATTAGATAAGAATTTAAGAGATTCTGCATTTTACTCCATGATTTGGAACTAGCTGTGCTTTAAATGTTTGATGGGGTATATTCATTAGTGATGGTGACTAATTTATGGGTGCATTCAATTAGGTCTCTGTTTCAGGGTGTGCTCTCTCACAGTGTTTAAGTACCATCATTTCAAACACAAACATCTGGAGAATGTCCCAACAGCAATTGATTTTACACTATCATAATATATGGCCTGAGCTTATGGCATGCACAGTATTCTGACAACTTTGAACTATATGCTTCATATTAAATTGTTTGGCATAATTTGAACAAATGCAACAATTTATTTATATATTCTTCATTATTTTGTTTACATACAAATGCAAATATACTTGTAGTCTAGAGCTCTGGACATTGTCTATATTAATGTCTTAATGAATTTCCTGCTTTTTATTAACCATAAACATGAAATCCTATCAAAGAAAATATATTTTTCACTTAAATTTTTCAACTATCATTTATTCAAAAACTTTGGAACTGTCTATTTTGGTATTCAAAAACAGGATGCACAATGTACAGCCCACATATAGTAACCTGTGTTTTCTGTTCAATTATCTCTTTTGTGATCTCTTTCTGCTCACTGGCTTGGCTGTAATCCTGATGAATCTGCTCCAACTGTGTAGCCTTCAAGAAGAACTGTTAAAAAAAAGAAGAAGAAACAAGCATCATTCATACACATACATGTACTCAGATAAACCTGCTATAATAGGTAACTGGAGAACCCTCTTATGCCATAATAAGTGTGTGTGTTTTGGATTTTTAACGTAGCTTTAACAATATTTCAGTCATATCATTACGATGTCTGCAGAGTGACAGTTTATAGATATGCCTAGCACTGGGGCATCATGCCACTGACATAAAACATGATGTCCCTTCCATTCACATTATCCTGACACCAGGCCGACCAGTCCTAACACTAACCTCTTAATGCTGAGCGCCAAGCGAGGCAGCTGTTTGTACCATTTTTGTAAGTCTTTGGTATGACTCGGCCGGGGATCCAACCCACAACCTCCCGCATCCAAGGCAGACGATCTAACCAATAGGCTACCGGAGCAGTATGCCATAATGAGATTACATACCTTGCTAGAATAGGTAAATTGAGAACCCTCTTATGTCATAATGACATCACATACCTTGCTATAATAGCAACGTTTTCTTGAAATCAAGTTCCAATAAGACAAATCTCGTTCAACCAGACCTTTAGCATGCATCCTTTAGATCTTTCCCAACTTTATAGTGGCACATATTCCTCACAACAATTTACCTTCTTTTGGTAGGAAAATGCCTCTTAGATCATAGTGTGATGCTGCCTAAATCAATTTTCATCTAGTGTAGAATACAGCAACTACTTTGACATTCAGACATTTATCTTGCAAAATATGGAGCTAAACACAATGAACATGTTATATAAGCTCAATAGTTTTTCAGAAGCATAAGTCAGAAGATTAAAAAAATATGTGGATTCATTTTATATGTCTTAATTGTTTATGCTGTGCTGTAAAATGCATAATTAAGATAATCATATTTTTCATAATTAGGGAATAGATCACACAAAATAATTACATCTAACAATGAAATGTGGAAGTGCAGAATGCAACATTTATAATGTCAGATGCAAAAGGTCACACAATGTGATAATCATATTGCAAAATGATAAGGGAATGTTACACAAACATTCAAATCGTAAAGTGCAGTATGACAAATAACTAACAAAATGCTGTGTATGAACAGATAAAACAATGTGATAATCATATTGCAAAATGAGATGGGAATGTAACATAAACATTCATATTGTAAGGTGCAGTACGCCAAATAAGTAACAAAATACTGTGTATGAACAGATAAAACAATATGATAATCATATTGCAAAACAAGTTGTTTATGTTATATAATGTAACATTTATGTGTACAGAATACAATGTTCATCTTTAATATTACAATAAGTTAAAAGCAAAACTAAACATTGCATTTGTACAATCTAATTTTTACCTAAATACTGTTCTACAAATTTGGGCTGATGGAAGTGTTATTGTAACAGGAGACAATCTGTCTGAGAAACATGTGACTAAATCATAACAATATTCAGAGACAACTTTCTTCTGAAATGAGACCAGCTTCTGGATGACTAGGCAGCTATCTTGACAATAGGTATAAAAAATGAATCACATGCCATCAGAAAAGCTTGGAATTTTTTATGAGATATACAACTGTACCATTAAAAATTTGTCCTTATGGTCACTTTTACCATGCACCCTTGAATGAAATATAAGATGTCCTTATCCAAAACTGGATGCACTCTGCATATCCACACCCATATTTTGTGAACGTTGACCAGGGCACAGAATATTATTAGTCTCTACCTTGTATTTATCATTTGGACTTTTGGAGTTGAGGAAATTTCTACTGGTGTCTTGATTCAAAATAGCAACAGGATTGTCCACTTGGATGTTAAACTGGTCCAATATTCGAGCCAGTTCATCACGTCTCTGAGATACTATTCGCCCTAGAAAAAAGTGGCAGGGAAAAAGGAGATAAATGCTGGTGAAAATATCTATTAATAATTTTGTCATTATTTGCATTCAATCAATTATAAGCCCTTTGGTGGAATTCAATTGCAGCAGTGATTAATTCAACCATTATGCTACAAGACCTTTTTACATCAAGTCTGGAAGCCGTAGACATTAAACTCATTATTTAGTGGTCTTGGGTTTGATACTCACCCAAGCCAGCCTGGTCAGCTTTCTAGGTCTATACATGGGAAAGGCAACCAATTAACACTGACTTCAAGTTATAAATACAATCCCTCTACAATGCCATTTTCTGTGAATTAATAACATTGTGTCATAAACAGCACATGAACATTTTATTCATGAAGATACTTGAAGATACAATGAGAAATTCTAAGGATTATAACATGTTACAATTTCAACAGCAGGCGCCATCTCAAGCAACCATATTTGCATAACTTTCAAAAATCCAACAGTACACTGGAGTAAGGGCATGGATACATCTGCAATGCCTGGATAATACAATGTAACTGAGTGTCCCTCAATGACAACAACAAAGTCAAGAATTCAAGAACAGTCAATAAACGTTCTCTACTCTGTAGAAACCAACCTGTGCTGGACTTCAGCCTGTACTGAGAACTTCCATCAGCTGTAAACTTCCTGTGAATGATAATAGAGTCTCCATACTCCTCTGGCTTGTAGGCATCAGTCCCCCTATTTCTAAGTTTGATTTCCACATCAGCAGTTCTGCAATAAAAATGAGACAAATTGGCAGTTACCTATTTGAGTTTGACAAATCTTGTATTTTTATTGGTTACTACACTTTGCATATTTATTTGAGTAAAAAATAAAATTATTATATTCTAAATTTATAACAAAAATAATACTACCATAATGACTATGTCTTGGGACACAAAAAATGATTAATATTTTTCATGTCCCGAGATTTATATGCATTTAAAAAATTTAAGTATTTTCGGTGTCTCAACACTTACAGACGTAAAAAATATGTCAAGACAAAATTGGCAAGATGACCATACTGCACTAGTGACCAGCTCTTGTTATTTGCTCTGTCAATAAACTTTTATAAACTACTATGATTGTTTTTATGTTATTATTTTGCATGTGAATATTTTCCAATTTTTCCAACTTGAAATAAAATAGTCAATAAAAACTTAAATAATTCACAGGCGATTAGAGTTTACCTGGCTACTGGTCTATATATAGTGTACAGAACAGTACTTTTACGGTGCTAAATGTATATCCTTGTTTATTCCCAAGAATACTAGATACAGTTTTGCTTTATTCCTCATTTTTAAAAAATCTTTCTCCCAAATCACATTTAAAAGTCAATTGCTATTTTATTTTTTTGACCCACACACTCAGGAGTCATTGTTTTTCAGAGATGTAAGCAATCCAACAATTTGATGTAAATTATATGAAATGAGGCACAACTTTAATTACACAAGCTGCATAAACAGCATACAGCATATTCACATAACTAATCATCATTGATACATTTTAGTTTTGTGTTTCAGCTTATTGTAACACAAATTCATAACTTTCAAAACAGCATTCATTCCAACTTTGAATTTGAACAACTGGTTGTTTTGGCATTTCATTCTATTCATAAATGGCAGATTTGTCCTTTGTTTTCTAACAGAAGACAGCAATGCCATTAAACTGTTTGTTCTGCAACATTAATCGACGCGAATTAACTGTTGGAAAATCTAAAGTGGGTTGAGCAGGATGAGATGCCATGCATAATATTAGTACTAAATTAGTTGGCCCCCCAAAAATTATAATGGACTAATCATTCATATTTGTTATTGTTATTGTAGGGTGTTTAATGGCATTTTTCAGCACAAGATAGGCTATACATGGCAGAGGAAGAACACGATGAAAACCCTGGAAAGAACCAGTGACCCAAGAGAAGCTGTTGGCAAGCTTTACCATTGACTTTAATTGTCAATCAATTAAGGCATGGACACTGGCTCAATTGAGTAGCATGATTACCGTAGATAAGTAAACTAAAGCTGTATCGATCAATCGGCCATAATCATAATCAGGCAGATTATTAGAACAATCGGTATAATCAGCATCGGCGGAAATAATCGGTGACGATGTAAACAAATTTCCAAAATATAAATTCAATCATAACATTCATCTTGACATGGCTTGAATTTTAAATCAGAATTAAATAGTTTAAATTTAAGGAATAAACATTTGTTTTGGAGGTTAACTGAAAGACAAATATTTCTTAAAAGTAAATACTTTTTAACACACTGTAATCTGTTTCCTTTGAAATTTCAGCAAACTATTTTATCTGGGTACATTTTTAAAAAGGAACTGGCTGTCATTTAGACTATTCTAGTTACTGTCCCTTCATGCCTACTGAATAAACAAATAAGTAAGATATATTTATTTTTTACATTCGTGGTAGCAGCATGATGCTGCCTTCCATGCATGCATCTGAAAATTAACAAAGGGTCAACGGACGATAGAGACGCAAGTGTTCTGATGACAGGGATTATTACAGAAAATGTGAGTGTTCTGAAGAATTCTGGGTGAAAAGAAGATGAATTTTACTTACTATCCACATACAAATGTCAGTCTTTGTAAATATATCAATTACTACCAAGCGGGCCGAAAATCTGATAAAAGAGAGATTACGAGACAATGCCTCATCCAGTTGATCTCCGTTACCAGAAATGTCAACAACAAAAAAGTGAATGTTTCACAACATACAGAACTCATGCTAGATGTCAAGATAAGTGGATTATGATATAACAATGCACTGTTTAGATGGTTTATCAGTATGGACAAAGAATTTGTTTATGTAACAATAGATAAATTTCAGTGCATTTTATATCTAGTTTGCGGCTTCCTTTCATGGGACCTCTGAATTTCTGCACTTCAAACCAATAAAAAGCCACATGGTATGTTTTGCAGCCAATAATGAAAAACAATCCAAGTTTGCAACATTGGCGAACCCTACGTGATCCCAGAATAAACTTTTTATGCGTTTTTTTTCTTCTTCTTACTTTTAAGAAGAAGAAAATACTTTTTCGTGTACGAGAAAAATGCATATAAAATTTCAGGAGCCAAACCATGATCATCTTGTATTATTCATACGCAATATCTTCCCCAAAATGATAAGCAAATTTTTACATTTTTTTGGTACTTTTTAAGATTTTTTTTGTGTGCACAAGAAAAATATATGTATATGAAATTTCAGAAGCCACGCCACAACTGCATTATATCTGAATTCGCGTTATAATGGAGCGCGCTATAGCGGGGTCACACTGTACTATGAAACTATGACTCACTATAGTTAATCTGTTCTTTAGCAAGTACTGCAATGCTAATCAATGAATAGCGGTTGGACGCTGAAGCAGCTGAACGCTGACATAAAATATTATGCAGCATTGATAATGTCATGCCAGCAACGTTATCCCTGGATACCCCAGCTGCTGAGCTGCTTCAGCGTGCAACTCGCAGCGTGGTGCATGCATCCATCCAGCCATGTGGACAACTTAGCAGTGTCTTTACTTGATTAAAAGCATTGTTTCAAGAGAATGAATTGATTGGATTATTAATATTGACTAGCGATTGTACACAATTAAATATACTACCAAGATTATGCATAATTTTGAACTCAAAACACTCAAGTTTAGTCTGGAATTACTTCAAAGTAAATGCAGTCAACGAGATTAAAGCAAATTGTAACCTCAGTAACTGCAGCAACTCCTTGTACTCTGAATATTGATGCCATGCTGAATCTGAAGCAGCCATTTGCATTTGATGACCCGAGAACTATTAATTATCACAAAGCTATTGCAGAGCTCATGACAGTAGATGTGCAACCATGTTCCAACATTGGATTTTGACGTCTGATGGCCAAGGCAGAACCACGCTATAAAATTCCAAGACAGAAGTACTTTCCCACATCTTTGATACCTGACTTGCATAAGGTGATACAAAGCAAGGTGTGTGATTTAGTTTCTGCCAAATCTGACCTCTGATGCATGGTCAGACCCATCCACTGGCATAGCCTTGTTGACTCTTACGGCACACTAGCTGACGAAAGACTTTCATGGGAAACAGGTAATTTTAGCAGTAGCGATTCTTGATGAATCACACACAGAGAATATTTGGCATGCAAAGTGGACAAATTATGCGAGGAATACAACATTCCCAAAACTCAGATCCATGTTCTTCTGCGTGAAAGAGGTTCAAACATGGTTAAAGCAATGTGTCTGGCCGAAATCGACAGCATCAGCTGTTTTGCACACAAACTGCATCTTGTTGTCAGTGATGGCATTATGTCGCATTGAACTGTCAAAGATGTTTTGGCGATTTTGCAATCCATAGTCAGCAAGTTATGGCACCCCATCATGGCACAACAGAAGCTCAAACAGCAGCAGGAAAAATTTGGCGTTGCCCATAAGAAACTCCTTGTCCAGGATGTCCAGACATGCTAAAATTCTACATGCAATATGTTGATTTCATTGTTTGAACAAAAACAAGTCTTGGCAGCTTACGCTACTCTCTATGACCTACCAAGCCTAAAAGCTCAACAGTTGGTCCTGATTAACAATATTGTGGACATGTTAGGCCCATTCGCAGACATTACCAAGGAAGTAAGTGATACCCAAACATCAGTATCCATCATTCTTCCTATGCTGAAAATGCTCCAAATGTTGCTCGCTGGAGAGCATGAAGTGAGTCAAGGTATTCAGACAATGCGCCATGATATGTTGACATCACTAAACACATGCTTTGCTGAGGTTGTTAGCAACAAGATGCTTGTCTTGGCCACCATCTTGGATCCACGATTCAAACATCGCCTATTCAGTGAAGAATTACTTGTGACCAGATGCCAAGAATGGCTTAGAGCAGAATGCATCATAGTTGTGTTAGCGACAAGCAGGAGGAACCCCTGACCAAAAAAAGGAAAACTGAAACAAATGCCACTGGACCATCAACGCTGTGTCTCTGGGATTTGTTTTATGTGGCCTGTGATGAACCTGTCCATACCGTCAACGAAACAATCCACTTGGATGACGCCATTGACACATTGCTTGAATTGTATCTGGCCAGCCCTCTGTTGCCATGAAAAGACATATACAGCTGGTGGAGCGCTCACAGGTTTCAGTTTCCCTACTAGGCCAAATTAGATAGACAGTATTTGTCTGCACCAGCTTCAAGCGTTCCGAGCGAGCAGCTGTTTAGTGGCACAGGCCAGATTTTTTCAGATCGTTACTTGAGGAGAAGGGACAAATGTTACTGCTTAAATACAACCTACTTCAACTATTCTTTCAGTATTAGCTGCAGCCAGTGTACAGTGACATCTAACTTTAGTCTTAAAGCATGCGTATTATTAATTTTAATTATTACTGGGCAATCGTTATTAACATTTTTTTTAGTTAATTACTGAAATCTAGTAATGGCAACCTGCATCACTGAATGTAAGTTAAAAGACTAGCTTAATACATTTTCATTCATTATATCCTGAATTGGCAAACCATCAGTTTTATTAGTGTTAGTTTTAAAGTTTTCCAAGTTTTATGTTTGTGTGATCGTTGTTTTCTATGACAAAAAGGGCAGTAACTGTACAACAACAATATTGCAGATGAAAAATGATTTTTTCATAAACATAGTTTCATGACAATCCATCAAAAATGTAGTGTTAGTGCAAGTGCAGGTGGGTGGGTGGTTGGTTGGATGGATGGATGGGCATGAGGATTACTATATACTATGAAGATGAATATAATTTAATAATCTCTGGCTTTTTACTGAAATCAACTTTAATTTTTTCACTTGAATGATATAATTTGTTCTAATGCTTAAATCCAGTAAAGAACAAGTATTTTTTTAAATAATTTGTAAATATATACTGCATCTAGAAAACAGCCTTTACTTGTTGTTCAAAAGAACTGTAATTTATTTAAAAAAATTAATAAAATGTTTATATTTTGACAAATAATTAAAATTCCTCAATAAAATATATAAGTACATGTACTTAATATTTCTTTAATATATAGTATCATGTATGTTACAATTAAATGGCTGCAGAAACCAAAATAAAATAAAAGTCAAAACAGGTATTTAGTACTGTCAGAGAAACTATATAACCCCCAAAAATAGGTAAGATTTCACATGTAGGATATGAAGCAGGTGAGAACTCTTACTGTTTTCCATATTTAATGAAGGATTTGATAGTGTTTCCTCTGCTGGTAACTGAGGCTTTACCACCAAGACCAACAACTAGGGCTGTCACAACTGCACTTTTTCCACCTGACAATCATAAAAAAATGTGTATTGCATTAACAAATACATGCATAACAAGCACTATTTAGCAAAAATACCTGATGAATGGCAAGTGAAATCGCATGATTTTGACTTTAAATTCTTCAAATTTTCAAAAAGTATTGGTGACTATGGTGTTAACTGGAAATGTGTTTATGGAACATAATGCCCTACCAGTGTTTGAAAACTAACCTAAATGCAAATGTTGATTTGTGATGATAAGCCACTGCAGTTGTTCCAGTCAAAGTTAGTGGCTTTACTTTATATCATGGCATGTATTAGACTTTCAATCATTGAAAAATACACTGTTTCTCCCATAGAACTTAAGTTATTCTCTTGTGAGGCACCTCTCATAGCGGGAACATCAATAAAAGAGTTAAAATACATGGATCGAAATAATTCAATGCATTGACACATTAACAATTTTGATCCACACATTGATACTAACAGTTGATAACTGATTCACAATAATCTTTACCGCTAATTTTTAACAAACATGCACAGTAGGGGTCATCTAATAAGTGCAACATACAATAAATATGATAAATTAAGGTAATATTGCAAACTACATATATTTTCAGTCTGCACAAAAACTGCCAATTCAAATACTTGTACATTTTGATGCCACTATTCCCATTCAGAAATGCATCTATGATATGGACTGCGTTTATCAGTTTCATGACAGTATTCACTACACAATATGTATATCTACAATTATTTGGATTGTAATTACAGGAAAATATTGATGGTAAATTAAATATTACCCACTGGAAAGTGAGTCTCCATCAATGTTGCTTACCAAGAGTGTTTATTAGCAAGTATATTGCTTCCATTTTTTTGCAACCTGTTTCTAAATGATATGTTTTGTTTTGCTGCATAAACATTGTTTGATCCAATGAAAGTCTTGATTTGATTTATATTTTCTTTTGCACAAGCCAAATATAATTCCTAATTGATATTTCCCAAGTTCTCTGAAAGTCTGTGTGGGCTGATCAGCTCTTGGAAGGCAGTACTGTCTTTGTTTCCTTCTGATTGATCCATGAATTTGATACTTGTTCAGTGGTACGAACAATCCTACAAATCCCTGTACATGTTAAACCTTAATCCCTTAGCCCCCTATTTGATTTCCCAAGTGGCAACCCTTTGATTGAGCCATACATCTGATTCTTGTTCAATAGCAATTAAGAGAGGATGGTTATCTGAAGTCCTGGTGATCTTTCAGCACAATTTACATCAGTTTTCAGTTGCATCCTTTAATAGATTTCACAGAATGAATCATTGAAGTGTCACTTTATACAGAGCCAAGTGTAGTCTCCAAATAAGCACCTGCATATGACAGCTAAGATAAAGAACTGGAATTCGAGTTGGATGAAATTTAAAATTACTATACGACAATGGAGGATTTCAAAGCATTATTTTGTCACCCAGACAATGAGGAAGAATTCTGTGTTTTGTACCAAATCACAAAAAAAAAACAACCCGTGCATTTATAGGATTCTGTGAATCACAAAATTGTGGACTTTACTTCTATTGTTTATTTGTAATACATGTGGAATTAACATTAGGGATATCGTGAACTGGATCATTCTAGGCTACAATTTTTATACCAGTATGTGTCCTATAATAGAACTCATAGATTTATATAAATAGATTTAAAATGCCAAGCATTATGGATCTCTATTGATCTTATGATGGAAAAAATTTAAGTTGTCAATTTATTTCCACTCAATAATATAACTGCATTTTACACTGGTTGTCTTTATTTGGCGTGTCTATATCTATCAAGTTTGCCCTGTGTATTTTTCCAAAATGCAACAATGGCTCACTGAAAACAAGTCACTCCCACAGATGGATCTTACTTGCAAATACAGCCCATCTTTATAGGGGTGTCAAAGACAAATTAGTGTTTTGCAGCCCTAAAAGGATATGTCTGTATGTGTGTGACTTATAGTTGAGTATACATGGTATGTATCATATCAAAGGTTGTGTATTGCAATATGTATGGCATTTAAATATCAAAGGTTGTGTATTGCAATATGTATGGCATTTAAATATCATTTCTCCCCCCAAAATACTGTTTTTGTCGTCTATATAACTTTGTTATTCTCTTGTCAGACATCTCTAATGAGATAACACTTATAAAAAGATAAAATATCTTGTCCTGCACCTAAATCATGGGCATTTTTTTACAATTTTATAAGTCTTGCTCTTTCTTCCCACTGTACATTTCCAAAGATCATTTCTCTTGTAAGACCATCTTTCTACTGCAGAAGGAGTACTTTCCATAATCAAATACTAGAGAATAATGATAGTTTGGCAGGTTAAAGTGATACTAATTTGCATAAAACAAAGAGAGGAACTCATTAGATACTGGCAGTCATGGTCCTTTTTATTATTGTAAACATGTAGGGGTTTAAAGAACCACAAATGCAGTAGGTTTAGTTCTTTATTTTGATCATCTCTGGATTATCAATACCCTGTACCCCTATTTGCTGAATTGGGGTGGACTAACACAATGCTGTGTGATATGACCAGTCTCTCACAGCAGCTGATTATTACCGGAATTTGTTCCAAACTAAGGTAGTTCCAACACAAATAAATGGGATTTGTGATTCTGAAAGGCAGAGTTACCACTCTCATTTAAGGAATGTCCTAGAAAATGACTTATTTCCCTCTAAAACTTGGCATAAAACAAAGTGGTTAGATTAACCAATCAGATGTTATTAATTTTCTAGGTGACAGAACAATTATTGACCTAATCTGGTAAATTTTTGTGCAGACTAGCTATTAAATCCTCAAGCATATATAAATATACAGTGCAACCCCGCTATAACGCGAATTCGGATATAATGCAGTCATGGCGTGGCTCCCAAATTTTCGTATATACATTCGCACATGGAGAAAAAAAATCTTCAAAGTACATGAAATAGTGTATAAAAAATTTATTATCATTATGGGGAAGAGATTGCGTATGAATTCGAATTTAATGTGATTGTGACGTGGTTCCTGAAATGTTAAATACATGTATTTAATAAAAGTGACTCGTGACCATTGCTGGCCTACTGCACTTAGTTATCGGGTTTTACATATGTATGGGGTTTACTTATGAACTCTTTATTAATTTCCTATTTTTTTATAAAAATATTTTACTGTTATGGAAATGCAAGTTCACAAATACAATTCATTCTCTGCACTTTGCTGGTGTTGGTGTTGTGTGGTTTAATGCCATTTTTCAGCACACGATAGGCTATACATGGCAGCCAGTATTAATGGTGCAGCACGTTGTGCAAAAAAAAAATTATTATCATTTTGGGAAAGAGATAGTGTATGAATTCGAATATAATATGATATAAAATACGATCATGGCGTGGTTCCTGAAATTTTAAATACAGGTACGTGTATTTTTCTCGTACCCGGGAAAATACTTTTTTTAAAGTGTGAGAAATAGTGTATAAAACGTTTATTATCATTTTGGGAAGAGTTCGACTAAGAATTTGAATATAATATGATCATATCGAAACTTGGCTTCTGAAGTTTAACAATTTCACCAGGTTCTTTAAGTGTTATGCCAAAATAAACATTATTGGAAATGTTACTTGTTACTGATCCATAATAAAGCCAGTAAGTCGTCTTTGTGATTGTCTTCAATTAATTCTGTATACAATCGTTGCTCAAACAATAGCCGACATGTGTTTCTTCTTTAACTGCATACACAAACAAGCAGCAGCCAATGCGGTGGTTGATAAAAGATTCTCACAATTTAATAAACATTAAAAAAATGAAAGCCACCAACACGTTTGCTGGGCTTGACAGTGTTATTAGATGCAATCAGTTGACTAGTAAATAATGTCCACTTTATTAGCTGGAAATTGAAAGGGTATGAAATTGTACATGTGTTCAGCTTAATTTCTTTTTATATAAAAGTGACTCGTGACCATTTGCAGGCATACTGCACTTAGTTCTTGGGTTTTATATGGGTATGGTGTTTGTTTATGAAGTTGTTATTAATTTCCTATTTTGTATACAAATATTTTACCGTTATGGGAAAGCAAGTTCACAAATGCAAGTCATTCACTGCAATTTGCTCAATGATTAGTATAGTAGTTTTCACATGTTTCTTTCGATATTCACAAAATCTGAAGGATAAGTTATATGCACGCTGAAAGCATGTGTTGATTGGTAATTATTCTTGTTGTAGTCATTCAAACGAATAGGCATACAAGTGTTAATTATTGGAAATTTGCAATGGATAAATGTACATGGAAACGCATATGAGAAAATTTTAGCAGTATGAAATTTGTACTGACAGTGTTCATAGACCCTGTAACGTAATGAACCGTATACGTGCTTCGTCTTTCTTAACCTAATTTTGCTGTTAATTTTTATCACTGAATTGACACATAATGATGTGTGACAAAATTATTGAATAGTTTATATATGCATACAATATTTGCAATGGAATTACATATTTTATTGATTAATTTCAATCCCCAATGGTACAATATCAGACGGCAAGTAAACGGTGTTGATACTCTGTTCATGCTATATATTAGACGCTGAATTCAGACACAATGATCTGAGAAAAAATACTGAATAGTGTAAATCTGTGTGCAATTTTTCTGTGGAATTACATGCATTATAGATGAACTGAATGCAAGGACGACACAATAGTAAACGGTGTTGATACCCTATTCATCATATACATTAGACATGAATACACGTATAAATGCCAATGAGTTGTTCTCTGAAAAAGTAAAATACTGTAAAACCCCGCATTAACCCGACCCCAATATTAACGTGATCCAATTCTTTGGACCCCAATTATTGCGTTATAGCGGGGTTCCACTGTATATTCATAAAGACATTATTGTGCTTTTGTGCCATTAATGTTATGTGCACATTATATGATAATGTCAAATGTTGATATCAAAACAATTATGTTATATCTATTTATCGTTTCTCTATTAAATGTATTTATTAGTATACATACTCCCATTTCTGCCAATTACGAAGTTGACATGTGGCCCAAGTGTGATGTCAAGTCGATTGTGGCACATGAAGTTTTTGAGGGATATCTTTTCAACCACTCCCACCTCTGCTTCTTGCTGCAAAGAAAAATACAAAGTAAAGAAATAATGAACTTACTTGTCTCATTTTCACTTAAGTTATAGAATTCAAGCTAATAATTATTAATTAAGCTGGGTCCCACACTAACCAATTATTAACTGAACAAGGTACCAGTCTCAAAGTGGCAAAAAACACTGGACAGTGCAAGATCAAACCACAGACAGTATTTCCCTTTACCCTCATTTGCACTTCAGAGACCCCCAAATTTTGTATGTGACCCCCAGTTTTGATACCAAAGTTTGTTTTTTACTCAGTCTGACCCTCAGTTCTCACACCAAGGAGATTTTTGACTCTCAGTCTCGCACCCCTTGGTATAATATCAGTATGAAAATTTACCTTAGAGTCGTTCATCTAGAAAAAATGCAGTAAAGAAACTAAGTTTGATTTTTCATAAACTGTTTATTGGGCCATCTATGGCATAAAAATATTTATAACCATAAAAAGCAAGACTGATGTCTAGAGAAAATGACTTAGTGGTCCAAGCCCCATTGGGAACATGCCTGTAATATATTATAATGGCACATCAGCACATTCCTGACTGTATGGTACAAAGTTTAGGTTTACCCCCCTCTCCCAAAACACCCACACAAAACAAAGATAAAAGCAAAAAAGAACAATATCCTTCAAATACAAAGTGATTTTTTTTTACATAAATGTCACTCTTTTACAAAGCCTAAGGCTTTAACTGAAACATCATCACATGACGCCTTTATTAGTCGCCTCTTACAACATATAGATAGCTGACATAAATGAATAACACACATACATGTATGGTACCCAGAGGGAGAAAATATTAGATATGCATTCCAAGTTCAGGTTATCTTTGTCTTCATTTGCACTTTCACCAATCTTTTTTTCTTTTCTTGGCATTACTGTCATTTTCATTACATGTCCATGTCTCAAAAAATGTAAACAACTTTTGATGACTTTTTTAAGAGCTGACATACTTTTCTCCACTTTAATAATTGTATACTGAAACTGTAAGTGCCCAAGAGTCTATATCATACGTACTTAAGGTGCTGTAATCATTATGAAATATCAATGATTTGAGAATATTGTCCAAAATCAAACTTGGAGAAAGCTGTCTAATTTTAAACCAAAGTTTCAGCTGAATACAGAAACAAATTTAAAAGAAGTGTGACTCTCAAACATTCTAAGACAAAACTTGAATATTGCTATCAATGATTTCAGCCTAAAGTTAAAGTTGATTGCACCCAATGATGTAGAAAAAATCCCACTTGACACTTCTTCACCATGATGCTTGAATAGAACTCTAATCATCTCTTGGCATAAACTTTAGCCTTATTCACCATGAGACAGAAACTCCAAGCCTATCTTAAATCTTATTCACTATTATTCACTAATGTCTCTTAAACTGGTGAGAAAAAAACTTCAAGAGTTAATTTGGCATAAATATTAGCTTTATTCACAGTGATATCTAAACTGTTGAGCTCCAAGTATACCTGGCATAAACTTTAACCTTATTGACCATGTGTGTGTCCGATTTGGATATTTAATGAAGCTTTAACAATCTGAGTCATATCGTTATGATGTATACAGTGTAGAAGTTTACAGTGATGTCTAGCACTGGGGCATCATGCTGCAATACATGTGGCATAATGTCCCACCCAGTCACATTATCCTGACACCAGGCCGACCAGTCCTAACACAAACCTCTTAATGTGCAGTGCCAAGCAGTTAGTACCATTTCTTTATAAGTCTTTGGTATGACTCAACAGGGATTCGAACCCACGACCTCCTGCATCCAATCTAACCTCTTAGGCCACTGGAATAGTCTAACTATGGTGCTTAAAGAGCCAAATTTATCTTGGCATAAACTTTAGTCTTATTCACCTTGGTTCTTAAAGAGAAGATTGAAACTCCAATGATATAACTGTAGCTGGTGATGGTATCAGAAAGTTTCACTTGAATGTAGCAAATGATGTATTGGATATGTGACTAAAAAACTTGATCATTTTGCATGCCCCTGACTCTGATAATATCACCATGTTGATGCCCCTGACACTGCCAACATCACCATTTAGATGCGCTGGCACTGACAACATCACCTGTTCAGAGCAGATAAAAGTAATTTATATGGGGACTTGATAAATGTTCATTCAAAGATGCAATCACACTGCAAGTATAATGATTTCAAGTGAAACTATTGAAAATACCTCATGTAATATTTCAGTGGTATCAGAATATAGAAACAAACAGATTACAGTGACCATTTATTTATGCACACTCTATGTGTATCCAAATATGAATGCATACTAATAGCTGTAACACCATTGAGACAAGATTTCTGAAAATATAGTGCATAAAAAACTTCCAAATAATATTTGTCTGGACTCCCGTTTTACATTTTCCTCTGTCAAAACCATTCAAAAATCCTAAATGATTGGTCCATGGCCTATTCCATTTTGTTGAGACCAAGCATATTAGAGTCCATTAAACTCATATCTCTGGGTCTATTCTTGGATATACAATTGTGGGAACCATAATAATTTTATAAAAATTATGCCAGAAAAACAAACAAATGTTTCAAAATTATGCAAAATATTTGCAAACCCTACCTTTATTAACTTTGATGAATTCCCCTTCTCCCTCTTAGAATATCTTTGCATTCAAATGGGGAGACAAGAATCCCATAATGTACAATTCTAGAATTGACACTGGTATCTGTATTGCTAATACAGCTTCAGTCATTATGAATTCAGAGACAATAAAATGTTTGCAATTGACTATTCTACTTACTGGCTGAGTTCTGAAATCTGCCCTCTGAGTCAAGTTGAGCCGGCTGTCATTATCAGATTCTCCTTCCGAATCATGTGATATTTGTTGACGCTTTGAGGAAGGCCCGGCAGTGGAAGTATCAAGACTGGCTTTTCTCTTTGACATTGTTTCTCTTTTATAACTGAAAAAAAAATGGAACTAAATAATTAGGCAGTATTTCATTTTGTACCAAGAATCATATGAAGAGAGTACATTTTGAATTCATTTTCAGTACCTTCACCTAAGGAAAAGATAGGAATTTATTTAATACAGTTTTAGTTTAAACATATTTTAATGTCACAATATGACATAATGGCACTGGGCACAAGTTCTAAAACTAAACATTCTCTCTAAATGATACAATGTTCCACATATTTCAAAACTAATAAGGAAAAACTGGAGAGAGATAAGGGGGAATACTGACACATTGAATAAACCAAAGAATAAACTGCTTTTAAAAAATTTCAACAACAACAGAGATCTCAGAAACACTTAATTACATTTATATGGATGCCAATTTTTGATCTGGGATGCAGAAAATCACTGAGGCGGGAGTCCTCCTTACGCATGTAGTAAGTGTGCAGCAAAATTCAAAGACTTGCTAGTCCTGCTTCAGCCACCTGCTTTGTAGGAAAATGTGTTGATCAATTAGCTGTGTTGATATTTACAGTGACAGAATTCAGTGACTGAAAGACCCCATGAAACAAACATGTTGCCATTTTATAAGAGTACATAAAAAAGAACATGATGCAATAGCTGGGCGGCAAGTTCAAAGGCTTTGTCTGGCGACCGCGTGGGATGATGTAGATATTTACAGTGATTGAATTCAGAGGCAGAAAGACCCAGAGATGTACATGTGGTCATTATAAAAGTGCATCAAATAAACAACGTTATTGTGTTCATTTCCGAATGTAGCAGAATAAGCAGTGCACGTGACCTCAGAATCAATGTAAGTGGGTGACAAGTCACCTAAAAATGTAACCTTCACCTTCTTCTGTTAGGAAAGCAAAAAAAACTTTGCCCTGTGATTATTTAAGAGGTACATTGACTGACCATACCATATTTTTTTAATGCCCCTCACCTTAGCCTGGTTAGTTCTAGTCTTGTAGAGAAATGTATTCATCAAGGCATCAGTAGCTAGGAATAGCTTTCATATCAATTACGTTGACAAACAAACTCTTGCCCATTCACAAGCATTATGTTTTGATAGCTGACTGACCATTAACCCTTTTCCGAGTAAGGTAGCAACTATCAATTTCCTGCATGCTATCCTTTGATGATAAAACATACAAACTTGTGTTTTAAGATCAGAATTGGTGATTTGGATATATATTAACTGCCTCTTATACACTATTTCATCATAAAACTAGTTTGAAACTGTAAGTGAACCAGTAGGCCTTATGGGAAATAATGGTGGACTTTGCTAACTCTGGGATGTACCAGTTTATTAGATTATCTGTTTTCTTAAATCATCGGGCAAATATATTCAGAAAAAAATGTACAAATGATTGAAACCAAAGCCTAGGTATTATTTTATTAAAGATTTAACTTTAAAATGCAAATTATGTAGGTCAGAAACACATGGGACAATGCTATGTTGTGGAATTCACGAGATGCACTTTAAGGAGGTCTAAGCTCTTTTCTAACTTGACACGTATTTGCGCAAATACGGGGGGGGGGGGGGGGAGCAAATCAGATACTATTTATTTGCCTAAAATTACTACAAGTACGTATACAAATAAAATAAATAAACCATAAATTTGCAATCCTGTCAATGGACTGTTGTAATGAAGCTATGTTATAGTGAGTGATTACATTACGAAAACCTCTCCATCTAAAAAGAGATACACTCAACATCTGTGTTGATTCTGTAGGAAAGAAGGGACTCAACTTTTGATGGTGGGACTCCTGTTTTTACCAAAATGGGAGTCCTGGACTCCTAGTTTTAAAATCCTAGCAAGACCTCTGAACAAAAAAAAGTTTATTAATGCATTCTATATACACACTATTAAGACCAGTAAGAATCAGTCTACTTGGGACTGGAATTATTCCACCAAAGCAATGACCAGTGCTATGGTGCACAGAGTAAACCGATTATGAATTACTACAGTTGATTACCTTATTGTTGTAACTTAGACAAATTGAAGGCCAATGTCAGGATATTTATTAAGCTGTTTCGAGTAATAAAGGGATTCAAGGTGGTACACAATAGTTTGCAAATCTCTCATTAAAAATCAGCAGACCTTTGGCAGAGGTGAAATAAAAAGGAAGGATTGCAACCAAATACTTTGACAGAAACACTTGCATAAGCATTTTTAATTTTTTTGTCATGTTTAATTATTACTGTGTTTCTCAAGCTGTTTTCAAGAAGAATATTTAACGTTTAAACATGACCTTTCTCCCAAGGCAAAAACTCTTCTGCTAAAAGTTATTAAAGGTTAAACAATTCTTGGAAATCAGAGTTTAAGTCACTGCAGGAGATTATCAAAGTTCCTGAATTTACATTCTGCGTTTCAGGCAAAGTGGATTTTATACAAGGGCTAACATATTAAAATGGTATAACTAATTGTTTTGTTTAAACAAAAAGAGTCTCTCTTAGTTGCTTCAGACCAACATATAAATAATACAATTCCTTATCTAAAAACACTACTGCTCTTTCTAATTTATTACAGTGAAAGGGTTGCTAATTAGTTTTAGTTGTGACCTACCATGACTTTGCAGACAGTAATGAAAGCAAGAGAAATTTGTACATGCATAAATTTGTGTTACTTTGTATTTGTAGATCATCATGAATACATTTTTTAAAAATGTGCCCATATACAAATTTTAGTTACTTGTCATTGTAAATCTATCAGCTGCTACTGGCCATTGTAAATCTGTCAGCTGCTACTGGCCATTATAAATCTATCCGCTGCTACTGGCCATTATAAATCTGTCAGCTGCTACTGGCCATTGTAAATCTGTCAGCTTCTACTGGCCATTGTAAATCTGTCAGCTGCTACTGGCCATTGTAATCTGTCAGCTGCTACTGGCCATTGTAATTTTAAGACAGCATATTGAGGAGGAAATTTATATCACCTATTGTTCTTTCCTGACATTGCTTTTTTTCTGCCATTATTGGTGGTGAAGAACAAATGCATAAGGCATGATTTGTGCTGGAGCATCACCATTTTTATCAAGCTGATTATCTGGCCTCTTGCTATTAATTAGTATATTAATTTCAACTGACTTTTGTATGCAGGCAGTTAAGTATAATCCTCTTCTTTCAGTCATGGTATTAAATCCTTCTGAACACTCACATTTTTAGTATTGATTGCTTATGTAACAGAACACCACTGCATCCATTGGATATTAACCTCTGATCGGAATTGGTAATAAACGAATAGAAAGTAGCATCACCCCAAAGGCAAAAGCAGCATGTCATCACCATCCCCCTCATCAGTCAATCTTCAGTAATACAGGTTTTGATATAAGGTTAAGACATGTTATTAATTGGTAGTGAGTGGCCAGATACTCCACAGGATCAATAATACTGATGATCCAGCACAAATTGTGCCTTACACAATTGTTATCCACCACCTATACCATCTGAAGAAAAAACAGGTGAACAACAAATTGTTGGTCAAATCTTAATATAGATATACAATACCAATGAATTGAGAAAGTCTGGATCAGAAACTACTGAGAACCTGTTATGTGTGAAAACTTAATAATCACAATGAGTGTTATCAGTGGAAACACGGCAACAAACTTGTGAAGTAAAGAAAAAATGTTTCTGGGTTTTATACAAAATAAATCCTTTCTGTGAAAATACTGTACAACTCTTCCATATTCAATTAAATAACAATACCCTGATGCATGTTAATTTGTTATTATTGTAAAACTTTGTAACACTGCCATCATTATTAGATTCATACTCAAAACTTGCTGTTTTATTATAAAATGAAGTAGCTAGTTAAACAATGCTAAAGCCTCTGCTGATTCTGTAGAAAAAGTCAGACAGGTCAATGTAGGACTATTTTAGTAATGGATGTCATTTGATGGAAATTCGATTACACATACCTTTAAATGGCAATTATTCACTTATGTTGGATCCTCATAAATTCATATTCCACAGGAAGGTTATTATTTACATGCCATCAGAAAAACTTACGGCATAATCAATGTTAATTTATGGGGACATTTTTGGACCAGATAAACCTAAAAGTGTAATCCAGTACAAACTGGACTGAATATCATGTGTGGTGATGTCAAAATGAAAGCTATGCATGTTGAAAAATAATTCATACTACCTATGTTGTGATGATTTAACCTGACATTGTCTTTTCTTCACCCAGTTTAGTACTAGCTACCATTGTAAAAGTCCAAAGCAATCAATAATTTTTGTCTGAGAGATTTTTGATGACATTTAAGGTGCTAGGCATTCAACATTCAGGACTGAATAGACTTTGGTCAAACTATTTTAAGTTATAATTTTAGGACAACTAAAATTGAATTTGAGTAAATGTGCCCATATGACCTGTATGACTTTTACTATACTCCTGCACCTATATATCACTGAAATTTAATGTGTACTTTTAAAAGGGTAAAAAATGAATTAAAGAGAAATATCAAGGACCCTGAAGAATATTTATACTGGAATACTATGGTATCTTCAGTCTCAAAGTTTGCTATTAGCAAATAACAATATTAAAAAAACAACCTTCAATATATTATATGTGTCTATTTGTTGTTCTTTTTTCTATGTTAAAATGCATTTAATTTCCAGTTTAAGTCACATGGCTGCAGGAATCAATTGATAAATAGATGCCATGTACATACCAAGTTATGCAGTGGAAGTTACTCTGGTATCACAGAAATATATTTTTACAATGCTTGTCCTAATGTTAGGATCTTGATGTCAAGTTGAAAAATCAATGCTACTTCCATTGCACTCACTCTACCATCTGTGCCCTCCAACAAAAACTTATCAGAGAAGTAAAGAAATGCATCTGTAATCACCTGTGACAATGAGAGTTGCACCGGAATTATTGCTGAGAATGGACCGCCAACATGAGCATGAAAGTACATGTCAACCTCAGACTGTTCAAACAACTCCAATGTGTCAATGAAAAGAAATAAATCATGTACAACAAAGTTTTAAAATCAACACCTGTCGATCTCTTGGTTCTTGACAAATATGGTAATCATGTGATCTAATTATTGCATAACATCATTGGACAGTATCAGATAACACACTGGTTCACTGATCTGTTACAATGATAGCGATTTTAAGATATAGATTTTATCTGAGATGATGGGGTATGGCTATTATGTGAAAGAATTATATCCATGAGGGTATATTTAAAATAGTGCACTCGTTTGCAATTCTGATACTTTCCTGAAATCAAACAGTAATGCAGAACTATTAACTTATGGTCACGTAGTGTACAAGATTAGTGGCAGCATGCAGAAAAAATACCACAAACATGGAATACCCCGATACCATAGAACCCACGATATCATATAGTCTGATAATAAAAACCTGTTTGTTTGTACCCCCCTACCGATTTAAATAATGGAAACCTTTAATGTTATAAAAAGTGTAAGGAACTTAGTTCATTTATTGATTTATAGTTTCTAACCCGACTCTGAGTAGAGTGGCCCTAACACCATCATCTTATGCGCATTTCATGCTTAAACAAAGTTTTCAGTGCAATAGCCGGACATTTTTGGATCCATTTCCAGTTTCTGGACAAGTCCATTTTCAGCAAAGGGGTGAATCATGACTACATAAGTACATATATAAGTCATCTGCTTCTGATATTTTCAATGTCGAATCAACCAAAGGAAAATGACAACTACGCTTTTCATGTGGATTTAACAAGTGGTTTAATTTCTATGTTCATGTATGCAGAGGGATATAATTCCAAACTCTCAAAGTTATGTAATTTACGCAATTATTCAGCATTGCCGAACAGGATAAACTTATTATGTTGTCTGATGGAAATAAAATAACCTATAGTGTACGCAATATGGTGCCGTGTTAGTATGGAAAGTCCGTTAAGCATGAAATGGTGCAGGGGATGCCAGCATTATTACCATTCTGGTCACAGTCAGGTTAGAAATTATAAATCAATGATTCAATTGACTTAGTTCTGTGCACTTTTTATCACATTAAACATTCTCGTTTTTGAAATCGGTGGGGGGGGGGGTACAAACAAACGAGATGTAGAGTCAGACTATAGGAAGCTACCATAACTCACGGGGTTCGTTACAAAGAAAATTATGAGTATCCTCCATGAATCAAGGGATGGGGTGGGTGGGTCTAATCTGTAACAATTTAATGTTACGGGTTAGACCCCCCCCCCCAATCCCTTGATTCATGGAGGAAACTCCGTTTTCTTTGCAACGAACCCCTGTGCCATAACTTACGTCTTCAGGTCTTCTATTGGTAAAGTTACACTTGAAACTTTAAATTGTTGCAAACGGCGCGAGAATTTGCTGAAACAGAGAAAGGATACATTTTATAGTAAAACATATAAACTAATATGATAAGAGATTAAGTACGACAATTTCTATGATATAGATAAAAAAAATAAACTTTACATAGTTGTTTCCACCCATGTTTATAATTTGCAAGCGCATGTAAAAGACGTCAAAATCTTTGGGAACCAAACTATACATTTTTATTATTCATGATTCAATCAAGTCTCTAGGACGCTTACAAAATACCCTAAAATTTCATTCTAAGGCGGACTTCGGTACTCTTGAGAGCTACTGGCTGTGTGATGCACGGTCACTTGGGTTCAAGTGTTTCAAAACTCGTTCTGTATGGCTGTGACATATCCTTATGTAGGAAATTAAATTACTTATTGTAATAGCAAATATTTACTAAATATATCTAGTGCAATTATAATTATTCGCAAAGTTATAGTTCGTTCCATGCAGCGCGGTGAATGATATCATCTGTTGCTCAATGAATTTTCATATTAATGTTATTAAATGTAGCTAAAAGTAACTAATTCGTTTCGCCCACCAAGTATTTCAGCATCGTTTAAATCGACATAGATCATAAAACATCTCATTTAATACATGCTAAAAGCACCGTGTTCTGTTTACATACAATTTTTCGATGCCGCTATAATTTGTGGAAGAGTCGATTTGTTTATTGAAGATTAAACAGCATTTCTATTTAGCTATATTCGTCCATAATATGGTTGCCTCCTTTTGATTCTTTGAGGTGTCAAACATGAACTCTTATATAAATCAGGACGAACATGGCGGATTATGTGTATACAGACCAATCTTTTTCATCGTGCATCAAAAGAATCGTGTTGTGCTTTATCTCATTGTGAATTATGTTTAAATCATTCATGCACGAGACGAATTCGGTTATCGTAGCAACATTTCCAGAAGCCGACGTGAAGATTCAATAAGAAACAGAGGCGGATACAATTTGCAACGCTATATGAAACAAAATATAAGTTGTATACATGTAATATCTGGCAATGTAAGGGAAATACTGAAATTGCTAAGAAATAATGCTTACTTTAGGATAGATTTTAGAGTCAGGCCAACCACTAAAAAGACAAATACCTTTTCGTGTAGGGTGTCAAATAAATCATGAATGTATTTGTAGAGTATGTATTGCTAAAATCAAACTGGATTCTCAAGGATTTAAAAAATGATGGATCAGAATGTTTACTTGCCGAAAATGTCCTACTTGTGATTTTTTCGTTCCTATTTCTTATAGAAATGATTTATCTGTGGCGCAGTATTATAATAAAATAATTCACAATATCAAACACACGAGTGTTCGAGATATATGCAGCATTCCTTACAAATCTGGTATGCATAGCATCTACTCATTTTTACTGAGGTAGCCCAACAATGTAAGACATCGACCCTGATATTTGTTTGGGTCCACGTCTTACTGCTTAAATAATGTCGGTGTGTAGCGTGTTCTCCGGTCGACTAATAGGGGAATGAGAGGCCACATTTTAACATAATTGGCATCCGATATATCAACACTTTCTACAAATTAAAGTCATATTGCTGTAGTCGGAATTTACTTACTCTGATGTCTTTTTCTGTAAAATTAAAATTCCGCCAGATGTGTCTTAAAATGCATTGACCTATATTTCAGTTGCCTGGAATGCGATGAAAGCCAGGAATGCCGAAATCGAATTACTTTTCTTTAACGAAACGAGCAAAACTATACTGATGTTGAAGAAAGTGTTTGGATAGCTTCCTTTTGGTCAAGATCATTATCGTGTTTTTAAGTACTTGTTATTTTATCCACGTACAGTAATCTTAAATTTTCGAATTTAATTCTTCAGAATAGTACCAGAACAAATACATTCATGATGATGGTGATAATGATGACCACGACGACGATGACCAGAGCAATTAAATTACAAGAGTCTGATGCTTTATCAATAAAATACGACGAAAATTTCGGAAACCACGAAATAACCTTATCTATACAAAATTTATTATAGTGGATTTATCTTTAGTATGGATAATGTTGTTTCGTGTTATAACACATTTAGTCATGTGAGCTGTAACGATCAGCAGTAGCGAACATTCATAAATATGCCAGCTTGTTCGCAGTCTGCTTGTGTCCTGAGTGTTGGACGTTGCGTTCGCCCTCCGTTTTAGACATACTTATATGAAGAGAAATAGTCCAGGGAGATGTCAACGAATAATAAGCGTATAATTTACGTAGGTTCGTATCATCAGTTTCCGCAATATATGTAATGTGTAGTTCATTATTAAAGCAGGACTAAATGTAAAAGTATTTGAGCGCTGTCTGAATTTTTTTGTAAGAAGAATTTTTGACCTACAATGTAAAAGTTTTCTATTTTCGTATGTATCATAATTTCGCTTGCAAATTGAAATTGTAAGGGTTGCGTAATTTAGTAATGATAGCGTTAAGTGGCACGATTCTACAATCCTACTTTTGGGCTTCTAACTAATGGGACTAGGTGGCAGACGCTAATTGCAATTATACTTATTTATGACGGATGCGCTCGGAAATGGTGTTGATGTTCAGATGTTTCCGCCAATGATCTGGAGTGGAAGAACACCTAAACAATTCTGTAGTAGCTGCCATTGCATATTTGTGTGCATTGTTTACAAACAAACCCTACCATATCATATCGCCTACAATCAGAGTGTTAATTACTGGTGACTCGACTGAGTTAACCAGTATTTTTTTTATTCTTCTGAACTATTAATACAGATAATTCTATCAATTTATCATAGTGCTTTTGGCATGGTTCTGTTTTGCCTGGTAAACTTGACAACATTTTACGGCAACCCTCCTCCATTTATGAGATGTTTTTGTGGCACAGTGTTTAGCATGTCAGTTATAGCATTTGCTTACCCTCCTTTTTTAACCCCTTTTTTTATAACCCCATCCCTATCAAGTTTAAAAACAAAAATGATCAAGAATATAAAAAAAATGCACCAAACTTAATCTTATAATTCATCAATTTATAATTTGCTACCAGATTGTAACAAGGGTGTCTCAAACACTCAACTTCTTGTTCATTCAAACCAGATTGGAATTTCTTGCTTGTTTGTTTTGGGTTTAACACAGTTTTTCAGCACATGATAGGCTATACATGACAACCAGTATATCTGGTGGAGATAGAAACCAGGAAAACCCTGGTAAAAACCACAGACTCAGTGGAACCTATAGACAAACGTTCTCATGTAACCACATTGACTGAGCATGAGACTCAAATCCCATATGGACAGAGGTCAGATGACAGTGACCAGTAACAGTGAGTGGTTTTGACCACATGCCTACCCAGGGCCCCTGCCATTTGCCATATTTGCTTGGGTGAGCCTATTTTTTCAGACAGCATATACTGGAAACCTATGTTACAGATTTGATTGAAAATGTACTGTTCTAGGGACCAGAAGAAAAACATTCAGCAGTCTCTCTGGTTGTTCACATTGACAGCTTCCATATGGTTTTGAAATGTGAGCAAGATGACAATGTTATGGCCATATGGTGACCATCAGGTTAGAAATTATAGATTGATTAGTGAAATGACTAAAGTTTAGTGCATTTTTGTATAACCTTGATACTATTCATTTTTGGAATTGGTAGAGGTGTACAAACAGAATGGTAAGCAGATACTATGAGAACTTTATCTTGACTTACCTCCAGAGCAGATCCTGAGAGAATGAGGTTCCCAAGATTTGAGTGGTTTTTATATTTATTACCATTTTCTTTTCTAATGTGGATATGTGAGAAAGCTTGCTAGTAGCTTCTCGTGGGTCAGTGGTTCTTTTAGGGGTTTTCCCAGGTTCTTCCTCCACCATTAATACTGGCCACCATGTAAAGCCTATTGTGTGCTGAAAAATGGCATTAAACCCTACAACAAAAACAAAAAACATTTTCTTTTAAATTTACATACTATAGTGTCAATACATTTTGTAGGGTACTAATTTTATATTGATTTCATTGCTGCCCCAGATTACATATTTAAAGACCGACAGAAATTAGCCAAATATGATGAAGCCTTTCCCTGCTTTGTAAAGTGTTTCATTCACAGAGGTCAATAAAGTTATTTGATATATCGGCAACATTTCTGTTATATGTTAATAAAATATTACCTTGTACGTGTGTATATTTTATTTTAATTTTTCAAAAAAATAAATGCAAATCATTTTATGCTTCAATGCATACATATCTATACTGTAGAGAGGTCTTGGATTATCTATACTGTAGAGAGGTCTTGGAAACATTTAATTACACATATTTAGTCTCACTCTGATGGACAAACGAGCTATTTATCAGTGGAAAGAATGGAGAAACTTAAAACTCAATGGCAAATACTGGTACTTCTAATCTGCAAAATTCCAGATTTTCTGTAAGGAGACTGCAACTTTTGCTGATGGGACTGCTATTTTACCAAAAGAAGAGTCCTTTACTTTGAATTTTAAAATCCTAATGAGACCTCAGCTGTGTATGGAAGCCATAATTTCCACTCACTGCCTTAAATAAATATGTTGTGAGATAATTAAAGCAGGAGAGAAATGAGAAAAAAGCTAAGGTATTGAAATACATGTAGTTAAGTATTACTGAGGTGAGTTATATAACCATAGATAAAGTCTGCTTTACTTCCATGTGCAAAAGGTTATACCTTGATTGCAATAGCGCTTGATAACTGAATAACAATGTTTGGTAATCCTAAGTGTTGGGCTCCAAATCAAAGGTTTTGGTAATACTAGTAGTGGGACTGTACCTTTTCCCCCTGTTAGGATTCCTGAACTTTTGAAAATACTAGTGAGAACCCTGAGCTTGAGAGATGAGTTTAAACGAAGTTTGACTGCAGAAATTTTGGATTTGGAGCAGTCTTCAGCTACTATTTGAGTTATTTAGACCCAGATAAGTTTAATTCATCTCTTTGAATCCACTGCATCAGATCTTTTCAAACACTCAATAATTGATATGATTCCAACTGTTCTTGAAGTTGGATTCTGATTGATTACTGTGGAAAGGAGTATGTATTACTCTACCACACTGAAATAGATGCAATGCATGTAGATAATAGATTGTTCTACTAATTATTTGCACACATGCCTTGCAAGGACCATATTTGTACCTAATTATTTTTCTTGTATGACATAGCACATTAATTTTATTAATTGCTGGAAATCTTAACCATTGTAGGAGCAACATATAGATCATGAAAATATCGTCAAAACCTACATTCTGAAAAAAATTACATTTTTGTCTTCCATGAAAAAGAAACTGCTGCAATATTGTCTTTTTATTTTCCCAGGAGGTTTGTCAGAAGAGGTAGATGAGAAGACACTCCATGCTGCATTTATTCCATTTGGTGACGTAACTGACATTCAGATTCCATTAGATTATGAAACAGGTAGAGCCATCCTACTACATATACTAGTATGAAATAGGCAGTCATCCTACCACATGTAATAATATAAAACGGGTAGAATCATTCTACTATATGTACTGGTATGAAATAGGTAGTCATCCTACTATATGTAGTACTATGAAATAGGTAGTCATCCTATGTGTACTAGTATGAAATAGGTAGTCATCCTACTACATGTAATAGTATCAAATAGGTAGTCATCCTACTACATGTAATAGTATCAAATAGGTAGAGTCATTCTATGACATGTATTTAATATGAAACCAGTAGAATCATCCTATGACATGTACTAGTATGAAATAAGCAGAATCATCCTTTTGCATGTACTAGTATGAAACAGGTAGAGTCTTCCTACTACATGTACTGGTATGAAATAGGTAGAATCATCCTTCTGCATGTACTAGTGTGAAACAGTCATGTACTGGTATGAAAAAGGTGGCATCGTCGTAATATATTTTCTTGTATGAAATAGGTGCAGTCATCCTTTTGCATGTAATAGCATGAAACAGGTAGAGTGATCCTACTACATGTACTAGTATGAAGCAGGTAGAGTGATCCTACTACATGTACTAGTATGAAGCAGGTAGAGTGATCCTACTACATGTACTAGTATGAAGCAGGTAGAGTCATCCTACTATATGTACTAGTATGAAACAGAGTCAACCTAATAAATATGTGTTTATTATTCTTAAAATAATAAGCAAAAGTATATATAAGTAGTTTTTGTAAACAAGAGTCCCTTTGGAGGAATAACACTTTACTTGCAAAAAAGAATTTCCAGAAATTCCAAGATGAATGTTCCTCCTTTAAGCAGCTGAGTACTGAAAGTATCTCTCTTATTCTTCAGAAATTTCAACATAACAAATTTGGTAACAAACTTTACTATTTTTATGTGAATGATAAACACACATTTAGTAGGTTACTATTTTGACAAAAATCTTGTTAGTACAATTAAATTGCCAATGCCATTGTTACATGCAAAAAGGTTGTATATGCCAACTGATGTGAACAATAATAAATCTTGAAAGACATTGGTCCTAAACATTGTTGGGTTTCATTAAAATCAGATAATATTGATGTTTCATTACATTTTGTGCCATGTAATTTCTCTCTGAAACTGAGATACCTTGCCATTTTCCACATATGTACAAATTAATAAGATGTTGATTGTCAACATCCATATGTCAACCAGTTTCATTTGAAAGCTGGCACACAATATTTGTTGACATCACCATTGTAAACATAAGAAGCTAACACCATGCTGGGTCAGATTGTCTTCATCCTATGTTTGCCCTTCATTGTGTATTCCAGCACCTCAGCTGATCACCAATATTCACCCGAGTCTTATTTTTATCTAATGCAAACTTTTTTCATCTCAGATTCACTTAAAATAAGCAGGCCTGACTCTCTTCATTCCCTCTCAGATCAATTCGTGCACCGCATGTGAATGTTGTTATTAGATTAGTCACTAACAAAGATGTTGAATGTATCACATTACTACGTTTGGAGCATTCTGAAAAAGATTGGAATTACAAGCAACTTCTTTGACTGATTTAAGGGGTGGCACCTCTTAATTCCAAACTGAATAATTGAACATCTTTTAAACCTAACATCTTGATTGTTTCAAAGAACTGTTTATGTCAGATAGCTTTTTTAACAAATCATTTCCTTTCTTTCAGTATTTTGTTAGAATGCATGAATGGTGAATATTATGATAAACAGTGGCATTAGCGATTTTATCAGTCCATGACTTATATGTATATGTTGATAAAATGATTTTATGTTCATGCCATTGTAGCAATTATTCAGTTTTTTTTCTTCTTCTTTTTATACATTTTACAAATACAAATTTTGTCATTTTTGTTTTGTTCTATGTGGAAAATTAAATATGCATGTAATTATTTAATTCAAAAGTATATATGTATGTCTTTTTTAATTGTATAATTTCATGCTTGATTAAGAATTATACTTCTTTCAATTGCAGAAAAACACAGAGGTTTTGCATTTATTGAGTTTGAATTGGCAGAGGTGAGTTTGCATTTAATGTGAATAGATTATGTTTACTTTTATACTTACAAATATGCAGCTTACTTGTCAGACATCTGACTCCTTTTGGTTTCTATCTTTTTGTGTTTTTCATTTGTCTGTATTTTAAACTGCTACTGGATTAATGCATAAATACTATAGTGTATGTTGATTTGGTCATATAGGAAGATTTACACATCTTAAATTAAATATGGTTCTAAAATTTCTTACTAAATGAAAGTTTATTCAATCCTGATTATTCTGCACCTTAATTGTCATCAAGAAACTGGCGGATGAAATGTTCTATCACTTTGGACATTTACAGTGGTGGATAGGTACTAAACCTGGTGAAGAAAAGAACTCCTCAGGTCTAGTTGTTACAGTATAGGGCATGTCCAGTTTATTTTCAACATGCATAGCTTTCATCGTGAGATCCAGTTTGTACCTTTTGATTCACCTCTTCCAAAATGGTCACATACTTTAACATTGAGTTTTGTCATATGTGATTGTCAGGATGTGTAAATAATGAATTATGGATATAGGAGGATCCAAATGACTAATCACCATTTAAAGGTATATGTAATCAGTTCTATAAAGTTCATCCTTGAAGGACACACGGTACTAATTATACGGATGAACTGTGAACCAGTCTAGAAATGGGTGAAGAAATAATAGAGTATTTACGGGTTTGGTGGTCCATAATTGGTTAATAATGAAAATTAAAATTTTAGTGAAAATATCTTTTGAGAGCTTATCCTATATGTAATTTTAAAAAAATATAGACAAATTTCTACTGATGCAATTTTAGCATTCTTACAGACTTGACTCAGGAGTACTCAATAATGAAAGTAGCACCTGATTCATTTGGTGCAGAATCAATAACATGTGTTTCATGCACATGTATGTAAACAAAATGCAGTGGCTCATATGGTGTTCTCCACACATAAGCTTGCACCAAGGGTAGATGTGCATGGAGAATTATAGGTCTCATCATCAGCACCCAGAAATTTTAAGTTATAGAATTTTGAATATGATGGTGTTTACTATTGGAGTTGAATTAGTACCGTGTGTCCTATATGCGAGCTATACCATAATAGGAGCTAGTTGTTTCCATGGTTACCATGTACATCCAGAGTATCATTTTGGTGGTTTTTGCATATGACAATCATAACGGAATCTTTTTGTCATGGTTTGCATGTGATTTTGGAGAAAAATCTATACAAAAGACAGATGGGAATGGTTTTATACACTGGACAGTGGCAGTACATAGTGCAGGCCATGTGGAAAAGAGCATAGTATGGCCTGATGGCAGAAGTTCATATGATGGTGCCCACATATTGGCCTATATGGTTAAATACCATTTAACACATGCAACAATTCCCCAAAAGGGGGTGGGAAAAGATTTTATATGTAAGCCACTTATGTCACAATCACTTATGTATCAAAACTGATCATTTAACTTTAGAGACACACTCAGCAGATCAAAGCAGAGAACATTGTAAAAATCAAGGACTGTGCACAAAACTGCACATGCTGCATTGCCTCAACCTGTAAATTGCATTATTATATGTTGAGTCACATTGAATATGAATTATATCTGTCTTATTTCTTATCATATAATTAAACTCCTTGACACCTATTCTATGTTCAGCATGTTTCTCATATTGGTACATTAAATTATTTGGCAAACAGTATTGGAACTTTTTTGCATCCCTTTTGTTGAGGGAGCAGGGAGGGACATTTTCACTTAAAATAATAGTTTTCAACCCTTCATTCCCAATATAAGTCTGCAAAAGTCCTATCTGTATTGCATTATTTACACAGGCAGTTTTTCTTCCCCCAATTCCCCTTTCTTCGGCATCTCTTCATACAGTTGAAACATTCTTGATGTATAACTGCATGGTGAACATATCGCTCTCTCCCACCACACCAGACCTCTTTTTTCTTCATGTACCAAGTCCCATGATAGAAAACCTTTATAGTCAGGGTGTTGGAACTGGTGCTCTCAGAACACATTATTCCACATCTCAGCATTTTTTCCTGTGTGCACTAAGCGATGTGTTTTGTTCACCAGATATGTTGTTATGAATAGATGAAAACAAGCTTCATGTCAGAAATATGGTTTCATATTTGAAACAAAAGCTATTTATAAAGCCAACATTGCCCTGCACTTACTATCAAGTAATAGTAAGGAATCATTTAGCTGTAAATTAGAGCTTGCTATTTGGTTTGCCAAATCAAGGTGTATTACCTCCCCTTTGACTGTAATTGAGTGATTGCAAGGTTTGTTTTGTTTCTCTTTTGTTCAATAATTTATGCATTTTATTCAGCTTTATATTAAAAGTAAGTAATTTAACACTGCTTATAGTGGAAAGTAGCCACAGTAATGATTTTGAGACTTTTTCTTAACTTTTTATGAGTTTTGGGTAAATGTAGGTATAGATTTATGTATTAGACAACTTTAATATGCAGTTCAGTTCTATTACTTAAATTTAACAAGTAGTTTATGCCGTGATAAGTTTTATCAGTGTCTGAATATTGCATAGAGAAATGGACTTGTCTTGGCATCGCAAAGTTTTTCACACATTTCTCCACCTCCAGCATACTTAATAGCTTGAGCCGCAACAGTTTGTATATACACTTTCTGTCTCCAACATCAGTGTCAGCATCATAGGAACTTTGGATAGCTTTTTCAAATTTGTCTCTTGTTGTCCTTATCTAACAGACCTCATGTTGCTGTGTCTTTTGGGTTGATGCACATTTTCCGCCTTGTTGTGGGGAGCATTACCAGGCTTGAAGAAATTACTCTATTCTTTGCCTCCACACCCTTCCCCATAGTTTTATACTAAAAAGTAGCACTATGTTATTTAATTATTAATATAATAAAGTTTATGGAACTTTTATTTTGCTTTTATACCTTTTTATTAAGATTTTGGGGTGATGAATCACATGTGATGATAGTTTAAATAAGTTTGGAATGTCAGCATCTCTTGATGCTTCTTGGGTGTGTGTATTTGTTTTAGTCACAAAAGGGCAATGGCCTCTTATCACTTTGACCTGTCATGTGGCACACTTATTTTGTTTTGTTTGATTCATGTGAATAGGGATGCACTGCATCTTATTTCTGTGAGAGTCAGCAAGAAAAGAAATGCAGTTTTGAAATTTAAAACATTTAAAACTTGTCTTATAGCCAGTGAGAGATGAAAATACAATGCATCATGTAATTTGGTACCCTGTGATGTCATACTTGCTGATGTCAGCATGCTTGTGTTTCTTTTGTGTAGCATGCATGCCATAGAAAGATAACATGAAGATACAAAGGCAGAAAACAATTATTTTAATAACAAGAATAAGCCACTAATAAGTACAATACCACACAGCAACATTTAATACGGATGCAATTTAGCTATAGACATTGGTATCACATAAAATGCTATTGCACTATTATCTATGCACAGGCATGGCCAATTCTTTCTTACAATTATGCTCCAATATCAATGAGAAAAATACAACTTTTTCTAAAAAATTTAAATCTGGTTATAGGACACACGGTACTAATTGTACGGACAAACTGTGAACCAGTCTAGAAATGGGTGAAGAAATAATAGAGACTTTACAGGTTTGGTGGTCCATAATTGGTTAATAATGAAAATTAAAATTTTAGTGAAAATATCTTTTGAGAGCTTATCCTATGTGTAATTTGAAAAAAAATATAGACAAATTTCTACTGATGCAATTTTAGCATTCTTACAGGCTTGACTCAGGAGTACTCAATAATGAAAGTAGCACCAGATTCATTTGGTGCAGAATCAATAACATGTGTTTCATGCACATGTATGTAAACAAAATGCAGTGGCTCATATGGTGTTCTCCACCGTGTGTCCTGAATGAAAGAGTCTGTACTGAATGTATATGTGACTTTTACTATACTGGGTATCAGTATGATCTGGGATTTTAAAAAAAGATTATATTTATTTTATATACTCAGCCATTGTTAACTTAAACTAGAAGGGACCACAAATGATAGACCTGATACTGTATTTAACTGGCAGAGGCTTATCAGTTGCTATATAAATAGTTGCTATACAAACAGATAGTAATCAAAAGTACTTTGTTTACCAAACCTGTCAACATGGTTGGTGAAAACTTTAAGAGTCAGCTATCTTCAAAACTTATGTTAAATACATATAAAAGAATATTGGTAAGCATCTTTCCTAGGCATACTTTTTTGTATCCCTACTGTAAATTGTATTTCCTTTAGGTGTGTACTCTATAACTGACACCAGCCTCTGTGTGTATCTAGTGAAACTAATCTTTAATATTGTGTGTACACAACCAATGAAAGTTGTGAGGCGCTATAGTTCACCAACATCTTTCTGAGTGGTCAGGCTGGTGGAAGTGCAGTCGGGCATCTGTTTTGGTTTCCCGCTAGCATCTTAAGTTTTCCTTGGCAGATTTTAATGCAGTTTGGTTCACATTTTCCTTTGCACAAGAAAGAATACTTTCAATTTGATTGTCAGTTGCTCTAAGGCCAAGGTCAATGAGTGTTGACTGGGATTAAGTAAAAATGGTTTATGTTCAAGACTTTCAGTGTGTACAGTTTACTATATGCAGTACTCATCTGAAAAAAGACATTATTTGTTCTGGCAATTTATTTCAGCCAATGAGTGATTGTCATTGTTGTAAATATGTTACAGTCAAACTTGGTTACAGTGGCTAGTCTAATTACCCCCCTGCAGATTTCCTACATGTATATAAATGTCATGTAATCAGCAGTCACCTGTATTCTACTGTCAGTAGCCATGTGTTTCTTAATCAAGCAGTGATTTCATGGTTTCACCCTGGTTTCCAGTCATTGAAGCTTATCGGCAGTGACTGCTTTAAGTATGCAAATTAAACTTAATTTTTGTTTGATGAGCATGACATGGTATATATAAAGGTAAAGGTATACTACATGAATCAGTGTTTAAACATTTCATATTCTGATTGTACTTACTGTTACCCAGTGAAACTCAAAGGTCAAAAGCAAGATGTTATTTTATATCTTTACAGGAAAGGATTGAAGCAATTCTATTTTGAATTGATTTTCTTTCTTTTTTCCTGTTAGGCAAAAAAGATCTATATTTTTTATTGCACTGGTTTTAAAATTATGTTAGGCAGGTCATGTTTATATTTTTTTAATACACATTGTATGTATTTAATGTGATTTTTTTTTTTTATCATGAGGGAAAAAAGTGCTATGATCTTCATTAAGAAATATGGATGGTCAACCTGCCAGAAACACTTTTTTTCCTTAATAGGATGAAGCTGTTATTGTTATTTTAAGATTTTGAATCCAAGCTATATGTGATGAAAAAATGCATGTAATCTCCAAGTAGAGGTACACAGCACTAGTGATAGCCCTTACAGTTTAGGTGCTTCTAACAATAGTCTCAGGAAGCTTCTTTTCATTCCCTAATCAACAAAGGTCACAAACAAAAGCCAACTGTCTTTATATCTTGGTGAATTGTTTAAAGCTTGAACACCCGTTTTCATGCCTAATTACACCAACTGTCCTAACAAAGTCAGTTGTGTGCACTTTACTTGAAGGGCAGGTATGCAATGTAAACTGAACGGGTTTGCAAAACAAGCTTAGATCAGTGACCTTTTTAATGCTTAGTTATGATTTAATGTACAAGATGGATTAATGTCAAGATTCAATATTCTTGTGGGGGCCCCGAGTGGTCTAAAGTGCTCACCGTTACGGATCACTGCCATCTCACCTCTGTTTGCATGGGCTTGAGTCTCAGGCTTGGCCCATGTGGATACATGAGAAAGATTGCCAGTAGCTTCTTGTGGGTCAGTGGTTCTTTCCAGGGTTTTCCCAGGTTCTTCCTCAACCATTTATACTGGCTGTCATATATAGCCTATCTTGTGCTGAAAAATGGTGTTAAACCCCACAACAACAACAACAAAGTATCCTTGTGCAGAACTTAGTTCATTGAATTTTTTCTTTTTCTTTTTGCTAAGATGCATCTTGGTTGCATGCTACTACTGCTAATAAAAATGTGAAAAAATAATAACAATAATAATAATAATTATGTTGGTTCATAGTACATAAATTTGTCATTAGCTAAATTTGAGAGCTGAACCTGCTTTCAGAGATCACCTGTCTACAAAGGCCACTTTTGCCTTTTTACATGGGTGGCTGCTGTAGACTCTTCCACCATACATAGGCTGGTCATAAAATAATTAGTTGTGGCCTGTGACCTGGAGTCATATTTTACATACTTTTACTTTTATTTGTTCATAGTCAAAGGCACTTATAACTTGAAACCTCCTACAAAAGCAATATTTTCTCAGAATTACTGTTTTGAAGATATTGAGGAATTTGACTACTAAAGAATAAAACTTTCCCTGAGAAGCTGCCAAAAGAAGCATTATGATTCATGTGTAATATGTAGTGAAAATCTTATTTTAGTGCATATTTCAAAACGACTTTGGCAAAGAAGGTAATCTTGGATTTTTTTAATGGCTCCAATTCAATAACAACTACTCAGAATTTTTGCATTTCTCAAAACATTACTCAACATCTTTCAAATGTGCTTACATAAAATTGGTATCATTCACCTTTCTTCCTTAAAAGAGTGATGCCTGGCAAGTGCTTATATGAAAGCTGTTATTGTACATTGATTGTTGTCGAAATGGGAAGTTAATCTTCAAATTCACTCCTACTTCTTCACATACTTCAGTTTTCACAACTTTTGAGAAATCAAGCAGTCCTTTTTGATGTTGTGGCCTAGTGGTTAGAGCATCCACCTTGGATGCAGGAGGTCGCAGGTTCAAACCCCAGTCGAGTCATAACAAAGACAAAAATAGTACTAACAGCTGTCTCACTAGGCACTCAGCATTAAGAGTTTAATTTTAGGACTGGTTGGCCTGGTGTCAGGATATTGTGACTGGGTGCGATATGCTACATGTCTGCAGCATGATGCCCCTGTACTAGACATCACTCTAAACTGACACACTGCAGACATCGTAGCGATATGACTGAAAATTTGTTAAAACTACGTTAAAAAATCCAAATTACCCCCCCACACACACACACACTCACACACCCTTTTGATGTTTATCACAAGCTAATATTTTACTGATATCAAAGGAAATTGTAACCATGACTATTTGCCTCATTGCAGTCAAGGCAGTGAGAGATCCACCCATAAAAATGTCTATCAAATATTTGAGAAAAATGATGAAAATTATAGCAAAACAGAAGAAAAAATATAAATAAATTACCAAGTTAAATATTCAAGATACAACATCAAACATAGTAATGATGTGGCCTGATTTAGTAGTCTAGTTTTGTCAGGGTAGATCTACCCAGTTACACAAATACGGAAAATTCAAACTTTTTAATAAAATTGTAGTATTAAAAAGAATGTAATTTGTCATACCTAGACTTTATTAATTGCAATCATATAGTTACACTTTTGAAAGTAGACAACTATTAATCAAATATATGTGCACCAATTTACCAGGTATTTATTTGCAAAACTTATTATTTATGTTGCAGCCGAGAAAATGCATTATACAGCATTTTATTAAGCAATCCCTGGATATCTGGTTTTAAAATCCATTGTGATTTAACATTGATGCTCTAAGTAAAACTGTTTAACACTTACACAGCAGACAAATTATTCCTAAAATTGAGCCATAATGGCTGATAAGATGGATGAGAAAGGGCTTGTGCAATTTTTATCCTGGTCATTTTCTACTGGGTTTATCTGTTGCTATAGTGCAATGGCAGATAATTTAGTTCCAGTAGCCCAACATAAATATTTGGCCAGATACTTTTGAGGTAAGATTGGCAAATCATTCTTTATCTTGTGAATTATCTATCCAGTGATATGTTTGACAGAAATTACATTGTAGGTACCCAAAATAAAAATCAAGACCAATGAGATCTCTCTGTTTGTATCCAGTAGTACTTGTGCTGTGACAGTGATCAAATAAAAATGGTTTTATGTTCAAGTTCACAGTTTACTGAGTTTTTTCTGGTAATTATTTTCAGACAGTGAGCAAACTTCATTCTTTTAAATATGGTATTTAATATACCATCATACATGGACTGGTTCCATAGCTTATAAAATAATTACTTGCTTATTAGAAAGAATGGACAGTAATCGAAGTACAAGACATGATTTGTGAGCTAATTAACCCTAATTCAGGGTTTCTGGGAACAGTGCAGATTTTGAAAGATCAATATGACATATCTGTAATAAGTCTTCTGAGCAAATAAAATTTTGCATTGTGTGGCTAGACAAATCCTATCTGTCATCACTGTTTTTACTGGATTATTGAAATGTATGCTCATTCTTTTTTCACTTGCAGGATGCCTCTGCTGCAGTTGACAACATGGTATGTTCACTGATAATTTTGTTGACAATGCCAATACCATTGAATGCATTCTTAACATAGATTAGGATTTCCTGAGGACACTTTAGGCAATTTTCACATGTAATGACAGTACACCTATATGCATGAGGTCCAGAAATTTTTTAATATGCTGTCAGACAGTTGATATTTTGCATCAAGTGTGGGGGTGGGGGTGTCTATCATGACCATATTAAAGTTATCAATGACTGTTCAGTCATATCAGTCCATAATGAAACAAAACATTACTCAAATAAATTCATGAACAGTTATGTAATATGGTATTTTGAGTTGAAAACTGAATTTTAAGATAACTTCATTCACAATGAAATACCTGTTTACATACAGTTATTTGTATATATTTACAGTATAAAGTATATACAGTAAAACCTGTCATGAAAAACCTTTCCCTTGAGCAACCACTTGTCATTTCTGACCAAATCTTAATGCACACATCAATTTTTTTATATAAATGCACTGTCGTGAGCGACCACCTGTTGAATGCGACCAGCGACCATGATGTCTTGGCAAAGTATGCGATTCAACACTGCTATGAATGACTGCATCACAAAAACAGGGATAAACTTCACCAGCCTGAATGGGTTTAGTTGGCAGAAGGGGCGGTCTCTCATTACCGGTTTTACTGTGTTTTTGTGTGTGTGTGTATATATATATATAATGCACACATGCACAGTATCTATATATTTGCAGTATATTTATATGTATTTATTTATAGTATAGATACAGGTATTTGTTTATAGTATATACATTCTATCAATTTAAATATGGCTGCATCCAAGTTGAAAAATCATAACTAACCCATTCCTCTTTAAAGCTTCAGAGCCATTTAATTCTCATAATCAGTATAAGCATCCAAGTTAACATCTGATTTGTCATCCATGATTTTATCGATTGCTTTTTTATTAAGCAAGCATGTTTCCAATCATGATTTTTATAAAATCTCACTGTGCAGGCATGATGTCACCATGTCCTTTTTTGTTAACAAATTACACAACTATTTGTGATGTTTAACACGTTTCTATAGAGACAACACAAATATGTAGTAGATTATGACTGTAGTCATATTCAGAATGGAGTGAGATACTACACCCATTGTTATATTCAGGATAGAATCAGATACATGGGTTAAATTAATTCTTCTCCAAAATCATTAAATTTTATAGAAAGCATCCTGTACATGCCAGTTTGTTTGAAACAAAGTAAATAATCTACAGTGAGGATTATTGAGAATTCTTTTTATAAAATAAGTCATATAAATTAGCAAAATATTACACCTAAGGGGTTAAATTTAAGAAAACTTTCTGTAAAATCTGAATAAAAATATAACTGTAAATAAAACAATTAACACTGTAAGTAAATAAATTATGGATAAGGTGAGTTTTTTAAAAACAAAGAGTTTATTCAGTTTTTAGACTGCTTTCATGGCCCAACATAAACTAACCAAAAGCAACTTGTCGCCCTGAAATTACCATGTTATGAACTATTTGCTGTTTATAATATTTTACATGTATATGCATTACCTTATGGCATCCAGTGCATTTAGCCACAGTGTACTTCAAATTTTTATGTTATATTTTTGAATAATAGAAAGAACAAACTCCAATGTGTTTTTCTCCTGAAACACTTTAAAATTTCAATCACCAAGGGCAAGAAAGCATGTGCTCTTACAAATAATCCTTAAATATTTGGCTGCCAATCAAGGCTGATGAGAGTTGAAATCAAACCTACACCTTTTTGGTCAGGAGTTCAATATCATAACTACTGGGCTGATCAAAATATTTACTTATAACCCTGGAAATTGATTCTTTACCCTGTGGTTTGAATGTATGACAGGATATATTTACATTCTTTTGTAAGGATATTGGTTATATTCTGTTTTCTGCAGGAATTGTGTTTAATGATAGCAACTGAACTGTAAATTATATTATTTGTTGCAGAATGAATCAGAGTTGTTTGGTAGGACAATCAGAGTTAATTTGGCAAAACCAATGAAAATGAAGGAAGGATCCTCCAGGGCAGGCAAGTTTTACTTCAGATATTTTTTAAAATCATTAAATATACATCAAAGAATACATTTTAACAAATTATAAGAACTACATATGTTTCAGTAAGGATTGAGTATTATAACAGCTTCCTTCAAATCTACACAAAACTATTTTTGTCCACTTTTTGGAACTAGGTTTAAGAGTGTTTGCTCATTTCTTAGATATTCACAAGGCATTAGTCACTCTGAATTATGCCAGATTTTTTCTAAAACTCAGAAAACTGGGCATTCAAGGGAAGATTTTACATGTAATAAAGGAATTGTACTCAGATATACAAACCAGGGTCTGGATGAATGAATCGAAATCAGAACTTTTTCCAATAAAATATGGCATCAGACAGGGAGGTGTTTTATCAACATGCTTATACCTTGTTTACATTAATAACCTTCAGTAAGTGTTACAGCAGTTAAAATGTTGGGTTCACTCCATCTGGAAATCCAGTACTATCTGATGATATAACTCTGCTTGCAAACACACCAATCCATATACAAAAGATGTATGATGTATGTAACATATACTCTTTGAAATGGAACTTCACCATCAACCTTAATAAAAGTTGTGTATTAGTTTTTAGCCAAAATAGACAAACAACATGGGAGAAGTTTAATTGGAGAAAAGGCAACCATACTATACCTATTGTTACTGATCATATTGGAATTTCAGGTAGCTCCAGTATGAAATTTTGACAAAAGTAGATAGGGATTGTTCTAAGGGCAGAAAAAATCATTTTATTTTCTTGTAGGGATTGGTATAAATGACGTAAGATTCAGTACTCTTACCTATGTCAGTTTGTAAGAAACAATTGCAATACCATCAGCCCTTTAAGTCTGTGAAGTTTGGTTGAAATCAGACACAATGGCTTGATGTATTCAGCATAATTACACCAAAATTCTGCAAGTATTTCCTCAAGCCACACAACCATGAATGAGCGATAAAGATTACTGGGAATAAATAGAATTATATTGGAAATTGATAAAAGGAAACTAAACTTGTTTGATAAATTGTGCAATCTTTTAGAAAATATAACATCTCAAAGAATATTTTTGTTTAGATCATACCTTTTATTCCTGATATATATAACATTTTGCACAAACATAATATGTTTGAAATTATTTAAACTTTTGTTGGAGAGAAAATATTTCCAGGAAAAATAACATGGAAACAAATATTAAAACATGCTATTTTCATAAGTATGAAAATGAGCACTTTGCAAACACTTATATGCCCAACAAAAGATTAAAAAACATACTTCAGTCTATAAAACCCTCATTTTTGTGGCAAACTCCCAAAACAAGAAGAGAATTAAAGTTAATTACATCCCATGCAAATGTTCTGGTCACTGTTCCAACTAATACCACATAAGTTTATAAACACTGCAGCTATTCTTACGCAGATGTAATAATCCATGCATTTATTTGATGTCAGTGCACTGCGACAAAGGGATATTTTGGACACATAAATAATTTTGACATTTATCTTGTTGTGTTCTTTAATAAAATATCAAATGAGGAATTTGTTCAGCATCTCCTGGGTAGGGAATTTCCCAGAGGTATTGGCCTGGATGAGCCTGAAATACTAAGAAATTTTATGTCTGCTTTAATATTCTCTGTAATACATGGATTCATTTCTTAATAATCAGATCAATTCTCAAATTATCAAGGTTTGAAAGACATGAGATTGTAGAAAACTAATATGAGGATATATTTTTTCCCATGTGAAAATATAGGAATGAAAAAATATCTGAAAATTATTTCTCCTATAAATTTCTATATTTCACACAAAAGTATATAATAAATCACCTGTTTTTAGTCAGAATTATTGAAAATAAATCTTTGAGTCTAATTGCACTTCTTTGAAATGGTTACTCTTTATATATGAGAATATAATTTCACCACATTCTACTTGATATTTCCTGCTCTTATTTCTCTCTCATGAACCTATAGAGCAGTTGGTTAATGAAGATCTGTGTTTGCAGTTCAGATTTATATAAACTATAAAGATGAAATTTTCATGGAAAGACTTTGATATCTAGTTGTCTGTAGTTGAAAATGCTACCAGGCTTAAAGTCAGTATATCAACCACAATGGCCCTCCTGAAAATATTGTTATCAGTATTCATCCTGAATGGATGGTCACATTGTATGTCTAGTTGGTCTTAAAGAAAATGGTGTTGCTCTTAGAAAAAGTTTGGTCACCGGATGGTTTCAGCAGTCAAACATATAAATGCTGAAATGGTCTTATCCTGGAAATTCTTATGGCCAATATAGCATAAGTCCCTTCAGGGGTCACTTATTACTTAATATGACTATGTTAGCAATACACTTGTACATTAGTGACTGGTTGGCTAGTTCTAGAATGGCATCACACATAACAGCAAACCGAGCCTTATTCAAGGGAGGTAATGCAGTTGGTTATTTTGAACAGATTCTTCATTAATTTTAAGAGTAAGTTGTTTAGAGTAAAATGTGCTTGAGAAATGGATTTTCAATCTGCACATAATATTCTACAAAAGTCATTTAAACATTTAGATTTTGAAGATTTTCTGCATAATTGACCTTGAAGCCTAACTGATTTGGATAATTATTTCTTACTATATAATCAGTTAATATGTGCATCAGCAAATAGATGTTTGCATAATTATTTTGTACCATATAATCAATTGACTTTTGATGTAGACATTAGATTAGGCAGTGTTCATACATGTGCATTAACTGATTGATGCATGGATAATTGTTTTCCAGCATATAATCATGTTAACTTTTGATATGGACATTAGTCTAGACTGTGTGTTAAAATAAATCACCAATGCATATAATTGACTTTAAAGCTTGACGCTGTTACCCATACAGTGTGACCCCATTAGTTGGGAGCCATAGAACCTGACCGTGTTATAGACCGAACCATGTTATAAGTAACCAGGTCAGTTAGCTGAAGAAAATGATGCATGTACCCCAGAAATTTGCTTGATGTGGTGGGGTGGGGTTAGGTAACAAATACGGGTGGTAAAATACATGCTTTATTGGCACAGTTACCATCTTAAATCGATGCATATTAAATGAGAAATATATCTGTAGTGAAAACAGAGAAGGTATATATAATAGTTTACTTTATTTAGAGAATGACAAATTGGTACATATATATGAATACTGTTTATATATACATGTCTAATGTATTGAGTGAATAAATAGAGTATCAACACTGTGTACTCACCCATGAATCTCATCATATACATTGAATCCACAATACAAGTGATTCCATTGAAAATATGCACACACACAGATTTAAAAAATTCAGTAATTTTGTCACAGGTCATATTGGTCTGAATTCAGTGTAAAAACATAGCACTATCACATAACAAATAACGAAGCACATTTACTTTTCAGTATGTCCCAGGTTGGTAAAAGTTAGTTTACATTTTAAGCCGCTGTTGGTAGTGTTTGTGAGCATAAACTTTTTCCCTGCAAAAAGGTAACTTTCACAGCACAGTTAACGTGTTCCAGTCACGTTGGAAAATGCAAAAATCCATCAGATTCTATTGCTTTTATTTAAGTTTGGTACTGACTTCTTTGAAGAAAAGTTCATTGTTTTTATTGAAGATTGTAGTTGGCTTTCTTTGATGAAGGTGCATGCATTATTGAAGTCATTGCTAAAGGACAGCTTGGAGAATGAAACAAATGCTCATTTCTTATTGTGGCGGCAACATTAAATAATTGTATTGCATGATTGAGACTGATTTTTTTCCATTTGCTGAGTACGTTTTCATAATAATCAGTGCTTCAAAGGTAATCTGTTTCCTTTGAAATTTCAGCAAACTATTTTCCCTGGGTACATTTTGACAAAGGAATTGGCCGTCATTTGGCCTATTCTAGTTACTGTTCCTCCCTGCCTATTGAATAAACCAATAAGTAAGATTTCTTTTGTTGTTGTTTTATTTTGCATTTGTGGTAGCAGTGTGATGCTGCATCCATGCATGCGTCAGAAAGTTAACAAAGGGTAAACAGATTATAGAGACACAGGTGTTCTGGTCTGATGACAGGGATTATTACAGAAAATGTGAGTGTTCTGAGTGCAAAGAAGAGGATTTTTACTTACCATCCACTTACAAATGTCAGTCTATATAAATATATTAATTACTAGCAAGCAGCCAAATATCTGACAAAAGATAGATTACAAGATAATGCTTCATCCGATTGATTTCTGTTGTCAACAGTGAAAAAAGCGGATATCTCACAACATACAGTACACATGCTAGATGTCTGGATAAACAGATTATGATATAACAATGCACTGTTTAGATGGTTTGCCAGTACAGACTAATAATTTGTTTATGTAACAATAGATAAATTTAGTGCATTTTATATCCAGTTTGCAGCTTCCTTTCATGGGGCCTCTGAATTTCTCCACTCCAAAGCAATGGTTCTATATACAAGTTTAAACAGCCAACAATGTCACCAATAACAAAACTTGCCAAATGGTATATTTTGCCGCCAATAAGGAAAATAATCCAAGTTTGCGACATTGTTGAAGCCCTACATGATCCCAGAATAAACTTTTTACACGTTATTTTTCGTTCTTTTAAGAAGGTAAAACTACTTTTTCGTGTATGAGAAAAATACATTTAAAATTTAGAAGCCATGCCATGATCATCTTCTATTATTTATACGTGATCTCTTCCCCAAAATGATAATAAACTCTGTACATTTTTTTCATACTTTGAAGAAAGAATTTTTTGTGTACGAGAAAAATACATGTATATGAAATTTCGGGAGCCACACCACAACCATGTTATTACTGAATTCGTGTTATAAGGGAGCATGCTAAAGCAGAGTCACACTGTATGTACTGGTACCTTAATATAAGTGATCTATTACTTAATACAAATGTAAATTCAGGACCAAAAATTGTCAAATAATTTTCAACGATTTTTGTTTATTCCTGTACAAGTCCGAACAAGTTTCACTGTATTGCATATTCCTTGGTAGTACAATGTGTTAGAGTAATACGCATATGAAGATATACATAATGACAGCTGGAATTCTTGCTTATGTTGCATTTGATGTTTTGGATCCCATTACTTTCTAGTATTTGAGGAGTCGTATAGTTTGACTTTAATAGCATATGGGCATTTAGATCATGCAATAAAATTTCTCTCAAGTGGACACTGTTCATTTGATAGAGTTGACTGATATAATGGGGTTTAAGTAGTATTCAACTGCCATTCACACTGTGTAGCCATGTTGCAAAGGAAGTCAGGTTACTGGTGATCTGCATAAGTATGTAGCCAAGTCACAGAGAAGTCAATTTACTGGGTGCTTGTGTAAGTAAGTAGCCAAGTCACAGAGATAGTTAGGTTACCCCTGTCTTGTATAAATTTGTAACCAGTGTACAGGAAGTTGGGTTACTGTGTGCCTGTATTGTCTGATGATATTACTCATTTGTACAAGATGTACACTGCATTACCAGTGTACCAGTTTTTTTGAGTTGGTATATAGCAAAGTACTTTTTTGCAGTACTGGTACTTTGGTAGTTTCCGTCAGTAAGTAATGTACAGACATTCCTGAGTAATCTTGCTGAGAATTTAATTATATTAACATGTTTTTGTTTTTCATGACAAAACTTCAAACTTTTTTTTTACAAAACATTTGTTTTTGTCATACAAATAAAATTATATTTATGATTCTTTAATCACATATTTGAAACATTTTACATGGTGGCCAAATGGGGTGTTGTGAAAGATATTCAGGAAAATCCAAGTTTTGGAAAAAATTTTGACTGAACAAATATATCATTTTTAGTTATTTACGTGGCCCTATCTAATAAACATTTTGCCTGGGTGTTGTCATCTAAACTTTGAGCTTCCCTGTGTATTATATAATTGGTCTAGCTAATAAATTATAGGCTTGATTGTCAATAATTCCCATTATTATCAGCAAACTCTCTAATTTAGCAGTCTTTTACAGGGTGTCATCTATAGTATAAGCTGAATTTTCCTACTTTAGTAACAGTTTTTAGATTACAACTGCAACTATCAACATACACATGGCAAATTGATTTACTAATAGGTACTGACCATTTCATTCTTGGGGGTGGGGGATAGGTGCTGCGATTTTCTTTTGAGCTGAGTTCTTTTGTTTGTTGATATAAAGAATGATTTTTTTTTCTAATAATATAATGGATATAATATAAATCTGAGCAAGATATTTTTCCAGTTTTTGACAGACGTAGTTTCAGAAAAGTCCTAGGCCTATGAAAATTAAGTTGTTGGTCCCAGATATGATTGTACTGTGATACGTATCATGTACATGTGTCTTTAGAAATACCATGGTATACCATGATACCTGGCTCTAAATTTTTCACATATGTAATATTGTAAGTGTAAAACGTTTCATTTTAGTTTGGAATGAAGACAGCTGGTTACAGGAACATGCTGGTGAGACTGTAAAGAATGAGGGGGATGATGGGAAGGAGGAAGAGATAGAGGAATCAGAAAGGGGAACCAAGAGGTCAGGGGACACAGATGCAGTAAGTAGTTTATAGTCACAAGAGTATTCTTGTATTAGGGATATAAATGGTTAGAAAACTGTGTATCATATAAATTTTGAATTTAGATAATCAAGTATTTATGGAGTCAGGTTTTAGTATCTTAAAGCCGGTTTTCAAGCCACCCACTTGGACATGAGAAAAACTTGCAAAGAACACTCAATTGAAGTAGCCAGACTTTGATTGGATAGTTGCAATTTGGTTTATGTACATGGTTTAACTGTTGACTGGATTAGAAAAGAAAAAGAAAATAGGTTCCAAATTTGACAAAAACCTCAAAGGCATATGTTTGAAGAAAAGTTGCTAGATAGTGGGTGTATAATGAAAGTGGATATTGATCTCAAAGTAATAATGATAAACAACAACTTGAGTTCTGCACCTTCTATAACTTGCACATAAGGTAAGGAAGATTACTGTCAATTTGAGGGTTACAAGGTAAAAATCAAGGTCGCTGACTGAAAGAGGAAAACTGGTTTCACACAATAACTTAAGGAACCACTGGTGCAGCAGTTAGTATAACAGACTCACAACTGAATTGGTTGAGGTTTCAAATCACGTCATCAGATAAGCTTTAGTTGGCTGCCTTGGTGTGTCCTTGGGCAAGGCACTTTACTTAAATTGTATTAGCAGTAAATAACCAACATGTGTTTCAGTGCCACACAGCACCAAACTAAACCGTAATCTACAATTACCAGACTTTAAGAATGGCTTGCACCTGGGGCAATGAAGAACCCTATCATTTTCACAGTCAAAAGGTCAAAGGCCATGGTCACTGACTGAAAGAACAAAAATGGTCTCTGAACAATAACATTAATTCTGCAAAACATACCTGGACCAAACTTTGTGGATGACTCGCACTTGGGGTAAAGAATAAGCATATCAGTTTTGTAGCAGATAGTTCAAGGTCAAGGTGACGATGACTAAAATAGAAAAATGGTTTCCAGACAATAAAACAAATTCTGTGTCACAGATCTGGACCAAACTTTGTGGATGGGTTACATTTGGGTGAGGAAAAAAGGTATTTGGATTATGGAGTTTAAAATATCAAGTCACTGTGACTAAATGAAAAAAGTAGTTTCCTCACAAAAATGTAAGTTATCTACTTCAAAGTCTAATTAAAGATGAGGCAGGCATGTAATATGATGTTCACTGTACTCTGTTCATTTTATGCGTTTGTCTATTCCCAACTGAATTTTTCCAGATTTTTCATTTGAGAAAGATAGTTTATTATATAATAAATGTAATGGAGAAAATATATATTTTACCTTTGTTACATCTGCTTTATTCTTAGCTGATATTTAATTATAGCAAATCTTAAATTTCAAGGCCAGTGAACCAGTGACAAAGAAAGCGAGGGGAAATCCGCAAGTTTATTTTGACATCAGGATAGGAAACAAGGATGTGGGTAGAATAACATGTGAACTTCAAGCAGATGTTGTTCCTAAAACAGCAGGTACTACTTTTGATGTGCACATGTATATTTGAGTTTTATTGTGTGTGCATGTATATGCATTTGTGTTTATGTGCTTGTCATGCAGTGTTTTTTCCTTTAGCTATGGACGATGCACTGGCTAAGTTAGTACTTGAATTTCCTAGGTAATCACCAAATTTTGACAAAAATAATAGTTACATATTTGATTGCTGGATGAACCAGGATAGAATAAGTCTGTTCAATATTTTGTTCTGGTTCTTGCTTTTGTATTTGTCTTACTTGGGAAGCATTGGTTGGACATAGGAACTACATTTCCAACAGCTTTGTCATACGTATCAGTGATGTGTTTATGCATTTTAGCTCAGTTTTGCTGACACAGGTGTATGTGTGATCATAAATCCTGATGGGTTTCTTCATCATAAAGGGTACTGATCACCAAGACAAAAGTAGATTACAGTGACCTAGTTTTCATATTTCATTGATAATATGTATTTTCATTTAGTCCAGTTTCTGTTCCAGAGTTGTATGCAGAGTCATGATACTTGATGGGTTTATTCATCTTGGGTTTACTGCTCTATCTCTAGGTAAAGTAGGTCATATTGACTCAATTTTAATGCTCCAGTGATTTTGTCAAGATTTTGCAATTATCTCAGATTTCTCTGACACTTTCATACTTACGTACAGTCAGTTAACTTGATTGGTGCATTCATCTTGGAGGTTGCTACTTACCACTGGTAAAAGGAGGTCACAGTGATCATCGTGGGTACCACTCACCCCAGGCAAATATAGGTCACTGACTTTTTTTGCTCTTACAGTTTTGCAAGGTTTTTGGATTAAGCCGTGGCAAAGCAGGTTTTGTAATTATTGCAAGTCTTTGCCAATACTTTCCTCGCATTTTGTTTAATAATTCCTTAATTTCTCTGAAATTTATCTCTTCAAACTGGCAAAAAATTGAGCTAATACTAAATGATGCATTTTTGCCATCTTTTGATGCTGACTCAAAAATAGATTTAGGGATAATCATTTTCAACAGATTGGCGGATGTTTTACCATTTTATTTTCATTGCTGTTAGGACCATTCTTGAGCCTATTGTAAATATGAAAATTATGTTTTGGCTGGGGAGTGGGTAAGATTAGTCCTGCAGCACCACCAGACAGGTCATTCAACTTGATCAGTTACTCTCTTTGCCATGCACTTTTGGGATATAGTTCACAGAACACAAAACTTGTCAAAATTGCTTTTTCTATGAAAACCCATTCTCTTACATGTTAGGCTTGCTGAACCATGGTATTTATTTTGACATTATCATAATTAGATGTAGGACATGAATTTCCAGGAAGCTCACTATTTCAACTAATTATTATTGATTATGCAAAACCGGTACATTGATCTGTCTTGTTCATTTCCTCCTTCTTTTCCATATGTGTTTGCGATATTGCTGGCAGTACACATAACCAGTCTAAATCTTTTTCTTAATGAAAACTTATCAGAGTACACCTAACACATGTCAAACTCAGATAGGTATGATACTTATTTTGACTATCATTGCTATTGTTGTTTTGTCAGTGAAAACCAATCAGAGAGCACAATTAGCACATGCTGGGCTCATTAACAATGGTACTGACTTCAACTATCTGCATGGTTATTATTTTGATGTAGGATTAGAATTTTCCACCGTTTTAACCAGTTATCCTTGATGAACACTTTGTAGGCTGCAGACACATATCTGTATGGGAACTGGCATCAAAGAATGTAGCTTTAACTTCACTTCCTGTCATATGCCTTTGTTGGCCTTTGGCCTTGGTAGGAAAATAAATTCTTCATCTCTTGGTGAGAAAAATATGTAAAATTATCAATAAAAAAAACAAGCAGAGAAATTGAACTAGAAGAATTTCAACTCAAGGACTTGTGTTTTTATAAAGTCACTTTGTCATGCCTCTGAAAAAAAAGACTATTTACCAAACTTCAGAATGATATCTACATATCATTTTGTTGAGCCATCTTAGTGGGAAGTGAGACAAAGCAATTATTGTTAATCATCAGCGGATGCATCAGTAGTTTCCGTAAGGGTTTGGTTAAAGTTTTTCACTTGCATATATTTCTGAAACCTATGCATTGATTTTCATTGTATTGTGATGAATCATTATGGAGCTAAGACACTTCATTGCACAGCATGCTCCTTTGCTCACTTGCCAATATGATATTGAGTCAGATTCATAGAAAATTTGCGTTACGGTTTGGTTAAAGCTTTTGTGACTAATGTGTAGATAATATAATACATTATATTGGAATTCATCCAAAAGGTAAAGAAAACCAATACTTTCATATGCTATGTGATATATTAAACACAAGAATCACACACAGATTCTACAGACATTGTGACAAACATCAACTCATTGGCTTTTCAATTTCCAGTCATTATAGGATGCAGTATTTGAGTGACTAGATGATGACCATGAGAAAAAATATTGAAATATCTATCAGCCATTACACAGCTGATAATTTCCATGGTTGAAAAATATTGTAAGAAAGGAGGCAATGTGCTACAGACTGATCTTGACTTAATTTGAATTTGCATCTGTTGTGTTCATTTTCATGGTATAAAAATAGACTATACTCATAATAAGTGAACACAGTTTCATCTAATTATGCAAGGTGAGATCTGTTCAAGTTTCCTCCTTAATTTAGCATAAAATTATCCCAACAATTATAAGCGAAAAGTAGGTGGGGCATGCCTCTTCTTCCCTCACCAGCTGTTTGTACTCCTTGTGATTTTAAAAATGAAAAGCATGAACTTCAAGGATATAAGACAAATTGTACAAAACTTTGATGTTTCAGTAATTTATAATTTCTGACCTGATTGTTGCCAAGGGTTCCCTAACACGGTCATATTGTTCACATTTTAAAGCTTCTGAAATGACACATTCACCTCATAAAGCACACAGGGTCCCAAATGAGTGTTAGAATTATCTGCTTTTAGTAGTTTCCTGTTTACAAAACATTATGTTATCATGGTTGAACTATGGTAGCATACAATGTGAACTTTGCAGTTAAAATCAGGCATTTTCATGAAAATGTTGTATTTTTTTGTTTAGATACAAAAACACACACAACTTTTAAATATATCTAAAGGTATTCAACTTATTTTCTTTGACAGAAAACTTTCGTTGTCTATGCAGTCATGAAAAGGGATTTGGGTACAAGGGAAGTACATTTCATAGGGTCATTCCAGAGTTTGTATCCTTTTTTGATTTTACCTTATTGATGGTTTCTCTCATACATGACATCACTCTACATTTGAGACATTGTTCATACAACCTTGAAAGATTCTTGCATTTTCATGGATTACCAGAGATACTCTCTGAATGTCTGGAAAGTTGGTTTTATTCTTAGAAAATTCTCAAATTTCTTGACAGACTACATGAAAATTGCCAAAATGTTCATTGAATTTATTACTTTTAGCATGGATTCTTAAGAATGAATAAGCTATATCACTTTTTAAAGGTTTTATGATTTATATATCTTTCATAATATGAATAAATGAATAAAATGGGACATATTTGGGTTGGATCAAATGACACACACCACAAGTAGTTGAGAGTGGTACCCCTTTACTGTATCACCTCAACCACATTTGCAGATTGAATACAGTTCTAGTAAGAAATGTGACCCGACTAAGGATGAGCTTTGTTTACAATTCAAATTGGGGTCATAACCCACATTTTTGTGATAAAAAATACAACTTGAAAATTGTCGAAATTCCATGAAAACTCTTTGAAAAGTCATTGTAAAAAACATTATCGCTGTATGAACCATGATAAATTGAGATTTTTGATGTCTTTCTTGCCACTTTCTTGGCAGCAGTGTGCTTTTCATTTTACATTAATCTCTTGTCTTATCTTAAAAGCACCTGTTCTTCAAAGAAAATTTTAATTTCTGAAATTTGAGGATTTCCTGAACTGTATTTTAAGAATAAGATTACCAGATTTTAAATTTTAAACTTAAGATTTATTTTTATCCCTACTATTTATCGATCAGAAGAGCTTATGAGCTTTTTTGTCCATGGCCCATTTGCCCTTAAGAACAAGTTTGTTATCATTACCCTGCCTGAACTACTTGGAGGATTGCCATGACAATTTACATACACATTTATCCCATGGTCTAGTTGGTTATAAATGAAAATGGTACCACTAGGTAATCCAGTATGACTGCCAAAGCAGCCATCTTTAAAATATTGTTGTTTCTCCTCCTGAATGGATAGTCTGAAGACCACTATATCAGCTGTTCTGAAAATGTTATTACTACTCATCCTTCTGAACAGAAAGCCATTTTTGCATTAGGGTGTTCACTAGAAGACTTTTGGTGATGTCTAATTGGTCCTAAATAAAAATGGTGCCAAACTAATATCTAATGTGGCCGCCATAGTGGCCATCTTTAAAATCTTGTTATAAGTACTCCTTTTGAATGTATGGTCATAACAACGAGAGGTTTTAAGTAAAAGAACTTTTATGATGTCTAGTTAGTCTCAAAAGAAAATGGTGCCAGTCTGACAGTCAGTAATGCCACAATGGCAGCCATCTTGAAAATCTTGTTATTGGTACTCCTTCTGAACAGAATGTCATATTGTCTGATTAGTCCTAAATGAAAATTGTGCTGATCTGAAGTCAGATATTTCCACCACAGTGGCTGTCATGAAAATCTTGTTATTGTTATTACTTATAAATGGACATTCATATTGACCTGGGGTTTATACTGAAAGACTTTTTATAATATTTAGTTGGTCTTGAATGAAAATGGTGCCGGTCTGATATCCACTTTGGCTACCATGGCAGCCTTCTTGAAAATGTTGTTGCTACCCCTCCTGAAAAAAGTCATAGTAACAGTTTCGACCAGAAGACTTTAAATGATGTTTAGTTGGTCCTAAATGAAAACATGGTGCCGCTTGCATATCCAGTTTGGCTGCCAATGATGCCATCTTGAGACTTGTTATTTTTACTCCTCTTGCATGGATGGTTGTATGAACATTGGAATTTTACTGAAAGACTTCTAATGATGTCTGGTTAGCCCTAAATGAAAAAGGTGCCATCCAGACATCCAGTACCACAGTGGCCATTGTCTTATCAGTACTTGTCTTGAATAAATGACCATATCAGCATGGGATTTTCACTGAAATCCTTCTTGTGATGTCTAGTTGGTCCTAAATTAATATGATGCCAGTCTGACCCCTAATATGACAGCCACGATGGACATCTGGAAAATCTTATTGCTACTTTTTTCTAGATGGCTGGTCATATCAACATTGGGGTTTTCAGCAGATGTCTTGTTGGTCCAAAATTAAAATGGTGCTGGTCTGATGTACAATATGGTCACCATGGGGGCCATCTTGTAAATCTTGTTATTGCTACTCATAAAGCATAAAGAGAAAGTCATTTTAACAAGAGGTTTTTTGATGAGAAGAGTTCTTACGGTGACTAGTTGGCCGTAAATGAAGATGATGCAAGTTGACTCGTAATATTGCCGCTATAATGGCAATCTGGAAAATCTTATTGTCACTACTTTCCGATGATGTCTGGTCATATCTGCTTTGTGCTTTTAGCAGAAGTCTTATAATGGTGTTTGATTGGTCCAAAATTTAAATAGTGTGCACCTGATATCCAATAGGACTGCCCTGGCAGCCATCTTAAAAATCTTGTTATTGCCACTTCTCTTAAATCTAAGTTTTTTTTGACATGGGGGTTTTCTTCAGAAGAGTTATTATGTTGTCTAGATGGTCCTAATAAAAATCATGTAATTGACCCTCTCATGGTTCCCATCTTAAAAATATTGTTATCTCTGCTACTCCCATATGGATGGCTATATCAACATCGGGTTTTCACCAGCAGCCATCTTTTAATATTTAGTTGGTTCTAAATGCAATTGATGCTAATTTTACAACCAATATTGTTGTCACTATATTTAAAATCTTGCTGTTGCTACTGGCCCAGAACGGATGGCCATATTGACATGAGGTTTATAAAAAAAAAGACTTCTAATGATGTCTACTTGGTCATAAGTGCAAATGGTGCCAATCTGACACCCTATATCTCCACCACAGAAGCTGATTATAAAACCTTGTTATCAATGAAAAATATCTGAGACGGTTTCAATACTCAGCAGTTAAAAGAAAGAAATTATCTTTTTTTTTAATTCCTGGAAGTTCCTTTCACCTATTAGAGTGTCAGTCTCTTCAAGGGACTCTTGTTAATACTATTATAATCTTTGTCTCTGACAATTATGTAAGCATAGAAGTATCAAAAACAAGATTCTCTATTTACATATGGAATTTTTTTATTTTTCCCCCTTGATAAATTTTGCTTATTTTTTGGTGGTGTGCAAATTCTATAAGTACAAAAAAATGTGAAATGTTTTTAAGCAGTGTCAGTAGTGCTGCATTATAAAGAACACATCAGTCTTACAAGACCTTTGCTGCCTGTTGATGTAATAAATCAAAAACATCATAATCTGTCAGCATATTCAAACAGAAAAACTCATGAACTAACCTACTGTAACATCAGATCTGTCAGCATGTTCAAGCAGAAAATGCATGAACTGACCTACTGTAACATCAGATCTGTCAGCATGTTCAAGCAGAAAATGCATGAACTAACCGGCTGTAACATCATATCTGTCAGCATGTTCAAGCCGAAAATGCATAAACTGACCTACTGTAACGTCAGATCTGTCAGCATGTTCAAACAGAAAATGCATGAACTGACCTACTGTAACATCAAATCTGTCAGCATGTTCAAACAGAAAATGCATGATCTGACATACTGTAACATCATATCTGTCAGCATGTTCAAACAGAAAATGCATAAACTGACCTACTGTAACATCAGATCTGTCAGCATGTTCAAACAGAAAATGCATGAACTGACCTACTGTAACATCATATCTGTCAGCATGTTCAAACAGAAAATGCATGAACCAACCTACTGTAACATTAGATCTGTCAGCATGTTCAAACAGAAAATGCATGAACTGACCTACTGTAACATCATATCTGTCAGCATGTTCAAACAGAAAATGCATGAACTGACCTACCGTAACATCAGATCTGTGAACATGTTAAAATAGTGAATTTCAAAGTTCATCAGCCATTTTCTGTTACATCAGTTATCAGCATGGTCAAACAAACAAAAGCTCACAAACTTGCTCTAGTAGTTCAAGTAACATTTCATCCACCATTTATCCATGAAAATCATAATTGATAAAATATATCATTTTTTCATGTATAAAACTTGATTTTTTTCCCCTCAGAACTTTACATTTTATTGGTGTAGTTGTTGTTATTATAGGGTTTAATGCCATTTTTCAGCACAAGATAGGCTATACATGGTGGCCAGGATTAATGGTGGAGGAAGATCCCAGGAAAACCATGGAAAGAACCACTGACCCACGAGAAACTACTGGCAAGCTTTCTCACATACCCACAGAGGCCTTACATTTTGTTACAAATATGTTAAAATAAGAAGACTGACTTGTGCCAAAAAACTCCTTTTTGTCTTAATGTTTTAAAAATGTAACCTCATATTTTTATATATTATATTGGAATCAAAAGAAGTTGCATTTCAAATGGTTTTGAAAAAACACTGAGGTATGATCTTGATTTGTCCAATGATGAATGCATTATTTGCTAAGTATATGTGTGTGAAAACAAGTACAGAATTTGATCCATCCCCTGGGGTGCAGTTTTGTGAGTGGGGGTGTGTTCACTTATATGACTTTGTATAGTAGATAAATGTAGGGATTATTGAGAAAGGCTTGGGGATAATGCTACTTTGCTGGAGACATCAATATTTAAGTTTTTTTTCTGGGACCCTCCTCAGTTTTAATCCCTATTTGCACTTGACTAAATAAAAGCAAAATGTTACAACATTGTGCATGGAAAGAATTCATTTCTTTCAAATATATTGAAGTTTTTAAACCAGTTTTCTAAATCTCCAGGCAGACACTATTGGATTCATTTCCATTTTAACTGAATGGTTTGGCTAATGTTAATCCCATGACATCTTAGTCCAGGTTTCTTGGATCTTTGTTGTGCTTCTATTTTTAGGCAAATGAATCAGTCATTTTTTGTAAGGAGTGTTCTGTTTCATCCTTCATGAGCATCTTCTGGTTCTTACCCGAGCGACTGTTTAGTAACATGGGTCATTCCTATTGCCTTCACCCTTCCCCTTCTCAAAAATGGACTCATCTAATATCTCAGCAAGCATTTGGATGAAGCTAGTTGAGATTTCTGATAGGTATTTTGGGTTCATGGTGCATGAGTGTCATATATTATCCTTGACCTTTGTCAGATGTGTCAGGGTGGTGATTTCACCAATCATGATGGGACAGGTGGAAAATCCATATATGGAAGAAAGTTTGAAGATGAGAATTTCATATTAAAGCACACAGGACCAGGTATGTTATTCATTTCTCATTGATAGAATTCACAACAGCAATTAGAAGTACATAATATTGGGAAGACATAGTACTGTATATTACATATAATTTGTTGGTACATAATATTGGGAAGACATAGTACTTTACATTACATATAATTTGTTGGTACATAATATTGGGAAGACATACTGCTGTATATATTACATATAATTTGTTGGTACATAATATTGGGAAGACATAGTACTGTATATTACATATAATTTGTTGGTACATAATATTGGGAAGACAGTACTGTATATTACGTATAATTTGTTGGTACATAATATTGGGAAGACATAGTACTGTATATATTACATATAATTTGTTGGTACATAATATTGGGAAGACATAGTGCTGTATATTACATATAATTTGTTGGTACATAATATTGGGAAGACATAGTACTGTATATTACATATAATTTGTTGGTACATAATATTGGGAAGACATAGTACTGTATATATTACATATAATTTGTTGGTACATAATATTGGGAAGACATAGTACTGTATATATTACATATAATTTGTTGGTACATAATATTGGGAAGACATAGTACTGTATATTACATATAATTTGTTGGTACATAATATTGGGAAGACATAGTGCTGTATATTACATATAATTTGTTGGTACATAATATTGGGAAGACATAGTACTGTATATTACATATAATTTGTTGGTACATAATATTGGGAAGACAGTACTGTATATATTACATATAATTTGTTGGTACATAATATTGGGAAGACATAGTACTGTATATATTACATATAATTTGTTGGTACATAATATTGGGAAGACATAGTACTGTATATTACATATAATTTTTGGTACATAATATTGGGAACAAATAGTAATGTACATTACATATATGTTGATACATAACTTTGGGAAGACAGTACTGTCTATCACAGTCATGTAATTTGTTGGCATTTAACATTGGGAAGGCATTGTATTGTGCATTACATGGTACATAACATAATTACATGTAATTTATTAGCACTTAACATTGGGAAGACAGGAATTTATTGACACATAACATTGGGAAGACAGTACTGTATATTACATGTAATATGTTGATATATAACATTGGAAAGGCATTTATTACTGTACCTTAGATGTAATTTGCTGGCACATGATATGCAGAAGATATAGCACTGTACACTGCATTTAATTTATTGGCATGTAACATTGGTAAGACAGGACTGTACATTACATGTAATTTATTGGCATGTAATGTTGGGAAGACAGGACTGTACATTACATGTAATTTATTGGTATTTAATGCTGGGAAGACAGGACTGTACATTACATGTAATTTATTGGCACGTAACATTGGGAGGACATAGTACTGCGCACTACATTTGGTTTGTTCACATGTAATATTAAGCAGACACAATACTGTACACATAATATTGGGAGGACATAGTACTGCACACTACATGTGGTTTGTACACATGTAATATTAAGTAAACACAATACTGGACAAATAGTATTGGAAATACTGAGTACAGTATATTACATTAAATGTTTTGGTACATAATATCTGTTTATATTTCCTGTCCACTACATAATGTTTTATCAGTTCTGCTAAAGATCTGAATAAATTTGATATAGGTTAATGAAATTTGACATTATAGTCTCAGTGATTGACCTTCAGAATGGTTGTCAATTAGACCATTTTGAAAATCATCTCACTCATATTTTTCCCAGCTGAATGTTCAAGTTGAATCAACACATATCTGCTCATAGATTTAACCCATTTTATCATTTTCCATGAATGCCAAAGTGGGTATCTTAAAAATGCTCTATAGCCTGCCACATTGTAACATATATTTTGGACCAGCTGAATAATCTTCAACAAAATACCAACAGTAGAGTCTTTAATTAAAATGGAATTTATGTTTCTATTATGTTTTTTCCATGCTTTTGAATTGTATGCCAGTGCCTACTTAAATTCTACTGTCTTCTTCTAACAGGTATTCTCTCCATGGCAAACTCAGGGCCAAATACAAATGGTTCACAGTTTTTCTTATGCACAGCAAAAACAGACTGGTAACTATTACGATATTTCCTTTGTATTTGTAACATTTTGTCTAGGTCATTTCATCATGTGTGTCTTGATATGCTATGATGTTACCCAGTATTCTTCAGTCAGGTGTTTTCTTTTCTCAGTTACCCTCTGTGATCTTGTGACCTACAATTATGTTAAACTTTTGCAGTTGCTTAGGAGTCCCAACTTCTAGATTATGTTCCACCAATTGACTAAGTATGTTGTTGTTGTTGGGTTTAATGCCATTTTTCAGCACACGATAGGCAATACATGGCGGCCAGTATTAATGGTGGAGGAAGAACCCGGGAAAAACCCAGAAAGAACCACTGACCCACGAGAAGCTACTGGCAAGCTTTCATACCAGTATTGGCCGAATCCAAGACTCGAACCCACGCAGACAGAGGTGAGACGGCTGTGATCCATAACATAGAGCGCTTTAGACCACTCGGGGCCTCTGACTAAGTATGATGCAGGAGACAGATATACAGCTCATACATATTACCTACCATGCCACTCTTAGATCAACATAATCTTACATTTTGTTTTAATTATCAAAGATCATCAAAGTTTAAATGTCACATCTATTACTAAAATTAGTTTAACTGTCAAATACTTTTGATACTTGTTTTCCATTATAGTTATTTGTTTATTTATTTTTTTTATGGTGGATGGACAGTGAGTGAAACCAGCACTTTACTCTGCAAATGACATCCATGATAGTTTGGGAGTTTGATTTGGTGGGGCAGATTTTTAAGTATAAGAATGCAAAAAAAACAAAAGGAAAAAGCCACTGATTTACAGCAAGCAACAGCATTACTGTAACATCATTACCATTGCCATCAAACTCAGCTGAAATGACTCCTGTACGAGAATTCTGCAGTATGACTATCTTATGCAACTGTTTTAATAAACTGTGAACACAGAGCAGTGGCTCCAATCATACCAGTAGTGACCATAAGTGACAGAAACTCCCTATGGAGCAGGGGTCTCAAACTCAAACAACCCTGAGGGCCACATGAGGGCATTTTCGATGGCCCAAAGGCTTCACCACCTTTGTTATCTCTCATCATACCTCTTGACACCAATCATTTGACAGGCCACAGGATATGGCTTGGCAGGCCACATGTGGCCAGAGGGCTACATGTTTGAGACCCCAGCTATAGAGTATAATTTTATATCCTCCATTGATTTAGGATGAGAATTAGACTTTGAAGATAATGAATGTGATGAAGATGACATAGTACACTGGCAACTTGTTATTGAACACAAGTGCTAAGGAACCACATACTGCTGGTGTATGTCCTGATTTTTTGCACCATGTAATATTATGCAGTTGGCTCAGGCATCAACAATAAAATGGTGACATATATAATGCTTCTGACTAGCTAAAACACCAGTCTGTTCATATGTTTGACCTTAAAAACATTTGTGTGGTTCAAAAAAGGAAATTAAAGAGGAGACCCTGTTAAACAAACCATACCAGGGCATCGCCAACGTTGTTTTCAGTTTTGTGGTAGTATATATATTCTGTGCAAGTAATATTTGAGGAAATCCACAATATATGCAGGTGTGGTATGTAGGAATTTTTGTCTCCCTCTGTCCATCAAGTCTATCTGTTCTTTCATTCATCTCACAATCTTGTAAATGCAAATAGTCCTGCAGTTTTTATGGATTTCCATGATACTTCGGAGTCATCATCTGAAAATGTGCTTGCCACTTTGTTCCCAAATTTTGTATAACAGCTTTTGTCCTTTTTAACTTGCAGCTGAATGCATTGTATCACAAAATTGCATGAATGCAACTAGCTTATTGTTTTTATAGTATGGTCTTAACCTGAAAATGTGTCTTGACAAATCACTTTGTTCCCTCAATTTTTGTTGTTGGGGATATTGCCTGTATTGTGTTGTAACTGAATGCAGTTTATGACAGTCTCTGAGTACAACTTGTCTGAGTTTTTAATGAATCACTGTGAAACTTAATACATATTATGCTCATCATCTGAAGATATGCATATCAACAAATTACTGTCCTCCAGCAATTTATATTTGATTGAGTTACTGCCCTTTTTGTTCTGCAAGTGAATGCAGTGCATGACAATCTTGTAACATTACTGTTTCCAGTTGTTGATGGAAAGCCATAAACTGGGTACAGATTATGGTCAGTATTTGAAAATGTGTTTATTGACAAATCACAATACTCCAGCCATTCTCATTATATTGCTCTTTTTAACTTGGAGCTGGATAGTGTGTATGACAGAACCTTGTAAATGCAGTTAGTCTCAGTTTTAAGTGGATGGCTATAAAACTTTCAGCATGCTGTGGTCATGTGAAAGTGCTTATACTAACCAATCACTGCTGTCACCATTTTTTTTATGAGTTATTGCCCTTTTATCTGCAGCTGAAGACAGTGTGAGACTGAATATTTTGGCACAACATATCTTGCAGTTTTTTAATTGTTCTGAAACTTGATACATATTATGGCCATTATGTAAAGGTGTGCATATTATCATATCCTTGTGTTCCTTTGATGTTTGTTTTAGTTATTATCCTTTTTCTTCGTACAGATGGATTCAATATACTACAGATTTTGTAAATGCAATTATTCTCACACATTTGAGTTGATTGTTGTGAATTATCAGAAGAATACTTGTACTTGCATTTTTGGAAGAGTTGTGCACTTTTAACAGTAAAATAATCCCTCAAGGCTAACAATGGAGATATATGGACAGATGCTTCTTGCACAATGTAAGCAACATGAACATATGTAGAGCTCATTGTTTGCAATGGACAGATCATCTGAACATTCTGGACTGTTATTCAATTGAGGCCTTTTGTGTTATTGATGACAATTCTGCTATAATCAATGTTTGTTTTTGTTTTCTTTTTTTAGCTAATGGCATTTCCTTTTATGGGAGCATTTCTGTATGTAGATTTTTGTCAGATGTGCTCTCAGATATGTGTTCTTGATCATTGATTCCTAACCCCCAGATTCTGAGGGTGTTGTGGAGAGTTTCAGGAGGCCGTCAGGAATGTTTTGGGTGGCAAAACTTACCAAATGTGGAAACAGTATCATGAGACTGAGAAATAATATTTTTAGGGTTGTGGCCAAAAGTTGTTGGGAACTCTTGCTCTAGATACAATAGTTTTCATACTATGGAATGGTATTAAACTTCATGCATGTAACTTCATAGTGGTAATGCAAGCGATATAGTAACTTTTTCAGCTAGTCCTTAAATTCTGTTTTTTATCTGCAAGGTTCTTTGGTCAGTTGAACTTAGCATTTTCTTTGTTCATTACATACTGTCTTCCATCTCCTGGGCACTACCTTCATTACATATATCCTATTCTCATTAATCTTTCTCTTCCATCTCCTGGGCACTACCTTCATTACATACATCCTATTCTCATTAATCTCTGTCTTCCATCTCCTGGGCACTACCTTCATTACATATATCCTATTCTCATTAATCTTTCTCTTCCATCTCCTGGGCACTACCTTTATTACATACATCCTATTCTCATTAATCTCTGTCTTCCATCTCCTGGGCACTACCTTCATTACATACATTCTATTCTCATTAATCTCTGTCTTCCATCTCCTGGGCACTACCTTCATTACATATATCCTATTCTCATTAATCTCTGTCTTCCATCTCCTGGGCACTACCTTCATTACAAACATCCTATTCTCATTAATCTCTGTCTTCCATCTCCTGGGCACTACCTTCATTACATCTATCCTATTCTCATTAAACTTTCTCTTCCATCTACTGGGCACTACCTTTATTACATACATCCTATTCTCATTAATCTCTGTCTTCCATCTCCTGGGCACTACCTTCATTACAAACATCCTATTCTCATTAATCTCTGTCTTCCATCTCCTGGGCACTACCTTCATTACATCTATCCTATTCTCATTAAACTTTCTCTTCCATCTACTGGGCACTACCTTTATTACATACATCCTATTCTCATTAATCTCTGTCTTCCATCTCCTGGGCACTACCTTCATTACATACATTCTATTCTCATTAATCTCTGTCTTCCATCTCCTGGGCACTACCTTCATTACATATATCCTATTCTCATTAATCTCTGTCTTCCATCTCCTGGGCACTACCTTCATTACAAACATCCTATTCTCATTAATCTCTGTCTTCCATCTCCTGGGCACTACCTTCATTACATCTATCCTATTCTCATTAAACTTTCTCTTCCATCTACTGGGCACTACCTTTATTACATACATCCTATTCTCATTAATCTCTGTCTTCCATCTCCTGGGCACTACCTTCATTACATACATCCTATTCTCATTAATCTTTCTCTTCCATCTCCTGGGCACTACCTTTATTACATACATTCTATTCTCATTAATCTTTGTCTTCCATCTCCTGGGCACTACCTTCATTACATACATCCTATTCTCATTAATCTCTGTCTTCCATCTCCTGGGCACTACCTTCATTACATATATCCTATTCTCATTAAACTTTCTCTTCCATCTCCTGGGCACTACCTTTATTACATACATCCTATTCTCATTAATCTTTCTCTTCCATCTCCTGGGCACTACCTTTATTACATACATTCTATTCTCATTAATCTCTGTCTTCCATCTCCTGGGTACTACCTTTATTACATACATCCTATTCTCATTAATCTCTGTCTTCCATCTCCTGGGCACTACCTTCATTACATACATCCTATTCTCATTAATCTCTGTCTTCCATCTCCTGGGCACTACCTTCATTACATATATCCTATTCTCATTAAACTTTCTCTTCCATCTCCTGGGCACTACCTTTATTACATACATCCTATTCTCATTAATCTCTGTCTTCCATCTCCTGGGCACTACCTTTATTACATACATCCTATTCTCATTAATCTTTCTCTTCCATCTCCTGGGCACTACCTTTATTACATACATTCTATTCTCATTAATCTTTGTCTTCCATCTCCTGGGCACTACCTTCATTACATACATCCTATTCTCATTAATCTCTGTCTTCCATCTCCTGGGCACTACCTTCATTACATACATCCTATTCTCATTAATCTTTGTCTTCCATCTCCTGGGCACTACCTTCATTACATACATCCTATTCTCATTAATCTTTGTCTTCCATCTCCTGGGCACTGCCTTCATTACATACATCCTATTCTCATTAATCTCTGTCTTCCATCTCCTGGGCACTACCTTCATTACATACATCCTATTCTCATTAATCTTTGTCTTCCATCTCCTGGGCACTACCTTCATTACATACATCCTATTCTCATTAATCTCTGTCTTCCATCTCCTGGGCACTACCTTCATTACATACATTCTATTCTAATTAATCTTTGTCTTCCATCTCCTGGGCACTACCTTCATTACATACATCCTATTCTCATTAATCTCTGTCTTCCATCTCCTGGGCACTACCTTCATTACATACATCCTATTCTCATTAATCTTTGTCTTCCATCTCCTGGGCACTACCTTCATTACATACATCCTATTCTCATTAATCTCTGTCTTCCATCTCCTGGGCACTACCTTCATTACATACATCCTATTCTCATTAATCTCTGTCTTCCATCTCCTGGGCACTACCTTCATTACATACATCCTATTCTCATTAATCTCTGTCTTCCATCTCCTGGGCACTACCTTCATTACATACATCCTATTCTCATTAATCTCTGTCTTCCATCTCCTGGGCATTACCTTCATTACATACATCCTATTCTCATTAATCTTTGTCTTCCATCTCCTGGGCACTACCTTCATTACATACATCCTATTCTCATTAATCTCTGTCTTCCATCTCCTGGGCACTACCTTCATTACATACATCCTATTCTCATTAATCTCTGTCTTCCATCTCCTGGGCACTACCTTCATTACATACATCCTATTCTCATTAATCTTTGTCTTCCATCTCCTGGACTCTACCTTCATTACATACATCCTATTCTCATTAATCTCTGTCTTCCATCTCCTGGGCACTACCTTCATTACATACATCCTATTCTCATTAATCTTTGTCTTCCATCTCCTGGGCACTACCTTCATTACATACATCCTATTCTCATTAATCTCTGTCTTCCATCTCCTGGGCACTACCTTCATTACATACATTCTATTCTAATTAATCTTTGTCTTCCATCTCCTGGGCACTACCTTCATTACATACATCCTATTCTCATTAATCTCTGTCTTCCATCTCCTGGGCACTACCTTCATTACATACATCCTATTCTCATTAATCTTTGTCTTCCATCTCCTGGGCACTACCTTCATTACATACATCCTATTCTCATTAATCTCTGTCTTCCATCTCCTGGGCACTACCTTCATTACATACATCCTATTCTCATTAATCTCTGTCTTCCATCTCCTGGGCACTACCTTCATTACATACATCCTATTCTCATTAATCTCTGTCTTCCATCTCCTGGGCACTACCTTCATTACATACATCCTATTCTCATTAATCTCTGTCTTCCATCTCCTGGGCATTACCTTCATTACATACATCCTATTCTCATTAATCTTTGTCTTCCATCTCCTGGGCACTACCTTCATTACATACATCCTATTCTCATTAATCTCTGTCTTCCATCTCCTGGGCACTACCTTCATTACATACATCCTATTCTCATTAATCTCTGTCTTCCATCTCCTGGGCACTACCTTCATTACATACATCCTATTCTCATTAATCTTTGTCTTCCATCTCCTGGACTCTACCTTCATTACATACATCCTATTCTCATTAATCTCTGTCTTCCATCTCCTGGGCACTACCTTCATTACATACATCCTATTCTCATTAATCTTTGTCTTCCATCTCCTGGGCACTACCTTCATTACATACATCCTATTCTCATTAATCTCTGTCTTCCATCTCCTGGGCACTACCTTCATTACATACATTCTATTCTCATTAATCTTTGTCTTCCATCTCCTGGGCACTACCTTCATTACATACATCCTATTCTCATTAAACTTTCTCTTCCATCTCCTGGGCACTACCTTTATTACATACATTCTATTCTCATTAATCTTTGTCTTCCATCTCCTGGGCACTACCTTCATTACATACATCCTATTCTCATTAATCTCTGTCTTCCATCTCCTGGGCACTACCTTCATTACATACATCCTATTCTCATTAATCTTTGTCTTCCATCTCCTGGGCACTACCTTCATTACATACATCCTATTCTCATTAATCTCTGTCTTCCATCTCCTGGGCACTACCTTCATTACATACATTCTATTCTAATTAATCTTTGTCTTCCATCTCCTGGGCACTACCTTCATTACATACATCCTATTCTCATTAATCTCTGTCTTCCATCTCCTGGGCACTACCTTCATTACATACATCCTATTCTCATTAATCTTTGTCTTCCATCTCCTGGGCACTACCTTCATTACATACATCCTATTCTCATTAATCTCTGTCTTCCATCTCCTGGGCACTACCTTCATTACATACATCCTATTCTCATTAATCTCTGTCTTCCATCTCCTGGGCACTACCTTCATTACATACGTCCTATTCTCATTAATCTCTGTCTTCCATCTCCTGGGCACTACCTTCATTACATACATCCTATTCTCATTAATCTCTGTCTTCCATCTCCTGGGCACTACCTTCATTACATACATCCTATTCTCATTAATCTTTGTCTTCCATCTCCTGGGCACTACCTTCATTACATACATCCTATTCTCATTAATCTCTGTCTTCCATCTCCTGGGCACTACCTTCATTACATACATCCTATTCTCATTAATCTCTGTCTTCCATCTCCTGGGCACTACCTTCATTACATACATCCTATTCTCATTAATCTTTGTCTTCCATCTCCTGGACTCTACCTTCATTACATACATCCTATTCTCATTAATCTTTGTCTTCCATCTCCTGGACTCTACCTTCATTACATACATCCTATTCTCATTAATCTCTGTCTTCCATCTCCTGGGCACTACCTTCATTACATACATCCTATTCTCATTAATCTTTGTCTTCCATCTCCTGGGCACTACCTTCATTACATACATCCTATTCTCATTAATCTCTGTCTTCCATCTCCTGGGCACTACCTTCATTACATACATTCTATTCTCATTAATCTTTGTCTTCCATCTCCTGGGCACTACCTTCATTACATACATCCTATTCTCATTAAACTTTCTCTTCCATCTCCTGGGCACTACCTTTATTACATACATTCTATTCTCATTAATCTTTGTCTTCCATCTCCTGGGCACTACCTTCATTACATACATCCTATTCTCATTAATCTCTGTCTTCCATCTCCTGGGCACTACCTTCATTACATACATCCTATTCTCATTAATCTTTGTCTTCCATCTCCTGGGCACTACCTTCATTACATACATCCTATTCTCATTAATCTCTGTCTTCCATCTCCTGGGCACTACCTTCATTACATACATCCTATTCTCATTAATCTTTGTCTTCCATCTCCTGGGCACTACCTTCATTACATACATCCTATTCTCATTAATCTTTGTCTTCCATCTCCTGGGCACTACCTTCATTACATACATCCTATTCTCATTAATCTCTGTCTTCCATCTCCTGGGCACTACCGTCATTACATACATCCTATTCTCATTAATCTCTGTCTTCCATCTCCTGGGCACTATCTTCATTACATACATCCTATTCTCATTAATCTCTGTCTTCCATCTCCTGGGCACTACCTTCATTACATACATCCTGTTCTCATTAATCTCTGTCTTCCATCTCCTGGGCACTACCTTCATTACATACATCCTGTTCTCATTAATCTTTGTCTTCCATCTCCTGGGCACTACCTTCATTACATACATCCTGTTCTCATTAATCTTTGTCTTCCATCTCCTGGGCACTACCTTCATTACATACATCCTGTTCTCATTAATCTTTGTCTTCCATCTCCTGGGCACTACCTTCATTACATACATCCTGTTCTCATTAATCTTTGTCTTCCATCTCCTGGGCACTACCTTCATTACATACATCCTATTCTCATTAATCTTTGTCTTCCATCTCCTGGGCACTACCTTCATTACATACATCCTATTCTCATTAATCTCTGTCTTCCATCTCCTGGGCACTACCTTCATTACATACATCCTATTCTCATTAATCTTTGTCTTCCATCTCCTGGGCACTACCTTCATTACATACATCCTATTCTCATTAATCTTTGTCTTCCATCTCCTGGGCACTACCTTCATTACATACATCCTATTCTCATTAATCTCTGTCTTCCATCTCCTGGGCACTACCTTCATTACATACATCCTATTCTCATTAATCTCTGTCTTCCATCTCCTGGGCACTACCTTCATTACATACATCCTATTCTCATTAATCACTGTCTTCCATCTCCTGGGCACTACCTTCATTACATACATCCTATTCTCATTAATCTCTGTCTTCCATCTCCTGGGCACTACCTTCATTACATACATCCTATTCTCATTAATCTCTGTCTTCCATCTCCTGGGCACTACCTTCATTACATACATCCTATTCTCATTAATCTATGTCTTCCATCTCCTGGGCACTACCTTCATTACATACATCCTATTCTCATTAATCTCTGTCTTCCATCTCCTGGGCACTACCTTCATTACACACATCCTATTCTCATTAATCTCTGTCTTCCATCTCCTGGGCACTACCTTCATTACATACATCCTATTCTCATTAATCTCTGTCTTCCATCTCCTGGGCACTACCTTCATTACATACATCCTATTCTCATTAATCTCTGTCTTCCATCTCCTGGGCACTACCTTCATTACATACATCCTATTCTCATTAATCTCTGTCTTCCATCTCCTGGGCACTACCTTCATTACATGCATCCTATTCTCATTAATCTCTGTCTTCCATCTCCTGGGCACTACCTTCATTACATGCATCCTATTCTCATTAATCTCTGTCTTCCATCTCCTGGGCACTACCTTCATTACATGCATCCTATTCTCATTAATCTCTGTCTTCCATCTCCTGGGCACTACCTTCATTACACACATCCTATTCTCATTAATCTCTGTCTTCCATCTCCTGGGCACTACCTTCATTACATACATCCATACATCCTATTCTCATTAATCTCTGTCTTCAATCTCCTGGGCACTACCTTCATTACATACATCCTATTCTCATTAATCTCTGTCTTCCATCTCCTGGGCACTACCTTCATTACATACATCCTATTCTCATTAATCTCTGTCTTCCATCTCCTGGGCACTACCATCATTACATACATCCTATTCTCATTAATCTCTGTCTTCCATCTCCTGGGCACTACCTTCATTACATGCATCCTATTCTCATTAATCTCTGTCTTCCATCTCCTGGGCACGACCTTCATTACATGCATCCTATTCTCATTAATCTCTGTCTTCCATCTCCTGGGCACTACCTTCATTACATACATCCTATTCTCATTAATCTCTGTCTTCACTGGACAACAAATTTTTACAAAAGTCATGTTACTGAAATAAAATTAGTCAATTCTTATCAATTTTTATGTGCTGAACACGAATATGACAGTCAAATTGCAAAATTGGCTCTAGTTTTTTTGTAATCTGCAAGAAATTAATGTTTACATAACGAAATGCATTCCAATAGTAAAAGGTCAACTGTAATAGCCTACCTATAAAAAATCAAGTCATTGACTACATCTTAGATTTCTTCGCCTGTCTCTTGTACAGCTGTTCGGGAGCATCTCTGAGGAGAGTCCAGCAGTAGTCAGCCAGCATTGTAGTGGACCATTTTCCCTGGTATCTTTGTTCCATTGTTGCGATATCTTGATGAAAACGTTCGCCGTGTTCATCACTAACAATACCACAGTTGCTAGGAAAGAAATCCAAATGGGAATGAAGGAAGTGAATCTTTAGAGACATATTGCAGCCAAGTTTCTTATACTTCATCAACATGTCTTCTACTAGTTCCTTATAGTTTTCTGCCCTAACATTTCCGAGGAAGTTTGTAGAAACTAGGCGAAAAGCATTCCATGCTTGTTTCGCGTCACCTTCCAGCAAGTTGTTGAACCGGTCATCTTTGAAAAGCTCTCGAATCTGAGGACCCACAAAAACTCCCTCTTTAATCTTTGCTTCGCTGAGTCGAGGGAATTTTTCATGCAGGTATCGGAATGCTGGCAAAGTCCGGTCAATGGCTTTCACGAAGTTCTTCATCAAACCTAGTTTGATGTGAAGGGGTGGTAGCAAGATTTTCTGAGCCTCAACCAGAGCTGGGTGTTGGATATTCTTCTCTCCAATGGCTACATTCTGCCTGTGAGTCCATTCCTTCCTCATGTAGTGCATTTCCCTTGCTCGGCTATCCCACTCGCATAAGAAACACATGTATTTTGTATATCCTTGCTGCAGTCCCATTAAAAGGGCAACTACCTTCAAATCACCACAGAGGTGCCAGCTGTACTTGTTATACTCAATGGAATTCAGTAGCTGCCTTAAGTTATCGTATGTCTCTTTCATGTGGACAGCATACGCTACTGGAATAGATGGAAGAATGTTTCCATTGTGCAAAAGCACAGCCTTGAGACTCAGTTTCGAAGAGTCCACAAATAGTCTCCATTCTTGTGGGTCATGAGTGATTTTTAAAGCATTCATGAGGCCCTCAATATCGGAACAGAATATCAGATTACTTTCCTTTCTGAAGAAAGGCTCCAATTGCTGGTGGCGCTTTCGATATGCAGTAATTGTGACATCTTCTTCTAGAAGATTCCATTGTTGGAGTCTTGATCCTAGCAATTCTGCCTTGTTCTTTGATAAGTCCAAATCACGAATCAGGTCATTTAGTTCTTCCTGTGTTATTCTGTGTGGGGTTGATGATGCACCACAGTGAAAATCTGGATCACTGCATGCTGATGGACCAGGAGAAGAACAGGTCGACTCACCTTTGTCTTCGTCAGATGAATCAAGAGAATATTCTGCTGGAGGTTCTGGAATAGGAAGTCCCTCACCATGTGGAACTGGTCTCAATGCAGACGGAATGTTTGGGTAGACTATTCTCGACTTCTTTCGCTTCGTTATTCCGCCGGAAAGAGGAGGAACCAAGCAGAAGTAACAGTCATTTAGGTGATTGCTTGGCTCTCTCCACACCATTGGGACTGCAAACGGCATTGATGACCTTTTGCAATTCAACCACTGTGAAAGCTGTGTTGTACATGTAGCACAGCATATATGCGGAGCCCAAGGCTTGTCTTGGTCACCAACCTTGCATCCGAAGTAAAGATGATATGCCTTCTTCACTTGAGAATTGATACTTTTCTTCTGGTTGGCAAATGTCACTTCCCCACAAATATAGCAAAAATTGTCCGCGGTATTAACACACTTTCGAGGCATTACTGTTCTTTATTGTACGTAAATGGATAAAATAATAAGTTTTATGTAACAGTAGCTTGAACTGTCTCGCACAACGTCTAAAATATTTTAAATGCTGAACCTATCTGATTGGGCTTTATATAGTACACTGCTTACGTCAGCTTCAGCAGCCGCCTGGCATTAGTATAATAGGCCTACACATGTATAGTACACTGCTGACGTCAACTTACTTCAGCAGCCGCATGGCATTAGTATTGCATTGCATCAGAAAATGATGCAATCAACTGTGGATGATGTGAGCATGATGGTATTATGCAATGTTACATCATTATTCCAGATGTTGCTGCAGTCCTACTGGAGAAATTTACACAGTGAAACATAGAAAATGAGGTATATGAATATCTTCAAAACGAGAGCCAATACAAATTTTTCACGGTTATATTCGTGTTCGGCACACCAAAATACTACAGATTAGGGCCTTTTCAAGTCAGTAATGATTTCACTGTTGACCAGTGCTTCCATCTCCTGGGCACTACCTTCATTACATACATCCTATTCTCATTAATCTCTGTCTTCCATCTCCTGGGCACTACCTTCATTACATACATCCTATTCTCATTAATCTCTGTCTTCCATCTCCTGGGCACTACCTTCATTACATACATCCTATTCTCATTAATCTCTGTCTTCCATCTCCTGGGCACTACCTTCATTACATCCATCCTATTCTCATTAATCTCTGTCTTCCATCTCCTGGGCACTACCTTCATTACATGCATCCTATTCTCATTAATCTCTGTCTTCCATCTCCTGGGCACTACCTTCATTACATGCATCCTATTCTCATTAATCTCTGTCTTCCATCTCCTGGGCACTACCTTCATTACACACATCCTATTCTCATTAATCTCTGTCTTCCATCTCCTGGGCACTACCTTCATTACACACATCCTATTCTCATTAATCTTTGTCTTCCATCTCCTGGGCACTACCTTCATTACACACATCCTATTCTCATTAATCTCTGTCTTCCATCTCCTGGGCACTACCTTCATTACATACATCCTATTCTCATTAATCTCTGTCTTCCATCTCCTGGGCACTACCTTCATTACATACATCCTATTCTCATTAATCTCTGTCTTCCATCTCCTGGGCACTACCTTCATTACATACATCCTGTTCTCATTAATCTCTGTCTTACATCTCCTGGGCACTACCTTCATTACATACATCCTGTTCTCATTAATCTCTGTCTTCCATCTCCTGGGCACTACCTTCATTACATACATCCTATTCTCATTAATCTTTGTCTTCCATCTCCTGGGCACTACCTTCATTACATACATCCTATTCTCATTAATCTCTGTCTTCAATCTCCTGGGCACTACCTTCATTACATACATCCTATTCTCATTAATCTCTGTCTTCCATCTCCTGGGCACTACCTTCATTACATGCATCCTATTCTCATTAATCTCTGTCTTCCATCTCCTGGGCACTACCTTCATTACATGCATCCTATTCTCATTAATCTCTGTCTTCCATCTCCTGGGCACTACCTTCATTACATGCATCCTATTCTCATTAATCTCTGTCTTCCATCTCCTGGGCACGACCTTCATTACATGCATCCTATTCTCATTAATCTCTGTCTTCCATCTCCTGGGCACGACCTTCATTACATACATCCTATTCTCATTAATCTCTGTCTTCCATCTCCTGGGCACTACCTTCATTACATACATCCTATTCTCATTAATCTCTGTCTTCCATCTCCTGGGCACTACCTTCATTACATACATCCTATTCTCATTAATCTCTGTCTTCCATCTCCTGGGCACTACCTTCATTACATACATTCTATTCTAATTAATCTCTGTCTTCCATCTCTTGGGCATTACCTTCATTATATACATCCTATTCTCATTAATCTCTGTCTTCCATCTCCTGGGCACTACCTTCATTACATACATCCTATTCTCATTAATCTCTGTCTTCCATCTCCTGGGCACTACCTTCATTACATACATCCTATTCTCATTAATCTCTGTCTTCCATCTCCTGGGCACTACCTTCATTACATACATCCTATTCTCATTAATCTCTGTCTTCCATCTCCTGGGCACTACCTTCATTACATACATCCTATTCTCATTAATCTCTGTCTTCCATCTCCTGGGCACTACCTTCATTACATACATTCTATTCTCATTAATCTTTGTCTTCCATCTCCTGGGCACTACCTTCATTACATACATCCTATTCTCATTAATCTCTGTCTTCCATCTCCTGGGCACTACCTTCATTACATACATCCTATTCTCATTAATCTCTGTCTTCCATCTCCTGGGCACTACCTTCATTACATACATCCTATTCTCATTAATCTTTGTCTTCCATCTCCTGGACTCTACCTTCATTACATACATCCTATTCTCATTAATCTCTGTCTTCCATCTCCTGGGCACTACCTTCATTACATACATCCTATTCTCATTAATCTTTGTCTTCCATCTCCTGGGCACTACCTTCATTACATACATCCTATTCTCATTAATCTCTGTCTTCCATCTCCTGGGCACTACCTTCATTACATACATCCTATTCTCATTAATCTTTGTCTTCCATCTCCTGGGCACTACCTTCATTACATACATCCTATTCTCATTAATCTCTGTCTTCCATCTCCTGGGCACTACCTTCATTACATACATCCTATTCTCATTAATCTCTGTCTTCCATCTCCTGGGCACTACCTTCATTACATACATCCTATTCTCATTAATCTTTGTCTTCCATCTCCTGGGCACTACCTTCATTACATACATCCTATTCTCATTAATCTCTGTCTTCCATCTCCTGGGCACTACCTTCATTACATACATCCTATTCTCATTAATCTCTGTCTTCCATCTCCTGGGCACTACCTTCATTACATACATCCTATTCTCATTAATCTCTGTCTTCCATCTCCTGGGCACTACCGTCATTACATACATCCTATTCTCATTAATCTCTGTCTTCCATCTCCTGGGCACTACCTTCATTACATACATCCTGTTCTCATTAATCTCTGTCTTCCATCTCCTGGGCACTACCTTCATTACATACATCCTGTTCTCATTAATCTCTGTCTTCCATCTCCTGGGCACTACCTTCATTACATACATCCTGTTCTCATTAATCTTTGTCTTCCATCTCCTGGGCACTACCTTCATTACATACATCCTGTTCTCATTAATCTTTGTCTTCCATCTCCTGGGCACTACCTTCATTACATACATCCTGTTCTCATTAATCTTTGTCTTCCATCTCCTGGGCACTACCTTCATTACATACATTCTATTCTCATTAATCTTTGTCTTCCATCTCCTGGGCACTACCTTCATTACATACATTCTATTCTCATTAATCTCTGTCTTCCATCTCCTGGGCACTACCTTCATTACATACATCCTATTCTCATTAATCTCTGTCTTCCATCTCCTGGGCACTACCTTCATTACATACATCCTATTCTCATTAATCTTTGTCTTCCATCTCCTGGGCACTACCTTCATTACATACATCCTATTCTCATTAATCTCTGTCTTCCATCTCCTGGGCACTACCTTCATTACATACATTCTATTCTCATTAATCTTTGTCTTCCATCTCCTGGGCACTACCTTCATTACATACATCCTATTCTCATTAAACTTTCTCTTCCATCTCCTGGGCACTACCTTTATTACATACATTCTATTCTCATTAATCTTTGTCTTCCATCTCCTGGGCACTACCTTCATTACATACATCCTATTCTCATTAATCTCTGTCTTCCATCTCCTGGGCACTACCTTCATTACATACATCCTATTCTCATTAATCTTTGTCTTCCATCTCCTGGGCACTACCTTCATTACATACATCCTATTCTCATTAATCTCTGTCTTCCATCTCCTGGGCACTACCTTCATTACATACATTCTATTCTAATTAATCTTTGTCTTCCATCTCCTGGGCACTACCTTCATTACATACATCCTATTCTCATTAATCTTTGTCTTCCATCTCCTGGGCACTACCTTCATTACATACATCCTATTCTCATTAATCTTTGTCTTCCATCTCCTGGGCACTACCTTCATTACATACATCCTATTCTCATTAATCTCTGTCTTCCATCTCCTGGGCACTACCTTCATTACATACATTCTATTCTAATTAATCTCTGTCTTCCATCTCTTGGGCATTACCTTCATTATATACATCCTATTCTCATTAATCTCTGTCTTCCATCTCCTGGGCACTACCTTCATTACATACATCCTATTCTCATTAATCTCTGTCTTCCATCTCCTGGGCACTACCTTCATTACATACATCCTATTCTCATTAATCTCTGTCTTCCATCTCCTGGGCACTACCTTCATTACATACATCCTATTCTCATTAATCTCTGTCTTCCATCTCCTGGGCACTACCTTCATTACATACATCCTATTCTCATTAATCTCTGTCTTCCATCTCCTGGGCACTACCTTCATTACATACATTCTATTCTCATTAATCTTTGTCTTCCATCTCCTGGGCACTACCTTCATTACATACATACTATTCTCATTAATCTCTGTCTTCCATCTCCTGGGCACTACCTTCATTACATACATCCTATTCTCATTAATCTCTGTCTTCCATCTCCTGGGCACTACCTTCATTACATACATCCTATTCTCATTAATCTTTGTCTTCCATCTCCTGGACTCTACCTTCATTACATACATCCTATTCTCATTAATCTCTGTCTTCCATCTCCTGGGCACTACCTTCATTACATACATCCTATTCTCATTAATCTTTGTCTTCCATCTCCTGGGCACTACCTTCATTACATACATCCTATTCTCATTAATCTCTGTCTTCCATCTCCTGGGCACTACCTTCATTACATACATCCTATTCTCATTAATCTTTGTCTTCCATCTCCTGGGCACTACCTTCATTACATACATCCTATTCTCATTAATCTCTGTCTTCCATCTCCTGGGCACTACCTTCATTACATACATCCTATTCTCATTAATCTTTGTCTTCCATCTCCTGGGCACTACCTTCATTACATACATCCTATTCTCATTAATCTTTGTCTTCCATCTCCTGGGCACTACCTTCATTACATACATCCTATTCTCATTAATCTCTGTCTTCCATCTCCTGGGCACTACCTTCATTACATACATCCTATTCTCATTAATCTCTGTCTTCCATCTCCTGGGCACTACTGTCATTACATACATCCTATTCTCATTAATCTCTGTCTTCCATCTCCTGGGCACTACCTTCATTACATACATCCTATTCTCATTAATCTCTGTCTTCCATCTCCTGGGCACTACCTTCATTACATACATCCTGTTCTCATTAATCTCTGTCTTCCATCTCCTGGGCACTACCTTCATTACATACATCCTGTTCTCATTAATCTCTGTCTTCCATCTCCTGGGCACTACCTTCATTACATACATCCTGTTCTCATTAATCTCTGTCTTCCATCTCCTGGGCACTACCTTCATTACATACATCCTGTTCTCATTAATCTTTGTCTTCCATCTCCTGGGCACTACCTTCATTACATACATTCTATTCTCATTAATCTTTGTCTTCCATCTCCTGGGCACTACCTTCATTACATACATTCTATTCTCATTAATCTCTGTCTTCCATCTCCTGGGCACTACCTTCATTACATACATCCTATTCTCATTAATCTCTGTCTTCCATCTCCTGGGCACTACCTTCATTACATACATCCTATTCTCATTAATCTTTGTCTTCCATCTCCTGGGCACTACCTTCATTACATACATCCTATTCTCATTAATCTCTGTCTTCCATCTCCTGGGCACTACCTTCATTACATGCATTCTATTCTCATTAATCTTTGTCTTCCATCTCCTGGGCACTACCTTCATTACATACATCCTATTCTCATTAAACTTTCTCTTCCATCTCCTGCGCACTACCTTTATTACATACATTCTATTCTCATTAATCTTTGTCTTCCATCTCCTGGGCACTACCTTCATTACATACATCCTATTCTCATTAATCTCTGTCTTCCATCTCCTGGGCACTACCTTCATTACATACATCCTATTCTCATTAATCTTTGTCTTCCATCTCCTGGGCACTACCTTCATTACATACATCCTATTCTCATTAATCTCTGTCTTCCATCTCCTGGGCACTACCTTCATTACATACATTCTATTCTACTTAATCTTTGTCTTCCATCTCCTGGGCACTACCTTCATTACATACATCCTATTCTCATTAATCTCTGTCTTCCATCTCCTGGGCACTACCTTCATTACACACATCCTATTCTCATTAATCTCTGTCTTCCATCTCCTGGGCACTACCTTCATTACATACATCCATACATCCTATTCTCATTAATCTCTGTCTTCAATCTCCTGGGCACTACCTTCATTACATACATCCTATTCTCATTAATCTCTGTCTTCCATCTCCTGGGCACGACCTTCATTACATGCATCCTATTCTCATTAATCTCTGTCTTCCATCTCCTGGGCACTACCTTCATTACATACATCCTATTCTCATTAATCTCTGTCTTCCATCTCCTGGGCACTACCTTCATTACATACATCCTATTCTCATTAATCTCTGTCTTCCATCTCCTGGGCACTACCTTCATTACATACATCCTATTCTCATTAATCTCTGTCTTCCATCTCCTGGGCACTACCTTCATTACATACATCCTATTCTCATTAATCTCTGTCTTCCATCTCCTGGGCACTACCTTCATTACATACATCCTATTCTCATTAATCTCTGTCTTCCATCTCCTGGGCACTACCTTCATTACATACATCCTATTCTCATTAATCTCTGTCTTCCATCTCCTGGGCACTACCTTCATTACATGCATCCTATTCTCATTAATCTCTGTCTTCCATCTCCTGGGCACTACCTTCATTACATGCATCCTATTCTCATTAATCTCTGTCTTCCATCTCCTGGGCCCTACCTTCATTACATGCATCCTATTCTCATTAATCTCTGTCTTCCATCTCCTGGGCACTACCTTCATTACACACATCCTATTCTCATTAATCTCTGTCTTCCATCTCCTGGGCACTACCTTCATTACACACATCCTATTCTCATTAATCTTTGTCTTCCATCTCCTGGGCACTACCTTCATTACATACATCCTATTCTCATTAATCTCTGTCTTCCATCTCCTGGGCACTACCTTCATTACATACATCCTATTCTCATTAATCTCTGTCTTCCATCTCCTGGGCACTACCTTCATTACATACATCCTGTTCTCATTAATCTCTGTCTTCCATCTCCTGGGCACTACCTTCATTACATACATCCTGTTCTCATTAATCTCTGTCTTCCATCTCCTGGGCACTACCTTCATTACATACATCCTGTTCTCATTAATCTCTGTCTTCCATCTCCTGGGCACTACCTTCATTACATACATCCTATTCTCATTAATCTTTGTCTTCCATCTCCTGGGCACTACCTTCATTACATACATCCTATTCTCATTAATCTCTGTCTTCAATCTCCTGGGCACTACCTTCATTACATACATCCTATTCTCATTAATCTCTGTCTTCCATCTCCTGGGCACTACCTTCATTACATGCATCCTATTCTCATTAATCTCTGTCTTCCATCTCCTGGGCACTACCTTCATTACATGCATCCTATTCTCATTAATCTCTGTCTTCCATCTCCTGGGCACTACCTTCATTACATGCATCCTATTCTCATTAATCTCTATCTTCCATCTCCTGGGCACTACCTTCATTACATGCATCCTATTCTCATTAATCTCTGTCTTCCATCTCCTGGGCACGACCTCCATTACATGCATCCTATTCTCATTAATCTCTGTCTTCCATCTCCTGGGCACTACCTTCATTACATACATCCTATTCTCATTAATCTCTGTCTTCCATCTTCTGGGCACTACCTTCATTACATACATCCTATTCTCATTAATCTCTGTCTTCCATCTCCTGGGCACTACCTTCATTACATACATTCTATTCTAATTAATCTCTGTCTTCCATCTCTTGGGCATTACCTTCATTATATACATCCTATTCTCATTAATCTCTGTCTTCCATCTCCTGGGCACTACCTTCATTACATACATCCTATTCTCATTAATCTCTGTCTTCCATCTCCTGGGCACTACCTTCATTACATACATCCTATTCTCATTAATCTCTGTCTTCCATCTCCTGGGCACTACCTTCATTACATACATCCTATTCTCATTAATCTCTGTCTTCCATCTCCTGGGCACTACCTTCATTACATACATCCTATTCTCATTAACCTCTGTCTTCCATCTCCTGGGCACTACCTTCATTACATACATTCTATTCTCATTAATCTTTGTCTTCCATCTCCTGGGCACTACCTTCATTACATACATCCTATTCTCATTAATCTCTGTCTTCCATCTCCTGGGCACTACCTTCATTACATACATCCTATTCTCATTAATCTCTGTCTTCCATCTCCTGGGCACTACCTCATTACATACATCCTATTCTCATTAATCTTTGTCTTCCATCTCCTGGACTCTACCTTCATTACATACATCCTATTCTCATTAATCTCTGTCTTCCATCTCCTGGGCACTACCTTCATTACATACATCCTATTCTCATTAATCTTTGTCTTCCATCTCCTGGGCACTACCTTCATTACATACATCCTATTCTCATTAATCTCTGTCTTCCATCTCCTGGGCACTACCTTCATTACATACATCCTATTCTCATTAATCTTTGTCTTCCATCTCCTGGGCACTACCTTCATTACATACATCCTATTCTCATTAATCTCTGTCTTCCATCTCCTGGGCACTACCTTCATTACATACATCCTATTCTCATTAATCTTTGTCTTCCATCTTCTGGGCACTACCTTCATTACATACATCCTATTCTCATTAATCTTTGTCTTCCATCTCCTGGGCACTACCTTCATTACATACATCCTATTCTCATTAATCTCTCTCTTCCATCTCCTGGGCACTACCTTCATTACATACATCCTATTCTCATTAATCTCTGTCTTCCATCTCCTGGGCACTACCTTCATTACATACATCCTATTCTCATTAATCTCTGTCTTCCATCTCCTGGGCACTACCGTCATTACATACATCCTATTCTCATTAATCTCTGTCTTCCATCTCCTGGGCACTACCTTCATTACATACATCCTATTCTCATTAATCTCTGTCTTCCATCTCCTCGGCACTACCTTCATTACATACATCCTGTTCTCATTAATCTCTGTCTTCCATCTCCTGGGCACTACCTTCATTACATACATCCTGTTCTCATTAATCTTTGTCTTCCATCTCCTGGGCACTACCTTCATTACATACATCCTGTTCTCATTAATCTTTGTCTTCCATCTCCTGGGCACTACCTTCATTACATACATTCTATTCTCATTAATCTTTGTCTTCCATCTCCTGGGCACTACCTTCATTACATACATTCTATTCTCATTAATCTCTGTCTTCCATCTCCTGGGCACTACCTTCATTACATACATCCTATTCTCATTAATCTCTGTCTTCCATCTCCTGGGCACTACCTTCATTACATACATCCTATTCTCATTAATCTTTGTCTTCCATCTCCTGGGCACTACCTTCATTACATACATCCTATTCTCATTGATCTCTGTCTTCCATCTCCTGGGCACTACCTTCATTACATACATTCTATTCTCATTAACCTTTGTCTTCCATCTCCTGGGCACTACCTTCATTACATACATCCTATTCTCATTAAACTTTCTCTTCCATCTCCTGGGCACTACCTTTATTACATACATTCTATTCTCATTAATCTTTGTCTTCCATCTCCTGGGCACTACCTTCATTACATACATCCTATTCTCATTAATCTCTGTCTTCCATCTCCTGGGCACTACCTTCATTACATACATCCTATTCTCATTAATCTTTGTCTTCCATCTCCTGGGCACTACCTTCATTACATACATCCTATTCTCATTAATCTCTGTCTTCCATCTCCTGAGCTCTACCTTCATTACATACATTCTATTCTAATTAATCTTTGTCTTCCATCTCCTGGGCACTACCTTCATTACATACATCCTATTCTCATTAATCTTTGTCTTCCATCTCCTGGGCACTACCTTCATTACATACATCCTATTCTCATTAATCTTTGTCTTCCATCTCCTGGGCACTACCTTCATTACATACATCCTATTCTCATTAATCTCTGTCTTCCATCTCCTGGGCACTACCTTCATTACATACATTCTATTCTAATTAATCTCTGTCTTCCATCTCTTGGGCATTACCTTCATTATATACATCCTATTCTCATTAATCTCTGTCTTCCATCTCCTGGGCACTACCTTCATTACATACATCCTATTCTCATTAATCTCTGTCTTCCATCTCCTGGGCACTACCTTCATTACATACATCCTATTCTCATTAATCTCTGTCTTCCATCTCCTGGGCACTACCTTCATTACATACATCCTATTCTCATTAATCTCTGTCTTCCATCTCCTGGGCACTACCTTCATTACATACATCCTATTCTCATTAATCTCTGTCTTCCATCTCCTGGGCACTACCTTCATTACATACATTCTATTCTCATTAATGTTTGTCTTCCATCTCCTGGGCACTACCTTCATTACATACATCCTATTCTCATTAATCTCTGTCTTCCATCTCCTGGGCACTACCTTCATTACATACATCCTATTCTCATTAATCTCTGTCTTCCATCTCCTGGGCACTACCTTCATTACATACATCCTATTCTCATTAATCTTTGTCTTCCATCTCCTGGACTCTACCTTCATTACATACATCCTATTCTCATTAATCTCTGTCTTCCATCTCCTGGGCACTACCTTCATTACATACATCCTATTCTCATTAATCTTTGTCTTCCATCTCCTGGGCACTACCTTCATTACATACATCCTATTCTCATTAATCTCTGTCTTCCATCTCCTGGGCACTACCTTCATTACATACATCCTATTCTCATTAATCTTTGTCTTCCATCTCCTGGGCACTACCTTCATTACATACATCCTATTCTCATTAATCTTTGTCTTCCATCTCCTGGGCACTACCTTCATTACATACATCCTATTCTCATTAATCTTTGTCTTCCATCTCCTGGGCACTACCTTCATTACATACATCCTATTCTCATTAATCTCTGTCTTCCATCTCCTGGGCACTACCTTCATTACATACATCCTATTCTCATTAATCTCTGTCTTCCATCTCCTGGGCACTACCTTCATTACATACATCCTATTCTCATTAATCTCTGTCTTCCATCTCCTGGGCACTACCGTCATTACATACATCCTATTCTCATTAATCTCTGTCTTCCATCTCCTGGGCACTACCTTCATTACATACATCCTATTCTCATTAATCTCTGTCTTCCATCTCCTGGGCACTACCTTCATTACATACATCCTATTCTCATTAATCTTTGTCTTCCATCTCCTGGGCACTACCTTCATTACATACATCCTATTCTCATTAATCTCTGTCTTCAATCTCCTGGGCACTACCTTCATTACATACATCCTATTCTCATTAATCTCTGTCTTCCATCTCCTGGGCACTACCTTCATTACATACATCCTATTCTCATTAATCTCTGTCTTCCATCTCCTGGGCACTACCTTCATTACATACATCCTATTCTCATTAATCTCTGTCTTCCATCTCCTGGGCACTACCTTCATTACATGCATCCTATTCTCATTAATCTCTGTCTTCCATCTCCTGGGCACGACCTTCATTACATGCATCCTATTCTCATTAATCTCTGTCTTCCATCTCCTGGGCACGACCTTCATTACATGCATCCTATTCTCATTAATCTCTGTCTTCCATCTCCTGGGCACGACCTTCATTACATACATCCTATTCTCATTAATCTCTGTCTTCCATCTCCTGGGCACTACCTTCATTACATACATCCTATTCTCATTAATCTCTGTCTTCCATCTCCTGGGCACTACCTTCATTACATACATTCTATTCTAATTAATCTCTGTCTTCCATCTCTTGGGCATTACCTTCATTACATACATCCTATTCTCATTAATCTCTGTCTTCCATCTCCTGGGCACTACCTTCATTACATACATCCTATTCTCATTAATCTCTGTCTTCCATCTCCTGGGCACTACCTTCATTACATACATCCTATTCTCATTAATCTCTGTCTTCCATCTCCTGGGCACTACCTTCATTACATACATCCTATTCTCATTAATCTCTGTCTTCCATCTCCTGGGCACTACCTTCATTATATGCATCCTATTCTCATTAATCTCTGTCTTCCATCTCCTGGGCACGACCTTCATTACATGCATCCTATTCTCATTAATCTCTGTCTTCCATCTCCTGGGCACTACCTTCATTACATGCATCCTATTCTCATTAATCTCTGTCTTCCATCTCCTGGGCACTACCTTCATTACATACATCCTATTCTCATTAATCTCTTTCTTCCATCTCCTGGGCACTACCTTCATTACATACATCCTATTCTCATTAATCTTTGTCTTCCATCTCCTGGGCACTACCTTCATTACATACATCCTATTCTCATTAATCTCTGTCTTCAATCTCCTGGGCACTACCTTCATTACACACATCCTATTCTCATTAATCTCTGTCTTCCATCTCCTGGGCACTACCTTCATTACACACATCCTATTCTCATTAATCTCTGTCTTCCATCTCCTGGGCACTACCTTCATTACATACATCCTATTCTCATTAATCTCTGTCTTCCATCTCCTGGGCACTACCTTCATTACATACATCCTATTCTCATTAATCTTTGTCTTCCATCTCCTGGGCACTACCTTCATTACATACATCCTATTCTCATTAATCTCTGTCTTCAATCTCCTGGGCACTACCTTCATTACATACATCCTATTCTCATTAATCTCTGTCTTCCATCTCCTGGGCACTACCTTCATTACATACATCCTATTCTCATTAATCTCTGTCTTCCATCTCCTGGGCACTACCTTCATTACATACATCCTATTCTCATTAATCTCTGTCTTCCATCTCCTGGGCACGACCTTCATTACATGCATCCTATTCTCATTAATCTCTGTCTTCCATCTCCTGGGCACGACCTTCATTACATGCATCCTATTCTCATTAATCTCTGTCTTCCATCTCCTGGGCACGACCTTCATTACATACATCCTATTCTCATTAATCTCTGTCTTCCATCTCCTGGGCACTACCTTCATTACATACATCCTATTCTCATTAATCTCTGTCTTCCATCTCCTGGGCACTACCTTCATTACATACATTCTATTCTAATTAATCTCTGTCTTCCATCTCTTGGGCATTACCTTCATTACATACATCCTATTCTCATTAATCTCTGTCTTCCATCTCCTGGGCACTACCTTCATTACATACATCCTATTCTCATTAATCTCTGTCTTCCATCTCCTGGGCACTACCTTCATTACATACATCCTATTCTCATTAATCTCTGTCTTCCATCTCCTGGGCACTACCTTCATTACATACATCCTATTCTCATTAATCTCTGTCTTCCATCTCCTGGGCACTACCTTCATTACATGCATCCTATTCTCATTAATCTCTGTCTTCCATCTCCTGGGCACTACCTTCATTACATGCATCCTATTCTCATTAATCTCTGTCTTCCATCTCCTGGGCACTACCTTCATTACATGCATCCTATTCTCATTAATCTCTGTCTTCCATCTCCTGGGCACTACCTTCATTACATACATTCTATTCTAATTAATCTCTGTCTTCCATCTCTTGGGCATTACCTTCATTACATACATCCTATTCTCATTAATCTCTGTCTTCCATCTCCTGGGCACTACCTTCATTACATACATCCTATTCTCATTAATCTCTGTCTTCCATCTCCTGGGCACTACCTTCATTACATACATCCTATTCTCATTAATCTCTGTCTTCCATCTCCTGGGCACTACCTTCATTACATACATCCTATTCTCATTAATCTCTGTCTTCCATCTCCTGGGCACTACCTTCATTACATACATCCTATTCTCATTAATCTCTGTCTTCCATCTCCTGGGCACTACCTTCATTACATACATCCTATTCTCATTAATCTCTGTCTTCCATCTCCTGGGCACTACCTTCATTACATTCATCCTATTCTCATTAATCTCTGTCTTCCATCTCCTGGGCACTACCTTCATTACATACATTCTATTCTCATTAATCTTTGTCTTCCATCTCCTGGGCACTACCTTCATTACATACATCCTATTCTCATTAATCTTTGTCTTCCATCTCCTGGGCACTACCTTCATTACATACATCCTATTCTCATTAATCTCTGTCTTCCATCTCCTGGGCACGACCTTCATTACATACATCCTATTCTCATTAATCTTTGTCTTCCATCTCCTGGGCACTACCTTCATTACATACATCCTATTCTCATTAATCTCTGTCTTCCATCTCCTGGGCACTACCTTCATTACATACATTCTGTTCTAATTAATCTCTGTCTTCCATCTCTTGGGCATTACCTTCATTACATACATCCTATTCTCATTAATCTCTGTCTTCCATCTCCTGGGCACTACCTTCATTACATACATCCTATTCTCATTAATCTCTGTCTTCCATCTCCTGGGCACTACCTTCATTACATACATCCTATTCTCATTAATCTCTGTCTTCCATCTCCTGGGCACTACCTTCATTACATACATCCTATTCTCATTAATCTCTGTCTTCCATCTCCTGGGCACTACCTTCATTACATACATCCTATTCTCATTAATCTCTGTCTTCCATCTCCTGGGCACTACCTTCATTACATACATCCTATTCTCATTAATCTCTGTCTTCCATCTCCTGGGCACTACCTTCATTACATACATCCTATTCTCATTAATCTCTGTCTTCCATCTCCTGGGCACTACCTTCATTACATACATCCTGTTCTCATTAATCTCTGTCTTCCATCTCCTGGGCACTACCTTCATTACATACATCCTGTTCTCATTAATCTTTGTCTTCCATCTCCTGGGCACTACCTTCATTACATACATCCTGTTCTCATTAATCTTTGTCTTCCATCTCCTGGGCACTACCTTCATTACATACATCCTGTTCTCATTAATCTTTGTCTTCCATCTCCTGGGCACTACCTTCATTACATACATCCTGTTCTCATTAATCTTTGTCTTCCATCTCCTGGGCACTACCTTCATTACATACATCCTGTTCTCATTAATCTTTGTCTTCCATCTCCTGGGCACTACCTTCATTACATACATCCTATTCTCATTAATCTTTGTCTTCCATCTCCTGGGCACTACCTTCATTACATACATTCTATTCTCATTAATCTCTGTCTTCCATCTCCTGGGCACTACCTTCATTACATACATCCTATTCTCATTAATCTTTGTCTTCCATCTCCTGGGCACTACCTTCATTACATACATCCTATTCTCATTAATCTTTGTCTTCCATCTCCTGGGCACTACCTTCATTACATACATCCTATTCTCATTAATCTCTGTCTTCCATCTCCTGGGCACTACCTTCATTACATACATCCTATTCTCATTAATCTCTGTCTTCCATCTCCTGGGCACTACCTTCATTACATACATCCTATTCTCATTAATCTCTGTCTTCCATCTCCTGGGCACTACCTTCATTACATACATCCTATTCTCATTCATCTCTGTCTTCCATCTCCTGGGCACTACCTTCATTACATACATCCTATTCTCATTCATCTCTGTCTTCCATCTCCTGGGCACTACCTTCATTACATACATCCTATTCTCATTAATCTCTGTCTTCCATCTCCTGGGCACTACCTTCATTACATACATCCTATTCTCATTAATCTCTGTCTTCCATCTCCTGGGCACTACCTTCATTACATACATCCTATTCTCATTAATCTCTGTCTTCCATCTCCTGGGCACTACCTTCATTACATGCATCCTATTCTCATTAATCTCTGTCTTCCATCTCCTGGGCACTACCTTCATTACATGCATCCTATTCTCATTAATCTCTGTCTTCCATCTCCTGGGCACTACCTTCATTACACACATCCTATTCTCATTAATCTCTGTCTTCCATCTCCTGGGCACTACCTTCATTACATACATCCTATTCTCATTAATCTCTGTCTTCCATCTCCTGGGCACTACCTTCATTACATACATCCTATTCTCATTAATCTCTGTCTTCCATCTCCTGGGCACTACCTTCATTACATGCATCCTATTCTCATTAATCTCTGTCTTCCATCTCCTGGGCACTACCTTCATTACATGCATCCTATTCTCATTAATCTCTGTCTTCCATCTCCTGGGCACTACCTTCATTACATGCATCCTATTCTCATTAATCTCTGTCTTCCATCTCCTGGGCACTACCTTCATTACATGCATCCTATTCTCATTAATCTCTGTCTTCCATCTCCTGGGCACTACCTTCATTACATGCATCCTATTCTCATTAATCTCTGTCTTCCATCTCCTGGGCACTACCTTCATTACATACATCCTATTCTCATTAATCTCTGTCTTCCATCTCCTGGGCACTACCTTCATTACATACATTCTATTCTAATTAATCTCTGTCTTCCATCTCTTGGGCATTACCTTCATTATATACATCCTATTCTCATTAATCTCTGTCTTCCATCTCCTGGGCACTACCTTCATTACATACATCCTATTCTCATTAATCTCTGTCTTCCATCTCCTGGGCACTACCTTCATTACATACATCCTATTCTCATTAATCTCTGTCTTCCATCTCCTGGGCACTACCTTCATTACATACATCCTATTCTCATTAATCTCTGTCTTCCATCTCCTGGGCACTACCTTCATTACATACATCCTATTCTCATTAATCTCTGTCTTCCATCTCCTGGGCACTACCTTCATTACATACATCCTATTCTCATTAATCTCTGTCTTCCATCTCCTGGGCACTACCTTCATTACATACATCCTATTCTCATTAATCTCTGTCTTCCATCTCCTGGGCACTACCTTCATTACATACATTCCTATTCTCATTAATCTTTGTCTTCCATCTCCTGGGCACTACCTTCATTACATACATCCTATTCTCATTAATCTCTGTCTTCCATCTCCTGGGCACTACCTTCATTACATACATCCTATTCTCATTAATCTCTGTCTTCCATCTCCTGGGCACTACCTTCATTACATACATCCTATTCTCATTAATCTTTGTCTTCCATCTCCTGGGCACTACCTTCATTACATACATCCTATTCTCATTAATCTTTGTCTTCCATCTCCTGGACTCTACCTTCATTACATACATCCTATTCTCATTAATCTCTGTCTTCCATCTCCTGGGCACTACCTTCATTACATACATCCTATTCTCATTAATCTTTGTCTTCCATCTCCTGGGCACTACCTTCATTACATACATTCTATTCTCATTAATCTTTGTCTTCCATCTCCTGGGCACTACCTTCATTACATACATCCTATTCTCATTAATCTCTGTCTTCCATCTCCTGGGCACTACCTTCATTACATACATCCTATTCTCATTAATCTCTGTCTTCCATCTCCTGGGCACTACCTTCATTACATACATCCTATTCTCATTAATCTCTGTCTTCCATCTCCTGGGCACTACCTTCATTACATACATTCTATTCACATTAAACTTTGTCTTCCATCTCCTGGGCACTACCTTCATTACATACATCCTATTCTGATTAATCTCTGTCTTCCATCTCCTGGGCACTACCTTCATTACATACATCCTATTCTCATTAATCTTTGTCTTCCATCTCCTGGGCACTACCTTCATTACATACATCCTATTCTCATTAATCTCTGTCTTCCATCTCCTGGGCACTACCTTCATTACATACATCCTATTCTCATTAATCTTTGTCTTCCATCTCCTGGGCACTACATTTGAACATCCAGTGTACCCAGAGTACTCAGTCAGTTAGGGTAACATAAAGTAAATATTGAATGAGTCTTACCTGTGAGACAAAATAGGATGAAAATTATATTCCACTACTGATGGTATGGGGGGTGTCATGGGTCCTTTCTCTCCCTCTCATCTTACTTCTGGCCATAATCAGCTTGAAAGTACCCACTTGCCTCTGCATTTAAAAGGATAAACATTTTATCAGCTGCATATTCATCTCCTAAGACATCCTCTATACTGTCAACAAGTGAACATAATTTTCATTGTTTTTCATCTATAGTGTAAGTCTCAGTTAAGTTTTAGCTTACATCATCACAAAGCCAAGAAAGCTTATGGCATGGTTCTGAATCACTGTTGAGTCATCAATCATGTGTCTGTCAACACTTGCTATTTTCAGCTTCTTAAACACCACTAAACCAGTTTTACCTAAACTTGTTAGACTTCATCTAAGAATGAATGTTTTTAGGTTGGTACAAATGTTGCTAAACTGCCATCAAATATGGTCACAATTGCTATAAATTGAAAAACCTGTTTTAAACTACCTGTACTGGAAGAGCAACCAGCAGAATTTGACCAAAATTTGACAAAAAACATTCAGACATGAGAGATTTGTTTTATATATTTTACTAATAATCACGATATACAGTCGAATATGACCACTGTTTCTAACATAGAAAAAGCTTTAATCTATTTATTTTGAAAAAGCTTGCAACAGAATTTCACATAATTGCCAAAGAATTTGACCTAATTTCACAGAAAACATCCAGAAAAGAAAAGCTCTTGAAATGTATGCAAATAATAGTGATCTACCTTAATTTGGCTACTGTTAATAAAAATAGTAAAACCTTTAAACAACTCAAACTCCTTTACAGAATTCTTTTAAAAATTGACAAAAATTATCCTTGCCTGAAGGGCTTTACATTTATACAAATGATGCTGATCCACCTTCAGGTGTGGCCACCATAATTTAAAATATAGAAACCTTTAATCAGATTCTTCTAAAAAAAAACACAGGAAAGAAAATTTGACCAAATTTGACAGAAAACACTGACATAAAGACATTAAATTGTATGCTGACAGAAAACACTGACATAAAGGCATTAAATTGTATGCTGACAGAAACACTGACATAAAAACATTAAATTGTATGCTGATCTGCCATCAAATATGGCAGCAGTTAATAGTAAGATATTTTCAGTGACTTTTCTTAAAATCTCAACAGAATTGGACCTAAGTATGGTCACCACTATGAAAAACAGATAACCCTTTAACTTATTTGGGTCACCCATGTGTGAATTGCCAGAATTCCAATGTAATCTTCACAATGCACCATATAATTTGGGTCTGCATTGTATTTTTAAAAAATCTGTAGAATATAAACTGCAGAGACCCTGATCTGTAGTGCAAGCACCTCATCAAGGTCTGTACCAGGGGTACTTTTTTCCTGATTAATTACAAAATGAATGACAGCATGCCACCAGTAAGAGAGTAACACTGATAAAATTGAGATTTTTGGCTGCCCTTTGGGTGTCACACAAAAACTCTTGATGTACCTCCTTGTGGCATATGTGCCATAGGTTCCTGACCCCAGGTCTATACTATTTGCTTAAAATCTTGAGTAGAATTAACAGCATAGATCCTTATCTCTATGCTCTTTGCAGTTGCATATTTTAGAAAGTTAAAATATGGTCATAATTTTTGGCTGTTATAGGCTGGATGGGAAGCATGTGGTCTTTGGAAAGGTGACAGATGGCATGGATGTAGTCAGGAAAATGGAGGTAAGTAGATAAATACTTAGTCATCAAATACTTAGTCATTTATCGTATCACTTGAGAATAATGAGAAGTAAGTATTATGATCACATTTCCATTGACAATGGATACATCACCATCAGCAATGTTTTGGTTCTGTGTTCAAGTTTTTGAAAGTGATATTCTTTAGCATCTGTTGCTGTATCCAAGTGTGCTATAATGCTACAAAATGCCTAAGTTGAAATGCAATGATTAAAAGCAGTTAGCTCATCATCGTAGTGGTATAAACTATTGAAACACCACTTTCTGTGGAAGATGACATGACATTCTGTGGAAGGCAAAAATACTTTCTGTGGATGATGACATGACATTCTGCGGAAGGCAAAAATACATTGTGTGGAAGGCACAAATACATTCTGTAGGAGGCAAAAACATACTGTGGAAGACTTGCATGATATTGGGAATCTTCAATACTTTCCTTTGTCAGACTTTGTCTACAATATTTGACCTTTCCAAGAGTATGCATTAGTCATGCACATATTTGTGACATCATTTTATATAGGTATGTTGTATAATATTGCAGATCTTTGATGGAACTGTTCTTCTTCAGCATTTAGTATATTCCATATACCCCCCAGCCCCAGTGATAATAGAATTTTAAAAAAAAATGTATATTATACTAGTTATTAAAACAGTACTCCTTGCCAGCAGCAATTTTAAATTGATAATGATGATTGTGTGCTTTGTACCAGTATGTTGACAGTGATTATCTTACCACCAAACTCCACCTTGATTGTCCTGTATAGATTTATTTAAGTTTTGTGTAACCATGGTGTTTTGGACTAAAACACGCTTTGATTACACTCAGTGGTGCAGAGATTTTGAAATGGGACTCGTTTTCATCAGATTATAAACATGTATTTTGTTCTGGCTATTGATTGGACCTGTTATACTTGTCTGCAGTATGTGCTAGGTTGAGCACAACTCGTTTTTTGATGTTGACACTGTAGTAGGACAAAAACATCTGCCTCACAATTTGTTTTGGACCTTGTTCTGGCTTTTGATTGCTTTTGTTATACTTTCTGAGATAGGTTTTTGTTTTGGCTGGGCACATATTATTTGATGTTGACACTGTGAGACAGTGAAAACACCTGCTTCAAATTTTGTTCTGGCTTTTCTTCTGGCTTTTAATTGGGTCTGTTATACTTAATGAAATAGAACAGATTTTAGGCTAGAGACAGTATTTGATGCCAGTACTATGGGACAGCGTCTTACATTTAGTTCTTGATTCTGTTCTGGCTTTTGATTTAGTCTTTAATACTTTCTGAGATGGAATAGGTTTTAATCTGGGCAAGATCATTTGATGTTGACCCTCTGGAACTGTGAGAACACCAGCCTCACACTTTGTTACGGATCTTGTTCTGATTTTGGATTTGGATTGGGTCTGTTATAATTTTTGAGACAGAACAGGTGTTTGGCTGAACACAAACCATTTGATGTCAACACGTTGAGTGAGTGAGAACACCTGCTTTGCACTTAGTTCTGGAGCATGTTGTGGCTTTTGATTGGGTCTGTTGACCTTCATGAAATAGAACAGGTTTTAGTAGTTTGGCTGTGTTAGTGAGAACACCTATCTTTAACACTTTTTTTTCACCAACACTCACATTAAATATGGATGAGCTGTGTCCAGTTGCAGTGTCATTCCGACACAGACTGTTATTACCAGTTTTTAGATTATACGTCCGTGATGAGCATTGTACTGGAAATACCTTATTTTACTATTCTTGAGCAGGAGACCTACAAAATCATGTCTGATGCCATTGTCTAAATTTTCAATGCTTCTGAAGGAATGCTATCATTCTAATTTACCTATTGGGAATGTAGATGTTCTAATATAAGGCGAAATATATTTTAAAAGATCATGGAATTCGTCGTGTGAATTATCCAGGCTGCATATGAAACATTTTAAATTTGTTTTCTCAACTTTGACAGAATGATATTGAACAGACATTCCAAACCTCCTGTTTTTTGTGGGAGACTCCCTGAATTCAACCATACCTCTCACACTCCCGCATTATTTTTTCTCCCACAAAAAATTCATTTCGTCAAAAAATAAATGGGAAAAATTTGTTTAGTTTAATGAAAAATATTTTGGAAATTCACCAGCATGTAAGATGGGAAGTACGCAAAAGTTCTTGGAAAAGCGTGCAGACTTGAATCCATATGTTTGGTGATCTCTTCTACGGTGTCTAAAAGAAAGGGAGATTCGGATGAAGTTGGCAAGTAAATAAAATATAAAAACTTCTTTCCAAGCTTCTTATAGCTTGGAATTTCCATGCCTGGCTCGTGAAGTGATAAACATACAGCATTTTGCAAGACATGTAATTCATTTTGCAGTGTTGCCAGTGGCAGTGTTGCCAGTGTCATCGACATCTCCAGTCACAAAAGTAAGTTTTTAATTTTACTGTTTATTTTTATGGCCTTAATTGTATGCTGCAAATTTTAATTTGAGTGCCAGCATAAAAATTATGAATATATTTTGGAAAATTAGGATGCACTGATAGATCGGTTAAATCAGGTACAATTGAATAAATGACAATTGAATTGATACATCTGCAGATAATAAAAATACTAAAACTTCATTGTTATTATTATTAAGCTGTAAACCTGAAAATGTACTTTAGATTTATCAGCTCTTTCCTAAGAACTACATCTACTTGCCTAAGATGTATTGTAAGATAGGGAAAAGAAACAAATACTTAATTGTGCCTGAAGTTTTAATAAAAAGTAAGAAACTGAGTCAGTATTTTAAATTTCATGTACTTTATTTCACAGATACTTAACATCTGCACAGACAAAGAGAAACACCCTGGTATGCTGGAGCCTAATTCAGCAGCTGCCGTGGACCAAACTTGGATGAAGATTGGTGAGATCAGAGATATCATGGGTCAAGCAAAATCTGGACTTCTTGCCAAAGTGATGAGCCATATCCTTGCCATCCCTCACAGCAATGCATCCTGTGAAAGAATATTTAGTTTTGTGAGGAACAATAGGACAGTCTCCAGGAGCATTATGAAAATTGAGACACTAGAAAGTCTTCTTGATGTTAAACAAGAAGGTACTGTTTGCTCAGAGAGACAGTTTGACAAAGTTATGCTGAAAAGATGCAAAGGATCAACAACCATGTCTCTCCAGGAGTAATGTTAATTGATGTTCTTCACTGTTAAGCTTTGTTCAGTCTGTTATTTATATATTGTTGTTTATTATCTGAAAATAAACCATTTTAGAATTGAATCAGTATATGTTTATCTGTAAACCATTCACTTTTTGTAAACGTTTTCAATTCCCTTGATGAAATCCTCACTGCAGTAATTGAAATCTCCCGAAAAAATTTCAAAATCTCTCTCGAGGACTCTCATTGGGGTTGGCGGGTCTGATATTGTTCAATATTTAGTCTGTGATTTATACATCTTAATCAACATACATATATACTGAGTGACTGGCAAAATAATGAAAATATATTTTTGCTTCCAAGCACCCCGTGAGCATCAGTGTGCCATCTAGTGATGATCCAGTAGAGATAACTCAAAATCACAGATTGCAGAAGGGACCAATTTATTCAGCTTAGGTATTAGCTAAATAAATGCTTTTTCAGTTAATTGAAGTTAGTTATCTTAGCTCTACAAGCCCTTTGCTGTCTTGTTTTGTGCTCAGGTTGATAATTTCAACAGTTACTAGATCCCAGTAATTTGGCACTTGAGACTGACTCAATAACATAATTACATTGATTTTGGCCAAATAAAAATAAACCATTTTCCAACTAATTCCAAGCAATTCAAAGCACAAAATGGTCAGAAATCTACTGTTTTCAGCCTTTTATTTTCAATTGTCCTGTAAAGTAAGTCATTTACAGGCTTGCTATTTTTAGAAATGGTGGTCATTTCTCACAGCAAATCAGCATTATTAGTACACAACTGAAAGGACTGTATGACAGAATGCATTCTGTAAAATTTGGTTAGTTTCAGTTCAAGGACTTGCTGTTATTATTATCAATGGCGGCCATACATTTTTGGCAGATTGGCATGCCATGATTCTGTCTCAGGTTTGGTTCAAATTGGTTTAGTGCTTTTTGTGAAGAGGTTAACATATCAATTAACAACAATGCACAAAGGACATAATTTTATAACAATACAATAAGCTGACTTGGCCTTCCGACCAGGTGACTTCTACCTCACAAAAATTGATAGAGTATGAATATGCATGCAAGTAAAGAAATTGCAAAACTCTGTTACTATTGTGTTTCATCATCTGAACAGTCAAAATCTTAGGAGTATTTGGGAACAACAATTTTAGCATCCAGTATTTACCCAGTAAAATAAAACATGTCCATGTAAGTGGTTCAGAATTTTACGTTGTAAAATAAGTGTTAGATCTAAAAATGTATTTTCAGATTGTCCTGTATAGATTTATTTAAGTTTTGTGTAACCATGGTGTTTTGGACTAAAACACGCTTTGATTACACTCAGTGGTGCAGAGATTTTGAAATGGGACTCGTTTTCATCAGATTATAAACATGTATTTTGTTCTGGCTATTGATTGGACCTGTTATACTTGTCTGCAGTATGTGCTAGGTTGAGCACAACTCGTTTTTTGATGTTGACACTGTATTAGGACAAAAACATCTGCCTCACAATTTGTTTTGGACCTTGTTCTGGCTTTTGATTGCTTTTGTTATACTTTCTGAGATAGGTTTTTGTTTTGGCTGGGCACATATTATTTGATGTTGACACTGTGAGACAGTGAAAACACCTGCTTCAAATTTTGTTCTGGCTTTTCTTCTGGCTTTTAATTGGGTCTGTTATACTTAATGAAATAGAACAGATTTTAGGCTAGAGACAGTATTTGATGCCAGTACTATGGGACAGCGTCTTACATTTAGTTCTTGATTCTGTTCTGGCTTTTGATTTAGTCTTTAATACTTTCTGAGATGGAATAGGTTTTAATCTGGGCAAGATCATTTGATGTTGACCCTCTGGAACTGTGAGAACACCAGCCTCACACTTTGTTACGGATCTTGTTCTGATTTTGGATTTGGATTGGGTCTGTTATAATTTTTGAGACAGAACAGGTGTTTGGCTGAACACAAACCATTTGATGTCAACACGTTGAGTGAGTGAGAACACCTGCTTTGCACTTAGTTCTGGAGCATGTTGTGGCTTTTGATTGGGTCTGTTGACCTTCATGAAATAGAACAGGTTTTAGTAGTTTGGCTGTGTTAGTGAGAACACCTATCTTTAACACTTTTTTTTCACCAACACTCACATTAAATATGGATGAGCTGTGTCCAGTTGCAGTGTCATTCCGACACAGACTGTTATTACCAGTTTTTAGATTATACGTCCGTGATGAGCATTGTACTGGAAATACCTTATTTTACTATTCTTGAGCAGGAGACCTACAAAATCATGTCTGATGCCATTGTCTAAATTTTCAATGCTTCTGAAGGAATGCTATCATTCTAATTTACCTATTGGGAATGTAGATGTTCTAATATAAGGCGAAATATATTTTAAAAGATCATGGAATTCGTCGTGTGAATTATCCAGGCTGCATATGAAACATTTTAAATTTGTTTTCTCAACTTTGACAGAATGATATTGAACAGACATTCCAAACCTCCTGTTTTTTGTGGGAGACTCCCTGAATTCAACCATACCTCTCACACTCCCGCATTATTTTTTCTCCCACAAAAAATTCATTTCGTCAAAAAATAAATGGGAAAAATTTGTTTAGTTTAATGAAAAATATTTTGGAAATTCACCAGCATGTAAGATGGGAAGTACGCAAAAGTTCTTGGAAAAGCGTGCAGACTTGAATCCATATGTTTGGTGATCTCTTCTACGGTGTCTAAAAGAAAGGGAGATTCGGATGAAGTTGGCAAGTAAATAAAATATAAAAACTTCTTTCCAAGCTTCTTATAGCTTGGAATTTCCATGCCTGGCTCGTGAAGTGATAAACATACAGCATTTTGCAAGACATGTAATTCATTTTGCAGTGTTGCCAGTGGCAGTGTTGCCAGTGTCATCGACATCTCCAGTCACAAAAGTAAGTTTTTAATTTTACTGTTTATTTTTATGGCCTTAATTGTATGCTGCAAATTTTAATTTGAGTGCCAGCATAAAAATTATGAATATCTTTTGGAAAATTAGGATGCACTGATAGATCGGTTAAATCAGGTACAATTGAATAAATGACAATTGAATTGATACATCTGCAGATAATAAAAATACTAAAACTTCATTGTTATTATTATTAAGCTGTAAACCTGAAAATGTACTTTAGATTTATCAGCTCTTTCCTAAGAACTACATCTACTTGCCTAAGATGTATTGTAAGATAGGGAAAAGAAACAAATACTTAATTGTGCCTGAAGTTTTAATAAAAAGTAAGAAACTGAGTCAGTATTTTAAATTTCATGTACTTTATTTCACAGATACTTAACATCTGCACAGACAAAGAGAAACACCCTGGTATGCTGGAGCCTAATTCAGCAGCTGCCGTGGACCAAACTTGGATGAAGATTGGTGAGATCAGAGATATCATGGGTCAAGCAAAATCTGGACTTCTTGCCAAAGTGATGAGCCATATCCTTGCCATCCCTCACAGCAATGCATCCTGTGAAAGAATATTTAGTTTTGTGAGGAACAATAGGACAGTCTCCAGGAGCATTATGAAAATTGAGACACTAGAAAGTCTTCTTGATGTTAAACAAGAAGGTACTGTTTGCTCAGAGAGACAGCTTGACAAAGTTATGCTGAAAAGATGCAAAGGATCAACAACCATGTCTCTCCAGGAGTAATGTTAATTGATGTTCTTCACTGTTAAGCTTTGTTCAGTCTGTTATTTATATATTGTTGTTTATTATCTGAAAATAAACCATTTTAGAATTGAATCAGTATATGTTTATCTGTAAACCATTCACTTTTTGTAAACGTTTTCAATTCCCTTGATGAAATCCTCACTGCAGTAATTGAAATCTCCCGAAAAAATTTCAAAATCTCTCTTCGAGGACTCTCATTGGGGTTGGCGGGTCTGATATTGTTCAATATTTAGTCTGTGATTTATACATCTTAATCAACATACATATATACTGAGTGACTGGCAAAATAATGAAAATATATTTTTGCTTCCAAGCACCCCGTGAGCATCAGTGTGCCATCTAGTGATGATCCAGTAGAGATAACTCAAAATCACAGATTGCAGAAGGGACCAATTTATTCAGCTTAGGTATTAGCTAAATAAATGCTTTTTCAGTTAATTGAAGTTAGTTATCTTAGCTCTACAAGCCCTTTGCTGTCTTGTTTTGTGCTCAGGTTGATAATTTCAACAGTTACTAGATCCCAGTAATTTGGCACTTGAGACTGACTCAATAACATAATTACATTGATTTTGGCCAAATAAAAATAAACCATTTTCCAACTAATTCCAAGCAATTCAAAGCACAAAATGGTCAGAAATCTACTGTTTTCAGCCTTTTATTTTCAATTGTCGTTAGTTGTTTGTAGGTTGAGGCCCTTTTACCTTCTTTTTATATACTCTACTTCTGTCACAGGATACACTAAACATTTTGAGGGTCCTTTAGGGTACAGAAGGTTTAGTGAATTTGAAAAATTAAACAATACTTATCAAGTTGAAGTTTTATGCTAATTTCATTAAACCTGTAGTACCCTTAGGGATCACACGGTGATTCACACCCCCACCCACCCACCCTCCCTGTGTCTCATCTTGTATCCTGTGACCTCTCTAAAGACTGATCAGTCAAGTGGCCTTATGTGTCATCTTGTGTGATCCATAAGGGTACAATGAAAATATCATCAAACTTCAAATTGGGGTAAGTATTGTTTAATTTTTCAATTATTATTCACTTTTCCTTCAGTAAGCATAAATGACACAAATTTTGTCTGAATAAGTGGAGTTGTAACTTGCCATGGTCACAATTGCAGGCATTAGTATCAAGTCCTAATAAAGTAGTTTATTTTTCTGTCTTTCAGAAATGTGGGTCTTCAAGTGGAAAAACATCACAAAAGATTACGATTGTAAACTGTGGCGAGTTGATATGATACAGAACCAGCTGCAAGTGTTGTAGATGTACTCAAAACAAACCTTACAGCAGCTCATCTTCACAAATACTTGCAAGACAATACTTATCTGTGCAGCATCTTAAATTCATGTTGGAAGGCAATGTGACATTATTATGTACAATAATTGTATAGTTTGTATAGAGTGTACAAACCAACAGAGGATTTGCCAACTTTCTGCCATTCGATGAAAGTAAATTGTGCTGCATATTTGAATTCTAATAGACTGCCAACCTGTCTCATTACATGCTACATGTGGGCATAGTGACGCCTGGATAGTCAGGTTTGCCTGACTTGAGGTAGCATCTAGGTAGTTTCAGTAGAAAAACAAATAAATTAAGGTTGTCATAACTTTAGAAGAATGAGAGTTATATTAGTCTCAAATAGTGTGTGCAAAACCTGAAGATGCAAGTTTTTTTGAAAGATATTAAGGTGTGGAAATATTATCAATGAATATGAAGCATATAAATATCATAAATAAGATTGGATTTTCACACATTTTATTCAAAGGGTAGTTTTAAATAAATGTGGAAGATTATAATATTTATTACATACCCATTTAATCTTAATGCCTGATCTGGTGTTTTCAGTCTGTATTTCTGTCTCTGTCACACCCAGTTTCAAATTGCTTAGGTGCCTTTGATGACTGTGCTTGGATATAGTTAGATGCAGTGAATCAAACTTTTATAAATCTCAGAAGATTTTGAAGTTGATTCATTCTGTAAGGCTAAAAATATTTAGATAGCATAAAAAGGGGATATGTATTAAATACTAAACATCATTCATTCATATTTTGTCCTGAGTTATGGGAAAGAACATGATTTGGCACATGATTACCTTGATTTATCCCTTTACCATATCAGACCTGTTCTTTCCAATGACTCAGAACAAAAAGAGTATGCATTTTTTGTATTTCTAAGATCCACAGGATTCACACTAAATTACACCCAAAATTGTATTCAGTGTGCAAAACTCAAGTACTATTTTTCAAGCTATACCTTTATTCTTTCATTTAAATCAATCCTGTTTTCAGAAAATTAACCCCTTTTTCAGATTGAAAGGGGAATTTTTTCCTATATATTTCTTATTCTAGAGTATATCCTGAATCTTGGATAGATTACAAATTGTGTTTTTATTCAAAAAATGTTGGAAAAAAATAAAAGATGTTAAGAAACATTAATTTTTTAATTATTTATGGTGTACTTTAACCATTGTTTCCTCCCCTATGAAGGCAAAACAGAGGTCTCACTTTTCCTCCCCTATGAAGGCAAGACAGAGGTCTCACTTTTCCACTGGCAAAACATTGTCATCAACAAGTCAGTCACCAAGAAAGCATGGATTTTCATGAGCAAGTTGCCATAGACCTTCATCTTTGCAGATGACTGTATTAGCCCAGTGGTGCCCCTATTCCAGTTGAATGGATTACCAGGTTCTGAGGCACCATCTGTGTCAAAGGCATGACAGAAAATGGCTATCAGCAGAAAAAACCCTATTGAACCCACAACTATAATTATAATATGTACTGATGCCAGAACATACACTTGATGTACCTGCATGCACCTTTGGTTTCACTTCACTGCAGGTAGCAGCACCTTAGGACCAGAGGAGAGGGTCCTTCAAACAACTCTCCTAGAAATGATTTTTTTTGTTTATGTTGGTTTTAACAGCACTTTTAACACCTTATTGGCTATATCATGCAGATGAATTGGAAGCTGAGTGCCTTTCCCAGGGACACACCCTCCAAAATCACATACATGCATACAGCCCATGGTATAACTATAAAAATTACACCAATTTATTTCTGTGGTATAATTTTTGGTAAAATGGAAATAAGCCAGAGGCTGTATCACAAAATCCAGTCCTGCATGGTCCATGCTAGAGAGTGATCTGGGTGAAATAGTCACACCAAGTAATTTCACTTAAACAGACCCAAACTTTGGTTAATTTCACACCTTTCAGGTCAGCCTCCTTTGCTTTCTAATCAAAGTAAAATTTAGTCTTTTGTGTACATTTTTCCTTCAAAGAGAAATTGGACAAATTAGAAAAATTAAACAAATTATAAAAGTTTGAGGCTCTGTGGTCGATTTTGGTGATAATTTGATTATCCCACTGAAAATTCATATGAACCTTGAAAGAATTAGTGAAAAGTTGCCCATTTGTAATCCAGTCTGAAGCAAATTATGGCTCTGGATGTATCCAGGTCCACTACTAAAATATTCATTTTGCCCAAAATTTCATTTCATAATCATTTCAAAAGATGTTAATTTATTACTTAAACCTATTGCCTGGGTTGACATTTTATGCATTAACTATGTAATACAATAATTATGATGATGCAAATATGTTACAATATTTTTTATAAATCTTACTGGTTGTTGTAGGATATAATGCCATTTTTCAGCACAAGATAGGCTATACATGGCGGCCATTATAAATGATGGAGGATGAACCCAGAAAACCCCCAGAAAGAACCACCGACCCACGAGAAGCTACTGGCAAGCTTTCTCACATACCCACATTGGCCAAACCTGAGACTCGAACCCACACAGACAGAGGTGAGATGGCAATGATCTGAAATGGTGAGTGCTTTAGACCCCTCTGCCACTTGGGGTCCCTAAATCTTATCGGTATTTCATACATATTTTAGTCATCTGACATGAAAATTTAAATTGTGAACTTATCACACTCTTTGTTCTTTTTTTTTATATCAACTTACCTCTATTTTGGCAGGAGAGTGAAGTCATTTTACCTAAATATTTGAATCCAGCATGGACCCCTTTTATAAATATATATATATATATATATATATATATATATATATATATATATATATATATATATATATGTATGTAATGTCGAGCATAAATTCCTAGTAATATTCTTTTTCAAAGGTTTTGTTATAGTTCCTTTGTTACAATGCTTAATTGGTTATGGCACTTTTTTTAATTTTCCACCTGAGAAAATTTGTTGAATTATAACTAGTTTATCACTTAATGCACCAAAGATAAATAAACAGTGGCTGCCAGTGCTCTACAAATCCATCTATTAAATTCAGATCAGGCTCAGCCTGTATTCTAAGTGAAGTGCCCATCAGGTTTGTGAAAAAATTCTAATTTGTCTCAGAAAACTTAATTTGCTCTGATGAATAGAGGCATTTTATCTTCAAGTTGCTGAAAGACTAGTAAATGATTAACATGTATCCCCATGATTTTCTCTAGACATTTTATTTTCCAATGCACAAATTTGACTTTAAAATGATGATAATATAACCACAAAAGAATAGCATACAAGAGAGGATAAAGTGGGTCCGAGATCACTCACATGGCTGACATCTGCCTCATATTCAAATTAAAAATTTGGCAATAAAATATGGGTCAGTAAAATGTTTTATGTAGAAAGTTCATCAAATGCAAGGTTCATACAGCCCTCGAGAGCTTGTTACAAAGACTGCCTCAAGTTTTCATTGAGTATTTTGTCTTGTGGAAATTTAACCTTCTGCATATGTTATTTTCTTAACAACCAGCATTGTGAGTCATTTTATCCACCCAGTTTTATTCTGTTTATTATTTTTGGAAAATATGTTAATAATTCAAGGTCCATATTTTAAAAGTGATACATTTTATTTAGTTTTGACATTTTGTATTCCGTCAGACAAATTCTACTAGTTTTTGGCAGAGTTCAAGAGTTTTTAAAAAATTCAAGGAATATTTAAAGATTAAAGCAACTATTTTTTATTCATGGAGTATTCAAGGCAACTTCACAAGGTACAAGGAAATTTTTACATTGTAATGACCAAAGGGATATTGCTTATGTTATTTAAACAATTGTTTGAAAGTTGACCAATGAGAAAAGGCCTCAATGCCAGAATTCTTTCTGTCCAAGTTGGTCAAGTCTGTAGATTAATTTTTAGGTAAAAGGTATTGTTTTCTGTTTTTAGTAATGGCAGCTTTATTTGAAGGCAGGTTGGCACCATCTATATAAATATAAAAGGCATTTAAACAAAGATGCTGCCAAATTTGGTTCAGTCCTGTTAAGCTTTTTCTGACAAATTATTTAAAGTTCTAATTTTAGTAACAGCAGCCATATCAGACGGTGGATGGCATGATTTTCTATAAATAGAGAAGCCCATCATACCATGATGCTTTTTATCAAATTTGGTCAAATCCTGTTTAGTGGCTTTAGAATGGAGGTCATTTAAAGAATTTTGTATTTGTAGTGATTGTGGCCATTTCCAATTACAAAACAGGATCATTTGATTTAAACCAGCAAGACAACATTCCATCAAATTTGGTTAAACTCTGTAAAGTTTATAGGGGATCATATCTGACTAGATCAGCTTTTTTTGGTATGATTTAGAAAAAGGTGTCACTCTCGACAGTACACTCTCATTACATCAACATGTAATGAGCATATTCCAGGCTGTATATCTGGAGTTGAGACACATCAGCACAATTTTCAATTTTCTTTGGGATGATGCCACTAAAATACTTGTGTGTTCCCTAGTACTTTCAAAACTGGACTATTGTAATTCATTTCTGTCTGGTTTGTCTGAGTATCTACTACAGAAACTTCAAAAAGTTAAAACACAGCTGTTAGGATCATCCTTAGAGTATGAACAGCTGAGCACCACCACCACCCTCTGCTTTGTAACCTTCACTGACTACCTGTTTAATCTAGAATCAAACACAAATTATGTTAACTATACTATGTTTCATTGACTGGCTCCAGTCCAATATACATATCTGACCTGACACATGCATACACCTCATCTAGATTGTTATCTTGTCATTGTATATATTTTTTATGTTATCTAATTCTATAAAGTGCTTAGAGCATCTCAAGATTAGACATTGTACTAAGTTCATGTTACTATTATTATTATTATTGTTATTAAAGCTCAAGTTACTTTAAATCAAATCTGGTAAATTTCTCTTCAGCTGATTTTGGGGAAGTCATTTAAATGTTTTTCTCTTTTTTTTATAGCAACCATTTTTGAGGGTGGATTAGCATTACATTTAAGAACTTCAAAGTCTTTTAACTGAGGATTCTATTCTTTCTGTCAAATTTGGTAAAACTGCTAAACACTCCTGTAAAGTAAGTCATTTACAGGCTTGCTATTTTTAGAAATGGTGGTCATTTCTCACAGCAAATCAGCATTATTAGTACACAACTGAAAGGACTGTATGACAGAATGCATTCTGTAAAATTTGGTTAGTTTCAGTTCAAGGACTTGCTGTTATTATTATCAATGGCGGCCATACATTTTTGGCAGATTGGCATGCCATGATTCTGTCTCAGGTTTGGTTCAAATTGGTTTAGTGCTTTTTGTGAAGAGGTTAACATATCAATTAACAACAATGCACAAAGGACATAATTTTATAACAATACAATAAGCTGACTTGGCCTTCCGACCAGGTGACTTCTACCTCACAAAAATTGATAGTTGTTGTTGTTGTTGTTGTGGGGTTTAACGCCATTTTTCAGCACGATAGGCTATACATGGCGGCCAGTATTAATGGTGGAGGAAGAACCCGGAAAACCCCGGAAAGAACCACCGACCCACGAGAAGCTACTGGCAAGCTTTCTCACATGCCCACATTGGCTGAATCTTAGACTCGAACCGCCGCAGACAGAGGTGAGATGGCAGTGCAAAAATTGATAGAGTATGAATATGCATGCAAGTAAAGAAATTGCAAAACTCTGTTACTATTGTGTTTCATCATCTGAACAGTCAAAATCTTAGGAGTATTTGGGAACAACAATTTTAGCATCCAGTATTTACCCAGTAAAATAAAACATGTCCATGTAAGTGGTGCAGAATTTTACGTTGTAAAATAAGTGTTAGATCTAAAAATGTATTTTCAGAATAATTAGTCAACAAAACTTAATGCTGGTGCTCATGTCATTTACAGTCAACAATACAAAGATGGCATAGATCTCTTAAACTCATCATAAGTAAACTAAATTTAAAAATGCATTTTCAAACAAATTGTCAGGAACATTTCCATGTTTTATCATGTTCACAATAAGGGTGTCATGATTAACTACTACAGTTGTTCATTCAGATAGTATCATTGGAATTATTTATTATTGAGAATGCATAGTTGTAATAGTTGAAATCAATCAGATCCTCAGGTTGAAATATTTATCATATCATTTTTAACCTTGTCTGGACATTTCATTTATGTGGTGAGTGTTACATCCTAAAATTAGATCAATTTTATACCAGTCTCGTTAAGTTCCTGATAGTTGTAACACCCTATTTGTTGGGACACCAGATATTAATTTTTAAAGTAATTTTTTTGTGCACTGTATGTTCTGGGACACATCGTTTTTCTTGAGACATTAGTTGTGGGACACCGTTCGAAAATTACATGTTGGAAAATGCACTCCAACTTAAATTTTATTTCAGAAGAATATAAAACTACTCTTTAATTCTTTGCAGCAGCATCTCATCAGCCAAACCCTTGTCCTGCACATGTATGTTCCATCCTTTCAGTGCATGAATATTTTTTAGCTTTCTCAAACCATGAAAAATTATTATGGTGGGCAACAAATCTCCTGAAGTGGAAATTGCAAGGACTAAAGTCATATTTTTATATAAAAATCTGCACCAGTCATGCTAATTCTCCCTTTTAACTGCCATCTTATTGACAGTCTGTCCAGGAATGAGATCAAAGTACACTGGAATTTCAACGTTGTTAATGATCATATTGGCAAAATCATCTTCTCTTCTGGCCTTTACAAATTCATCGAATGATTTTATTTTCTCCAAATCTTCAGGGCGACACTGGGTCATTGATGTCTGTGCACGAAGCACTATATTGTGTCACTTTTAAAAAAATTCCATTGTTTCAATTTATTTTCAAAATTCCTGTGAATACCAGTAAAAAGGAACCAACTTGGCTTCGCTATGTGAGCTGACTTTGTATATTAAAAATAAAAAATATGCACACTTATAAGAATCCCAAAAAAAAGGAATTATTTTATCATGTCCCAATATATATAGTAAATAAGGTAGCACCAATAGAATTCTCATCAGTTTTCTGAATTCTGTAACTCGATTTGGTGCCAGAATGTTACATCTCAGATTCCTTTTAAATATTGGCAGCAAAAGTAAAAATAACTATTTATATCAAGCAGTGTTTCTTTTACATCTCTACATGTTACCATTTACCACAGTCTGACATAATGCAAAGCAGGTCTTTTTCTCAATTGGCATCTGAAACGAACGTATGCCTCTTTTCTCACTACAGCTACATCTATGTAGACAACCATCTGTGTATGGAATGTTTGCTCAGTAAAGACAGTATAAATATATAGCTTTAAATTTGTGAATAATTATTAATTTACATAGTATTCTGTTTTACATTCATGCAGAAATAGTTTGGGTGTTACAACTGATTTTCAAGAACACAAGATTTTCTGGCCTCTGTTCATAATGGATAACCAGTTTCCATTTGTGTCCACTGTTTGCCATTAGATTTAAAGTTTAATTAAAACTTTTGATATTGAGAATCATTTCATAACAGTATGTTAGGAAAATGTTGTCATATGCAATAAATAAGAGTAAATACATCTTTGTGAGGGCAAATTACTAGATAGATGTAACATATACCCCACTGCTTCCAGTCCATGAGTGGGTCTGACATCACATTTGTTCTAAATAAGTAAAGTGAATGTTAATGGCTTTTCTGAAACAATTAAAAGGTGATAAAAATATCCCAGCTTACATTACATGTATTCTGCGCTGTTATGAGAGAGCATGTACTTCCACTTGTCAGTTGGGGAAATAATGTTTTGCTACGTATATGTAACAAGGACAACAAAATTCAAATTTCCCAAAGTAAGACTATTAACCCAATAAAACTGCTGAACAAGGATGTAAAAGCATTGTCATTAAATCTCTCAAGCTAATGACTAATCATTTGAAGAGTCCTCTAATGTGTTTCATAATCTTCAATGAAAAAGCAAAAATGGTGTTGTCTCCAATCAAATAAGTTTTTACATACTGAGCTTAATGTTTAATATACTAAGTAGGACTGCTTCTGTTATCAAATAACTACAATATCAGTTGGATATGTAATATCACAAAAAATTAGGACAAAGATCACATTGGTGGTTTAGATTACATCTTTTTCAGAACAAAAACAGCAAATATTTTACACGGTACACATGAGGAACTATATTTGTATGGAAATATACTGCCCATAATCTGATGTTTCAAAATTATATAACATGGGCAGCTTACAATAACTAAGAACTTTTTGTAAAATGAATTTATTACATCAAATTCTGTACCATGTATTTCACATTCCAGAAAATGTTTAAACTTTGAAATGAATAAAGATATACAGTAGAATAATACATTCTAACTGCACACTGATTCTCAATATCTAATGGATTTCAATGTAGAATGACAAACAATTGTCAGATACCCTAAATATTTTCATAAAACAATGAACATGAAACTCACAGTAAGAGTCATACTGAACCTAAGGACTGTTGCACTAGCACATATATGAAAGCTTCAGTTGAAAATTAGTTTTCTCGATTCTTTGGAATGACTCAGAAATAGTATTTCTATGTATACATAATCAAAATTAAAAAAGAAAACAACAATTTATATACCCCAAAGATCATTGGTGTTCTCTGCATTACTAAATAGTCAAATGAAACCTGTTCTGACAGTCACCTGTCACATAGTCACAATGCTCATTCTAATTTTCCCTGGCAAGTTTCCAGTATAAATGCCATGTGTGCAACTATCACCTGCCTTTTGCAATTAGTAGCCACGTGTTTCCTAAACAACAGTTGTTTTTTCACTGAAGCTTATCAACAGTGACTGCTCTCAGTATGCAAATTAAACTTTTGCTTCATGAGCAAGGCATTGTTTATGTAAAGTCTTATCATGTGAACTGATGTGTAAACATTTTTATATCTTGCTTGTAGTTGCTTTACTCCAGTCACACTGTCAGTCTAACTGAAAAGTTTCAGTATGTTGGGTTCCAAATCAAAGTGTTTGTATCCTTACAGGAGAGGGTGAAAGCATTCACTTGGTGGTAGGAAAAGCAGTCATGTTATTGCAAGAGAAATGAAGTTTTTTTGTGCAAGTGTGTCAGATATAGTTTTATATCTTTTTTTGCCTGTGAAGTAAAAGCTATCTTAGATGTCCCTGATGAGAAAATTTCATCTTTGAGAAGATATACAAGTTACCTCTCATTTCATTAGGGTCAGGGGTTATCCAGTATTTAAAACTTGTCTGTAAAGACAGGCATAGTTTCAGTTCATGAGGCATAAAACAAGTTATATATGGCTTCTTTTTACTCCCTATTTATCACAGGCCCCTCACATATGCCAGCTGTCTCTTGATCTCAGGTTTTTTTTTTGTTTTAGCATGAACAGCTGTTTACATGCCCAATTTATACAAGCTGACTGACCAAAAAGTCAGTGAATTGTTTCAGTCACACATAAGCTGTCAATTAGTAGTTAAATGAGCATTCTGTAATGGTCCCAAAACAAACTAAGATCAGAGATGTTTTAAGTCGGTCATGATTTGTTTTCTAGGATGGATTAACTGAGCAGGATACAATAATCTTGTAAAACATAAATTTAGAAGATAGCAACATATATTCCTATTTTATCAATTTATTTAATAGTACATATAAAACAATCTTGTTAATGAAATAATATGGTATTCAATAAACGACATTTGTTCTAAAAACTTTTTTTGAACTGCGAACCCATGTACAACAAGCAGTTTTGCCTTTTCCCATGATTGGCTGATGTTTACAGGTTTGACTAAATAAAGGTTTATTCTTAAAACAAGACTTGTATAAAGAGTACAATGGACCTATTTGCTCTGCATTATAAAGATTCCTTTAGGTAGGCAATGTAAATATTAACATTACATATGTGAGAGCTGTATATCAATAAAATTCATTCACCTTTCAACATTTTAATGATGCATGTGGTATGGTCATGAAAGGGCTAATTCATCCAAACATACATTGCTTCTTATCATTATAAAGACAGAACAGTACTTTTTTAATATCAGAACACACATTTTCCTATCTATTATCATGATTGACAGCAAAGTGACACTGAGATTTAGTACTCAATTTTCAGTACTACAAATCAACCTAATCTGGGTAAAAACTTTTAAAACTTTTTGTTCTTAAACTCAGTACTGATTTGTTTTAAAATTTATTCTGGATAATTTGATTGCCATCCTGTTGTCTAAGCATCTTCTTATTTACAAAAGGCAAGTTTGATTGTGACTGTTTGTATGTTCATAGCAATAAAACACCATGAAAGTCCATTTTAAAAAGCACACTTAAAGCTCATCTTGGAATTTATGCAAATGTCTTCCATAATCTGTAGCTTGGCTACCAACAAAATCTTCATGGTGGTCAACAATCTCATCAATACTGAGCTTTGAGTCTTTGTTAGTATCAGCTGCACGCATAAGGTGCTCTGCCTCATCACTGGCTACCTCTGTATTGTCCTGTAGAACCCATGGACGGATTTCATCATAATTTAGCAAATTATCCTTATTTATGTCATAGTCTTTAAATCTTTCTTCTTCTACAATCTCCCATTCTCTATCGTGATGTCCTACAAAAAAAAGGAAATGCATGTAACCTAATGTGTGAATGCTACATTATTATAATGTGCAGAAAACAAACTAGTGGTCAGATGTTTGGACTAAATGGACTGATTCTGTTAGTCTTTCTTATGATTTATTACTCACCAAAACATCATCATAAATGGAAACAATCTTTTGGAAGTCATTCAAAATTTTGTTTATTACTCTATCAGTTTTATCCAATATTCATAATAGTTTGCTCCACAATATAAGATGATTTTAAGAGAGAAAAGAAAAAGAATTCATAATGTTAACCAGGCAATAAGATTTAAATTTTACTATCTCTCATGCATTGTAAGTACTATGGAAAACAGATTTAGCTGAGAAGCAATGATATACAATATATGACAAATCAATTTTGAAGATGAGATAGATATGACAACTTGTCATCAAGAAAGTCCATCCAGATTGCTCAGTAGAAAATGTGCGATTGAAGCAATAATTGGTAATTAATCCTTTCAGACATGGTGTGGACAGTCAGTAATTTATTTTCATTACTGACTTTGACTAAAAGCCAATATTTCTGATGAGGTGGTATAATTTCACAGTTTGAAAATTTCCCAATGTTTAGCCAACATTATGCCTTTTTGGATTCGGGGGTGGGGGTGGGGGATATATGCAAAAATTTTCCAATGCACCTTTCTGTGTGTTGTGAAGGCAACCTATATGCCCTGGGATGCATTCCAAGAAGAAGTTCCAGCTAAGGTCTTTACCTCTTTAAATGAGTATACCATATTTCATGTAATTTTTCATACATGAAAAAATAATTATTAATTTCAGTGTATGAAAAATTATATGTAAAATAAATAATTATCATTTTGTGGTACTGATTGTGTAAGAGAAATATAGGGATTGTACCCGAACAAGTTCTACGGAACACACGCTACTTGAAAACCTAATGGTACAAACATACATAATAAATATATATTTTCTCATTCTGCTCTCAACTCAAGAATCCAATTACAATAAAAATAAAAGTACTCAGAAAGATTTGTGTTGTTATTAGTGAATGAGAGAGAGGATGTCTCAGTGTTTAAGCTTGTCTGCATTTAGAGCATACTTCTTTGTAGCTGTTATGGTGTGTAATGGTGTGTAATGTTGGCAAAATGATAAAGATGGTTTGAACATGTATTATGTTTTTTATGTATTAGTAAATTTTATGCATTGGTAAATTTTATGCAATGATACGAGTCCACGTTGTCAAGAAATTAAGTGCAACTTTTATTCTTACAGCAACAATAACCTAATTATCAAATTGCAATACAAAAAATAAAGAACTTGACAACACATTTTAGTTAATGCTCGCAAGCATATGTGTCACAGAGAGAGAGATGAAACAAAATTTTGTCACTGTACAAGACCGTATTCATGGTGGTTTTTATTTGTACCTTTTGCAAAGAAAAAAAAAGACTATTTTCAGTTACCTGACAATTGTGATAATCCTCTTGTATTAAGAAACTACTAAATTCCATTATCAATTAACATTTCTAAATCAACAATTCATTCCGGTTTTGGGGCCCCGAATGGCCGAGTAGTCTAAAGCGCTCTCCGTTAACGGATCACTGCAATCTCACCTCTGTCTGCATGGGTTCGAGTCTTGGATTCAGCCAATGTGGGTATGTGAGAAAGCTTGCCAGTAGCTTCTTGTGGGTCGGTGGTTCTTTCTGGGGTTTTCCCGGGTTCTTCCTCCACCATTAATACTGGCCGTCATGTATAGCCTATTGTGTGCTGAAAAATGGCGTTAAACCCTACAACAACAACAACAATCATTCCGGTTTTAATTATGATATACATTGTCACAACAAGCACATGGCTATGCAGTGTTATTTAGTATACATGCTAATTAAATATGTGTAGAGCTTTGGTTATTCCAGTTGAAACCAGATAGAGGGCAAGATTCAACAGAAGAGGTAAAATCAGTGAGGCTGCCAGTAAGGAAATGAGGCTCTCTTTAGGGAAATTAAAATCTGTCAATGTGCTATCGAGACCATTGTCCATACAGCAGATATTGTAAGGACAAATGATCTCCAGTTGTTAATAAACACCATATATACTGTAATGACAATAAGAGAGCTAGGCATCAATCATTGTATTTTTTCACCAACAATTAGTAAGTTTTTAAAAATAAAATGGCAATATGGTATTTTCGATCTTTTAGCAAATGTAAATATTCTTAAAGTCTAATAATTGAAAGTAATTCGAGAAACACAACACAAAAAAACTAGAGGCAAACAGTTATACATATAATTATATTGTTACAAAGGATATACAATTTATCAATGTAAAAAAAATTATACAATTTTATATAATGCATTGGTATTAACCCTTTACCTCATACAGCATAGTGACAAAGTGCAGCATGCTATAAATAGAACACCTGTTACCTAGTTGACAGCATATGCATAGGCCTTCCTGTGAACTGTTAAGCAATGTAGTGTATGTTACATTCAACAGCAATTTGAACCATTTTACATTTTTGGTACACATCTATTGTATGTGGAAAAATTTAAGAGTAAAGTCCGATTATTATAGCTGTGTAATTATTTTTCACGGAAGAATTTTGTATGTGCTTTAAAATTGAGAGAGAACTCGTTTACCGTCTTGTCAGTGATGCCGCGTGACCAACCGTAGCTGCCATTTCCGATACTCAAAATGTACAAAGTTTTCGTCGGCGTCTACATCACTAAGTCACTGAATTTGATAATTATAAAAAAAACTAATTGCTGCCTACATCAATATCAGAGCCTTTACCCAAGTTATTGAATCTTTCATGGTTGTGATTCTAATTGTGAAAACTTCGTACATACTGAATGAAATCCGTGACCGCCATTTTGGAGAGTGGAGATTACGACCCAGTTACTTTAAATAGCAGATTCGACCAGTGCATAAATAGTGACCACGTAATCTGACGTAATTGTCATTTGCAGAAATGAATGTAGTATCTAATGGGGGGGGTTTCTCCGAAGGTGGCGCTATGAAAACCAGCTCAAAATGGCTGATGTTTACAGCAGGCATCAAAAGGCGCTTCCATGCGGATGGAGTAGAGGCATCAAAAAGCACTTCCATGCGAATGGAGTAGAGGCGTCCAAAGACGCTTGCATGAGGTAATGGGTTAAGGCCATTAGGATACAAAGTATCTAACTTATGAATCCAATAAGATTTTTTTCTGAGTCTACTCATGTCACCATGCACAATATCTATTGGCATGAAAGAAAACTAAGTAGAGAGTGATTACTGGTGTTAAAGCATGTTGAAATACTAGAGGAAAACTGAGGATCTCTATAAAATTTTTTTTATATGAAAGCGATGATTATTCATTCTCTTAGAAACCTGTTAAAGTGTTTGTCCAACATACTGCATGCTACACTTTTTACAGGTTATCAAATATATCACACCAGTTAGTATGCAGTTAGTGTTATAACATAGAGAAAATACCTCTTCTGTATCGGCGCTACTGAAAAAAGTACTTTCTCTTATGTTTGCACATTGAGAGCACGGTGTCTGTTATGACGAAAATCATCTTTTTTTATTTTCTGTCTATTTAATTCATTATTATTTATAACAATATAATTATATGGATGACTGTTTGTTTCTATTTTATTTTATTATTTTACTGATTCAGGTTTTATCAGAAACTCATCTATCTTTTAGATCCTGTCATATATATATATATATATATATATATATATATATATATATATATATATATATATATATATATATATAAAATTGTTATGATGATCCATATCATTTATGACGTTATGTAATGATGTAATTGTTATTGTAAAATAAAAAGATGTCATCCATTTCTTTCAAAACATTTTGTGCCTGAAGAAGCATACATTAAATGCGAAACTAGCTGCACAGAATTTTCAGTGTTTGTGTTGTTTTTCTTATTCCAATTCTGAAATTTTTCAACAACATAATGGCATCAAATTACGATCCACCGAGAGTAACAACATCTTTGAAACACTAAATCTATCTGAAAAACAAATGAAAAGCAGCCTTCACAGCAGTTTCTTGAACAAATGTGTTGAGGAGGGGATCGTTCCATGAGGTTTGCGACTAAAACTAAAAATATACATAGGAAGCAGAAATGTAGAATTCCAAAATTCTATCGACATTCTGTTACATAAAGTCTTGCTGAACATATGCAAGAGATTAGCAGAAGAACAACAAAAAATATCACTAAACATATGAAAACAGATGGAAAACATTAGGGATGAAATGAACAAGAAACTAGATGGGCAAAGCCTTTTCAGTTTCGATAAAGAAGTTTATCAGAAAACAGAATCAACGAAAAATAATATACTTCTGAAGCAGAATGAAAAACTGAACAATTTACAAATAAGTAAGGAAGAAAAAAGTAAACAAGTTGAAAAATTGGAGAACAGCATATAATCCATAAACAACTGAAAAAGCATCAAATCATCACAACAACAGAGTAAGGAATGGCAAGAAAGGAAGTATTCAAAACCCAGAGAAACTACTGCAAGAAACAGTAATACACATATAGCACCTCCCAAATCATCAGTAAACCAAACAGTCAACATAAATAGGAATTTGTAAATTCAAACAAGAATCAACATGATGAACAGCAAAAAAACTTGACTCCCCAGGGCACAACAAAGACATATACGGAAGCCGTAAAATGGGGGGAATCAGAAACAGTGACCATGAGAAAGACATTGACAAACTTGGTAAAGATTTTACAAGGACTAATAGAGATGACATCACAAGACAAAAGAATAGGAGGTTCCACAGATTCAAAAGTAGAAGAGAATGGAAAGAACGAAAAAAGCGAAGAAAACAAATTATGAGAGGAAAAGAAACAGTGTTAAACCTCTCACGTAGAAGATTAACTGATAATGACTATATACTGTTAGGGCTAAAAAAAAATCCCAAACCGAAATATCACAATAAAATTCGTTGAAGAAATTTTTAATTTTTCTAGAAGCATAAAATTAAAAGAATTTTTTTATGATAAAGCAAACAACAATTCTAAAAAAATGGGTTATTTTAACACAAATAAATTATCTTTTACACCACCTAATGGATGTGATTCCTATTTAGATTTTTATATTGATGTGATCACAAAAGAGATATTAATTAGTAATCATCAAAAGCACAATAATAGTAATATTTCTAAGGATGAAATTAAGTCTTTATACAACCTAATGCATGACAACAGTATAGTGATTAGAAAGGCTGATAAACACTATTATTATTATTAATCAAGAAGATTATGTTAAAGAAGTTGAACGTCAATTAAATGACGAAAAATACTAGACATATTAACGAAGACCCATCAATAGAAATTAAATCGAAAATTTCAACATGCATTAATGAGATTACCAAAACTAATAATTCCATATATGAGGAATTTGATACTTTCCCTCTTAACATAAATACACCTCAATTCTACATATTACCCAAAACTCGTAAAAATCCTGACCATAATTTACCTTTCAATTATCCAGGACGACCCATTATATCAGGTTATAATTCATATACTGAAAACCTATCCAAATTTATTGATAGTGCTTTATTACCTTTAATGAAATCACTTCCTTCATACATTAAAGATACTACTGATTTCATTACAAAAGTTGAAGTCTATTCCACAGCTATCTGATAACTCAATCCTGGTATCATTAGATGTAACATAACTATATACCAACATTCCGCATGCAGATGGTACTGAAGCGTGTAAATATTTGCTTGATAACAATCCTAATAATAGCACTCTCTAGTGAAGATAACTGTAAAATAATAAAACTTATCTTGTAAAATAATTATTTTCAATTTAATAATATGAATTACATCCATGTAATGGGTATGACAATGGGTAGTCCTATGTCTCCTTCATACGCTTCCCTTTTCATGGGTAAATTAGAAAACAATTTTCTTCAAAACTAAAAGTTTAATCCATCTGTTTGGTTTAGATTTTTAGATGACATTTATGACCTGGAACCATTCAAATGAAGAACTGAAAAAATGCATTGATTGCCTAAATCATTTTCACCTGATGATTAAACATACTTATACTGCATCTAGTGCACCTGTTTCATTTTTAGATGTAAATGTAATAAAAAAAATATTGATAACACTATCTCTACAAATATTCATATCAAGGAAACTAATATCCACCAATATGCAGAATATTTTTCATTTCATCCCATGTCCTGTGAAAATGGTATACCATATAGCCAGGCCAAAAGATACAGACATATTTTTTCAGATGATTGTCAATTACAAAATTCGTTGAATATTTTGCAAACATATTTCCAAAATAGAAGTTATCCTACACATATAATTGATTCTGCGCTGAACAAAGCCTGTAATCTTACTCAACATGATGCTTTAAACACAGCAAAATGTAAAATAGAGAAAAATATAATTCCTTTCACAATACAATATAATCCTTCATTACCTAATACAGACCTTATAATTAATATTTTAAAATTTTTTAGTGATGTTAGCCACATATGAGAGTAAATCAGCATTATTTGTACAAAACTAAAATCCTATTTTGAGTGGTTGTTGTCAAATTAGGTTAAATTCTGCTGTGTAGTTTTCGAGAACCAAACATCAAGAACAGACTTAAAGATAACAGAGATGGGTTTCAGAGAAACAGAACTTTGAACTGTAAATTAACACTTTGCTGCCTTGAATGAGAATGTTTCTACTTTCTTTAATAAAAGATTATTTACTAGTTTGTGAACAGTCACGGAGTTTCACTGAAGTTGAATTTTATTACATAGGTGAAATGCAAAGCATGATTATTTTGGAATGAAGATATGAGCAGTGTCACTGTCAGGTTGTGGTTCGTTTTTTTAAGGTAAAATGTCAATAAAAAACAACAACCATTATTTATGCAATGATAAGCCATCTGCAATTGAGCAAATCTCAACAAAATTAATTTCAGAACATCTTGTTAATGGAGTCTGACTTTGTGAAACACAGAAAGCAAGGAGGAGCATTTTATACTTAGTGCATACTGCAAACAGCATGTCAGCATTAGTCATTCTAGAATATACAACATCCACCAACATCAATCCATGCCTAATTACAAATTTGGACATAGAAGAAAGAACAAGACAAGAGGGACAATTTGACCAACTTTAACTGCATGAACCTTAGACACCGATTAAATGAATGTTCATGAAACAATGTCAGAGAAATTAACTGAATGCAAACTTTTAATCACTGGGGAATGAAAAGTAGGTCACTGTTGCCTTACTTTTCTAGCCTTGTAGTACTTAAGCTGAACCCACCCACCCATCAAACAGATGCAACAATAATGCTTATGGAATGCATTGCACATGACAAAATTTATACTCAATACCAACCTTCTCCAAGAAATTCTTTCTTAGAGATAAATCCATCGCCATCTTTATCATTATCTCGCAATGTTCGAGACAACTCAATGTCATGCATGTGTTCATATGCATATGGGTGGTAAAAAGCAATATACTCTCCTTTGTTCAGGTATCCATCATTATCTACATCTGCTTTAGTGAATTTCTTCTCATCTTCATCTACAATCTGAATGAAAAATTATAAAATCCACAATTAAAATGGACTTGTATTATGAATTTCAATAATTTTGGTGGAATACCAATTTTTGTGAATTTCATAGTTGTTGTAAATCATGAATTTAAAGACCCAACAAATGATGATTTATTTTTGGAAACAATAGGATTTGTTTCTAAATCTATGAATTTAAATACTAATTAAAATGTAGTTTTTCACTAAAACTTAAAAAGCTTTATATAAATAAATCCACAGCACAAGTCAAAAGTTACATATTGATAAATACATGTTTGTGCATGCAAGGCTGATAATGCAGATAACCAGACCTGAGACATCTATACTTTACTGACCTGATGTTCATGGTACAATAATTTACAACAATGTACTGACTCTGCTGGTCCATTTAGCAACTTGTATTGGTCTTGTATACAGCTGAAAATAAGGATCCTGTCCCCTCTCCAAAGCCACTAATGCTGGCTAGTGCTGATCTTAGAATCAAACCTTTAAGTGCAGAACAAGTGACTTGACAACTCTGTTATTCATGATATAAATGGCATAGCAGATATTTTTATTCTTGTAATATTGCTTTTCAAAATATTTTACTTTTAAAAACATGAAATAGCAAATGTGGATACTTCATTTCAGTGATCGAGGCCCCAAATGGCCAAGTGGTCTAAAGTGCTCACCATTACAGATCACTGGTATCTCACTTCCATCTGCGTTGGTTTGATTCTTATGTTCGGCCAAAGTGGGTATGTGAGAAAGCTTGCCAGTAGCTTCTCGTGGGTTGGTTGTTCTTTCTGGGGTTTTCCCGGGTTCTTCCTCCGCCATTAATATTGGCCGCCATGTATAGCCTATCTTGTGCTGAATAATGGCGTTAAACCCCTCAACAACAACTACAACAACTTTTAGTAACAATACCATAACTGATTGTGGATTTTGGTATCTAATGTACAAACTTCAAAGATTTTCATCTCAGGACGCTGTCTTTCAAAAGTTTTGTAAAAGAGATTAAAGGTATTCCAATTTTTAATAATAGTGACTATACTTTAATACTGGCTGCCATGTATAGCCTATCTTGTGCCAAAAAATGGCATTAAATCCTACAACAACAACATTTCAGTGATCTACATACACTGTAGCCATTGACAATGTAAGTAAAACATGGTGCATTTTTCAGCAAGAACTCTGCAAATGGTACACCACAGTATGACTAAAGAACTTGGAATACATGCCAAAACTTGGTCATGGTGACCCGGGATTTCAGGATTTATTGAGCATTACTGAAAACTGATATCCATGCTCTAATTTCTGTACCTCAGTATGCAACTCTCCATTTAGCTGTGATATATACTTGGGCAAAGCAATGCTTCATGAAAATCACTGCAACTGTTACAAAGCAAATGTCTATGGACAGAAACGGGAATATAATGCACCAAACTTGAGAAAGACAGGTGTCAAAGTTGGTGAAAATTTGTTCATATTTTGTTTATAAAGTTGTGTAAATGTTTCTCTACTTTCAGTAACAGCAGCCATACTTGATTGCAGAACAGATTCATCTGTATAAATCTGCAAGGCATACAAATTAAAACATGGTAAATTTTATAAAAGCCTCTTATGCCATGCTGCAGAAGTTATGACATTTTTAAAAAAAATGTTAAGACCAGTGACATTTGATGGCAGATTGCCATTAATTGTACAAACTTAAAAGCCCTTCATTCCAGAATGCTTTCTGTAAAATCTGATCAGATTCTGCTGAGTGAATTTTGAAGAAGCTGTTTAAAGGATTTTCTACTTTAAGAAACGGGGCCCCAAGTGGCCGAGTGGTCTAAAGTACTCTTTGTTACGGATCACTGCCATCTCACCTCTGTCTGCGTGGGTTTGAACCTCATATTCAGCTAATGTGGGTATGTGAGAAAGCTTGCCAGTAGCTTATCATGGGTTGGTGGTTCTTTATGGGGTTTTCCTGGGTTCTTCTTCCACCATTAATATTGTGCTGAAAAATGGCGTTAAACCCTACAACAACAACTACAACAACTTTTAGTAACAGTACCATAACTGATTGTGGATTGGCATCTAATGCACAAACTTCAAAGATTTTCATCTCGGGACGCTGTCTTTCAAATGTTTTGGAAAAGAGATTAAAGGTATTCCAATTTTTAATAATAGTGACCATATTTTAAAATGAATCAGTATCATTTGTATATTTTTTAAAGGTCTTCATGACAAGGTACTTTCAATAAATATGATCCAATTCTGTTAAGTGGTTTTGGGAACAAAGTCACTGAAACGTTTTGCTAGTTTTAGTAACAGTGACCATACCTGATTGTGGATTAATATCATCTGTACGAAACTGAAAGGTCTTCATGACAGGAAACTTTTTGTTTAGTCTGGTCAAATTTTATTCAGTTTAGCAAGGTTGAAACATTTTCTAGTTTAGTAATTGCAGCCATATTTGATGGCAAACTTGCATCATTTGTATAAGTTTGAAACCCCATAATGGCAAGATGATCTCTGCCAAATTTAGTCAAAACTGGTCTACTGGTTTTTTAAAAGTAGTTTAAAATAGCAACTGTTGACATATGCATGATGGACAATGTGCAATGGATGCAGGTCCCAACATAAGCTCACTTGGCGTTATGAACACATGGTTCCCACGCTTTTCTAAATATAAATTTCCAGATCTTTTCCAGGTTTATTTCAAGGTTAACATATGACCATTACTGAATGGAATTAAAGAATATTTTGGATTATAAAACATGCATTTTCCAAATCTGAAGATGCTTCTCCTTCAAGACTCCAAAACATATGTCAGGAAAGATGATCATGTACAAAACCACAAAATGAGTAAAAAAAGACAAATCTGACTATATTTCTATAAAATGGTATTTAAAGCCATTTTAATGTACAGAATACAAATTTTAACTTTGCTTTGCTGACCTGCATTATGTTGCTACATGGAAACAACATAATGAGCACAAATTATTTTGTTTCCTTTCAAACCTTTAATTCCAAAGAATTCTAGAGCTGCAATATATGTGCATGTTATACAAGGTAAACATTTCCTATCACAGCATGAAAAAACCCCCAATAAATGCAAAGTATTAGAATCTTCTCTTCTAACGAAAAAAGTTTAACCCTGAATTTATGTGTGCCAATAAAATCTCAAACAAGATTTTTCAACCAATCTAAACTCCTTAAGACGATTTGGTTAAAAATTCCATCAATTAAAGACATTTACAAAAGGTTTGATTTAAATTTTGACAAAACACCTTCAAAATTATATACTGTTGTATAAACAAGGACTGAATTTTCTGTAAAATCAACTTGCCTTCTTGTAGTTCAATGTATGTATGTATGTATTGATACATAGGGTCTTATCATTTTTTAATATATAATAAAAGGGACAACAATTTCCCATTTCTCCTGCATTCTATTTAAGAGAAACCAATGCTTCAAGCTACATGTCACTGAGTAATAGTTTCGAACCAAAGTTCAGCTCAGAGATTCTAAATTTTTCTAATCTGGGTTTCCTTCGAATACTCCAACCCCATTTTCACATTTGGACATTTAGAATGGAGTGTGGGTTCAGAGCAATTACATATAAAAAAAATAGGAATCTGCTGCCACCATAAGAAAGCTTGCCAGTGGGCCTAGCAAATTTAAGCTATGTTATATCGACTTATACCTGCATGAAATTGATAGGAAAATTAATTATTTTCTCAAAAATGGCAAGTATTATAAACGTTATTTCTTTAATCTGTTAACAGACTAGACAAAACTTGGCACAGATGAAACCTGACCCGGTATTCACCATTTGCGTTAATAGTCACATGACTTAACAAATCTCAAACAACAACATTGGAAGCCCAATAGTCATGTGATATCAACAACAAACTCCTTTTTAATGTTGTTGTACAAAATTTCAATTATATTAAATAAAAGTCAGATACCTTTTGTAAAAACCAGAAAGAATATATAATTCTTAACATATTTACAACAGTTACTACAAGAAACTTGGCCGGTCTGATTCATCAGGCAGAGCCGTCTGGTTCCCCGTTTCGTATGCTCCCTGCATGAAAGAGCACATGTCAATGTGGTAGTCACATGAGACAAAAAAACTCCAGAAGTTGGTCTTGGAATAAATATAGAGAATTTTGTGCTCTTTTATTTTCGTATTTTTATTACAACCAGTATACAACTGTCGTCTAATATTTTTTCTATAATATTTGAAACTGACGGTTGTGAGATTCTGTGTGCTCATGCCAATAGCAATCAAAACTGTTAGTACCAGCTCAAATTTCATCAACGTATTAGTTTTATTGTCTTTCAGCAGATTAAAGACATAACGATTTTAATACTCACAATTTCTAAGAATTTCAAAATAAATAATGTTCATATCGATTTCATGCAGGTATAACTCTTTTTAATGTTTAAGCTGGCTAGCCCATCCTCTGAGCAGCTATGTTTTAATGCCACTATGTTGGCCTCTTGAGATACTAGACTGGTTTTCATACCTTCCATATAAAAAAAAGATACAGATAAAGAGCTGTCTGTGAAACAAAAAGTCTACTAAATGAAACAAATCCACGAGCGTTTGGATTTTCTCAAAAAATATACTTATGGCAAGCACCCAAATGATTCATACTGCAACCTACTAATACTATGGTTAGAACTCGATAAATTTAACTCACGATCAATTCAGTTATGACTCAACTATGTAATTGTTTCGGGCGTCAATTTGTGGAGGAAAATTCCTGGTTTTTTCCCAACTTTCATCAATATTTGCAAAATTCAAGGACTTTTCACAGTTGGGAAAAAAATTATAATTTCTCCTGACTTTTTCCTAATTTCCCGGTAGTGTGGGAACCCTATTTATTTTTATTAACAAAGTTGTTTTGCAGTAAGTAGTAAAATAAATAAGTCATATCCATCACCATCATTTGTTGCAGATATACAATAGTTTTGTGAGATCCGGGGATTATTCAGCCTTTATCCCCACCACCACCCTTAACCTTATAAAAGTGGTGTTTATTTGAGACAAATGACACCTGATGGGAATGTTTTATTTCTCAGTTTTGTCAAAGTTGGGTTTATCCAATGTATTTGATGAGCATGCAATTAACAAGACAAAGGATTGTGTCAAATACAATGAATGAATATGAAAGAGTTGACCAACTCTGCAACCCCAAACTCACTTCTAGAAATTGTTGAATATCTTCCTTAGGATTATTCCTGAAGTCTTTAATATCTGCCTCATTGTAGCCAAACTGTGAATACAGATACTCCTTCCACGAGATACGATTGTCTTTATCCTCATCTTGTTCTGCCATCTCCTCCAGGGCTTCCTCCTCATCTAGGAGCCTGCACAGACAGACAGTTGAACAGACACAATGGAAGATGTGCATATGGATTTTTTCCCCAGAAAATGTATATTTATGTACGGGTAAAAAGGAATAGCTGGCTGTAACAAATCAACAGGCTTTACCAAATGTCATTAAACTCCTATTGGAATGGTGGCAATTGTAATTTTAATGAAAAAAAATAGCCTCTAAATTGTAATATATGAATTCAATTAATACCATACAGTTATTCTAGCATGTCATGTAAAAAATAAATCTTTTCAAAAAGCAGTGGCAGCTTAAGAAAAGTTTGTTTCTGAAACTAGTAGATTTAAGCTTAAGTAAAATTAAAAACAATGTGAAAGTAAACTTTCTTGATATGCAAGATGGTACAGCAGTCATGTTCTAGGTATGTGATATACCTTCTATTTTTTTTTACCTATATGAATGAATAATCCAAGCAGTTAATTCTTCCAGGGTGACAAACTGATCACCATTTATGTCCATCTTTTGTGCCAGGCCACGCAGTCTCTTCTTGGCCTCTTCAGGGGTAAGTTCATCAAACTCTTCTTCCAGCTTCCTGGATCCTGCAAAGCACCAGATAAGTATAAAGTACTGTACAAGTCAAAAGCATGATTTGAGTACTCTTAGATAACTCATGTTACTGTACAAGTCAAAAGCATGATTTGAGTAGTCTTCTGGATTGCTCATGCTATTGCCTGACAAGCCAAAAGCATGATTTGAGTAGTCTTCTGGATTGCTCATGCTATTGCCTGACAAGCCAAAAGCATGATTTGAGTAGTTTTGGATCACTCATGGTCATCATCATCATCATCATCATCATCATCATCATGACCGAGTGTGGTCGTTGAGGCACTGTGCTGCTGAACATCTGACCAGTTCCCTCCAATTGTCTCAATCATGTGCCAATGCCTCTGTCTCTGTAAAACTTTTCCTGGTCCATTCTTTGATGTTGTCAGTCCACTTTTTTCTCTGTCTACCTCTGCTTCTGCCACACTAGACGCTGCCCTGCAGGACTGTTGTGGATAGACTGTTGGCTCTAGTGACATGGCCATACCATTTCAGCTTTCTCTTTTTGACAGTGGTGAGGAGGCCCTCATATTGGCCTACTTCGCACCTGATGGTGTTACGCACTTCTTCATTTGTGATGTGGTCCATGTAAGAGATGCCAAGGATGGTTCTGTAGCATCTCATTTCAAGTGACTGGATTCTTCGTTGTAATTCTGCTGTCAGGGTCCATGCCTCACATGAGTACAAAAAGACTGAAATGACTAGAGCTCGCAATAGTCTGATTTTAGTTTTCAGACAGATATTCTTGTCTCTCCAGATGGGTCTTAGCATTGACATAGCTGCCATTGTTTGTGCTGCTCTTGACAAAATTTCTGCTCTTGATCCCTCTTCAGTGATTATGGAACCAAGATATTTGAACTGGCTCACTGTTTCCAGTTCATGTCCTCTGACTTTAATCTTGGCTGAGATTTGTTTGCCACTATCTGTCATCAGTTTTGTCTTCTCAGCGCTTATCTCCATGTCAAATCTGGAAGATGTTTCATCCAGGTTCTTCACTAAGGTGGCTAGCTCGTCTTCACTGCCTGCCAGCCCATCAATGTCGTCTGCAAAGCGGAGGTTGGTGATGTTACGCCCTCCAATGCTGACTGTCCCACAGTGGTTTTCCAGGGCTTCGCTCATGATGCGCTCTAAGTAGATGTTGAAAAGCGTGGGTGACAGGAGACAGTCTTGACACACTCCCACTGTTGTTTGGAACCAGTCTCCCACAGCACCTTGGGCAATTACTGCACTGGTAGCCTTGGCGTACAGCTGCTTGATGGTATTGGTTAACTTTGGACCCATGTTATACTTCTTCATTGTGGCCCACAATGCCTCATGCCACACTTTGTCAAAGGCCTTTTTGAAATCTATGAACACATGATAGATGTCTTGTTGGTGTTGCGAGTACTTTTCGCACAGAACCCTGAGATTGAATATTTGTTCTGTTGTGCTTCTTCCACTCCGGAACCCGGCCTGTTCTTCAGCGATTATTTCTTCTGCTTGTGGTTTCAGTCTGTTCAAGATGATCTTCAGCATTACCTTACTAGCATGGCTGATCAAACTGATAGTTCTGTAATTTTGGCACAGCTGGAGATTGCCTTTTTTGGAAAGTGTTATAATCAGTGACTGGGTCCACTGTGTTGGCCATTCACCTGTCTGCCAGATCTTGTTGCAGATTTTTGTTAGTAGCTCTTTCACTGATTCTCCCCCATTCTTGATAAGTTCAGCTGGGATGTTGTCTACTCCAGCTGCCTTCCCATTCTTCAGTGCTCTTATTGCTGACTCCACCTCTTCTTTGAGAATGGGGAAGTCATCATCATTTGAGGAGTTTGGAACTTCAAGCACCTCTGGGTCTCCTGTGGACTGATGGTTGTAGAGTTCTCTGCAATACTCAGTCCATCTTTCTGCAATGTCACTCGCTTCTGTGAGGCATTTTCCATTTTTATCTTGAATGGTACTGACTCTTGGTTGTTTCTGTCTGGTGAGGTCTTTCACAATTTGGAATGCCTTTTTGCTGTTATTCTTTATCATACTGTTCTCCATTTCTGTGCATTTTTGTCCAATCCAATTTTCTTTTGCTTTGCTCAAGGTTTTTCTGATATTCTTGTTTATTTCTCGGTACTTTAATGCCCCTGTTGTGTGTCTGGTGTTTTTTAGTTCTCTTTGGGCATCACACAACTTCAGAATCTCTTCTGTAACCCAGGGTTTTTTCTTCGGGCGATGGAGGCCAATGATGTCCTTGGCAGCTGCTGTCATGACTGTGCTGAAGGTGTCTGTCATCTCATTGACATCACCATCCATCACAAGGAGTGGGGCAAATTTTCCTCCAATTGTGGCTTGGAATGACTTGCAGATGTTAGGGTCCTTCAGTTGTTCAAGGTTGAATTTGAGCCTGATGTTCTTTGGCTTGTTAATTTTCTTCAGCCTCACTCGGAAGTTCATGATCACGAGGTCGTGATCACTCCCAACATCAGCACCTGGGAATGTCCTTGTTTTTGCTCTACTGATGCCAGATCGGGAATGGTTTTGAACCAGTATGTAGTCGATCTGGTTGTGATGGGTTCCATTTGGTGAGTGCCATGTCCAGCATCGTGAAGCTTTATGTTGTCCCAGGGTGTTGGCTAGTACCAAGTTGTTGTAGCATGCGAACTCGAGCAGCCGTCTCCCTCTTTCGTTGGTAAGCTCATTGCAAGAAGGTCCACAATGTACTTCCCAGTCTTTTAGAGCATCTTTGCCAACTTTGGCATTCCAGTCTCCTTGGACAATGAGGATATCTTTCTTACTGACCATGTTTAGGATACCCTGTAGTTTGTTGTAAAACTCCTGACAAATCAAAAGCATGATTTGAGTACTTTTTAATCCCTCATGCTACTGCCTGACAAGCCAAAAGCATGATGTGAGTTGTTTTAGATAACTCATGTTACTGTAAAAGGTAAAAGCAAGATTTGAGTACTTTTGGGTCACTCATGCTACTGCCTGACAAATCAAAAGCATGATTTGAGTACTTTTTAATCCCTCATGCTACTGCCTGACAAGCCAAAAGCATGATTTGAGTAGTTTTAGATAACTCATGTTACTGTAAAAGGTAAAAGCAAGATCTGAGTACTTTTGGATCACTCATGCTACTGCCTGACAAGCCAAAAGCATGATTTGAGTACTTTTGGATCACTCATGCTACTGCCTGACAAGCCAAAAGCATGATGTGAGTAGTTTTGGATTGCTCATGCTTCTGCCTGACAAGCCAAAATCATGATTTGAGCAGTTTTAGATAACTCATGTTACTGTACAAGTCAAAAGCATGATTTGAGTACTTTTAAATCACTCATGCTATTGCCTGACAAGCCAAAAGCATGATCTGAGTACTTTTTAATAACTCATGCTACTGCCTGACAAGCTAAAAGCATAATGTGAGTATTGTTAGATAACTCATGTTACTGTACAAGTCAAAAGCATGATCTCAGTACTTTTTTATCAATCATGTTAAAATCTGTCAAATAAAAAGTTTGATTTTAGTACTTTTAGATCAATCATGTTATCATCTGGGGAATCAACTCTTACTAACTCTCAGACAATGATAACCTGATCTGAACATTAATGTGCTAAACTTGTTTGCTACATGCACAAACCTATATGCATACAGAGATATTTATAGGGACCCATGGTGGCCAAAATAATGAAAAATATCCCCAAATCTTGCAGAATTCACAATTTCAGCAAATTAGTCCTGAATATTTTATTTTCAATTGATTATTTGTCCACAAAATTATAAACCTGTTTCACTCCTAATTGCCCAGGAAACTTCTATAGAATCATTATCTTTTCTACATGTACACTGGTTTCCTCCAGCAACTATTCAAGACCATTCAAAAGTACTCTAGTAACAGTGTAAGTTAATGTAATGCAGTAATTAGTTCTCAAAACCTGTGGCAATAACTAGAGCTGTCACTCACAGTAAATTCAAGTATCACTGTATACTGGCTGGAAAACATCATGATATATCACTAGAAAAATCTATTTTAGATGCATCAAGGGAACAACATAAATTTATTAAGACTAGTGACCAATTGTAACCTGATGAATTTCTCTACAAACCATTTGTTTCATTTAAATATTTTTCTCTTCCAATGTCAGTTGTTTGAGAACCCCATAAAAGATTTCAGAAAGTTGTGTCCACCAAGAGAATGTTTCAACTGCATATTATATCCTTCCTCTTGTATAGAAACAAGCCAAAATTGCAGACATGTAATCTGAAATCCTGCATGAAGAGGTGATGAATAAAATAGGCAAAATCAGTTGTGCAGCAGCAGTTATGACTGAAATTCGTCAAGAAAGATGGAAAATTAAAAACCTTGCTATTTGTATGCACTATAACGCAAGAATTTCACAGATGGGATAAAGAGCTTGATTGCCCACTTTCACCAACCAATGCATCCAAAGTCTAAATGATGCAAATTAAACAGGAGTCTATCTCATATAGCTCTAACTCACCCACAGGCACTGAATCTTTCCCAGTCGTTGCTCTCAGAAAAAGAATTAAAAGCAATTAAAGTTATATAAAACTTTGACTTCATGATGCAGTGAATAAAAAACTACATATAATCAAACCAGTCTAGGTGACTGAGCTCCTTCCTACAGAACCATCCATAGGGACAAAGTTATCAATGCAAGCATTCGAACTAGTCATACTTACATAATCCACACCTATATACTAAAAGGCGAAGTCCCACCTTCTTGCAATGAACATTTCACTGTTAAGCATTTTATAACATACTGTTTAAATCTCTAACCCACACGCAATCTAATATATAGCACCTGCGCAATCTCTTCGAGTATTGTTAGAACATATGTACTATCGTTCATCCTATGTACCTTTATTTATGTAATTATTCACACACCATTTATATTCAATGCTGATCAGAAATCTTCAAATATAATGAAACTTTTATCAGTTGCAAAGTCTAGCATATAACCTTTTCAAAGGCGCTAAATAGCCTTACAGTGCTGATGTGCCACTTCTTTGTGGGGTGTGATGTTAAATAGAAGAGTTACTTAAAAAAATTATATTTAAAATAAACTTTTGATTCAATCATCCACCTTTCTGACTTACTATCATGAAAAACAATCTATCATTTAAATACAAACTTGTAATCTATAGGTTGCAGCTTCAATACTCATCTAGGCCAGCCTGGGTTGGCTGCCTCAGTGTCCTAGGGAAAAGCACTTAGTTCAAATTTCTTTGGCATCATGTAACCAATAAAATGCACAGTGTGCTCTTAAAAAAATGTACCATACCAAATGAACTGGTCTATATACCATCATCTTTTATGATCAGGCAGGTTTGGTCTCATATGATCAGGTAGTTTTGGTCTCATATGATCAGGCAGTTTTGGTCTCAAATGAGCAGGCAGTTTTGGTCTCATATGACCAGGTAGTTTTGGTCTCATATGATCAAGCAGTTTTGGCCTCATGATCAGGCAATTTTAGTCTCATGATCAGGTAGTAACAACAAACATATTGCATGGGAGATGAGTATCATCTGCATATTATCCACCTGTTTGCTATGGAAGCCACACCAGGACTGAATAAGCCACCCTGATAAAAAATATCTGGTTCAACATGTGATAAAAATTGTTTCTACTAAATAGCCATTCAAGAGAAGATAAAATAGGTTTCCATTTGGTTGGTATAAATGTCATACCACTGTATGGGGCAGCCACTTCATGTACAAATCTAATAAAATTCAAAGTTTGTGTGAACTTCAAATTCCCATGTTGGCACTCAATTGTTGACCAAAGATGAGCAGAATTTTCATGATTACTTGCAAATGAAATCACAACAATGTCATATATTGTACTGATGAAACAATACAAGTGTTCAATTTCAACAGTCTTATTTGTCCGATTAAATGTGAATCAACATTCACATTCAAAAAGCAGTGATGTAATACACAATGTTCTCACTGGCATGATGTACATTAAAACCTCTTGGAATAAGGTTTTAATGGTCTTTCAAAGATTGGTTATCTTGAAAATGATGCCAATTTATACAAAAAACACAAAACATTCATTATAAAAAGTAATTTACAATTATTCACAATCCATTTTTAAAATGAGTATTCAACTATTTCATAAAAAACCCAACTCCATTTTCTTTCTTCATACTGTAAAAGTCCATTGCTTTATTCAGAGGTACCTCATTAACTCGCACTCTTGCTAATGCTGCTGATTTTGGACCTCATTTATTGCTAGTTATGAAGAGAAGTGTACCTACCAATTTTAATTATATGCCAATAGTGCTAATTAGATTCAGGTAATATATAGATGCCTTACAGATTAGCTATGCCTGAGATAACTCTATATAACCTGAATCTTTTGAGGCTTTTGCAAGTCATATTCTGCATCTGATAATGCAAATTCTCAGAAAAGACATATAAATCTGCAATACCTGACAATCTGAATTAGTGGTGACAATGCCAATTAGGTATAGGTAATATGGGGATGCCTGCCATAGTCTACTAAGTAATGGACACTTATTGAGAAAAATCACCTTGCCCACTCCAAATTAAAAAAATGGGAGGAATGTTCTGAAAATAGATGAGTTTTAATGAAGAAACAAAGATAGGACTTGAAAACAGGTTGCATGCTTCACATATTCTATTTACATTTTTAGGCAAGAATTTTAGAAATAAGCATACATTTTCTAATCACATTTCCTACAACATATCCAGCAGCCAGCCAACTTAGTTTTATCTCAGACAACTATATACATATTATATTACCTGAATTTTTTTAAATTTTGATTTCCATATAAATATTTGCCTATTTTTATATGTATCAATTATATCTATAAATTCTGTAATGGATGCCAATTATGTTTAAACTTTGTAAACTTAGATAACAATGCTAAATATGTGAAATTTTATTTCTGACCGCACTTCACATATTTCATATTTTTTGCCATCCATCTAGCTGCAATCTCATTCTGACCAACCATAAGAGGCATAACAGGTACTAATGACTCAAAATGATGTGCATATACACTTTGGCTACAACCATATAGGCTTATTTCTATAGAAAATCCAATTATACTAATTGGTGTAAAATCTATCAATGATCTATGGTATGATCAGAGAATGAAAACTTGTGGTAATACAATAAGTACTGATTTCTGAATGCTGCCATTAAAAATTTGCTTGCCTTTAAAGGGAAAAATATTTTAAAATTTTTAAATACTTTTCTTCATACATTTATTTAATTTAAGAAATAGCTTGCATCAAGATGGTACTGCTTTTATAATACCAATGCAAATAATGCCACTTGAATTAGCCACCAGTTTGGTAGTTAAAGGACACACTTTTCCACTGCTCCTAATAAGTAAGACATCCGAACCATTCCAAATTCAACAGTCCAATACATAAAAAAGTTTTTTTATTAGTGACTTCCAATGCAAGAGTTTTGCTTTTCCAAAGTAGAAAACAAATGTTTTAAATTCTGGTCCCAAAAGTAACGTATTAGAAATGAAACTGGGTGGTGGTGAAGTTGATTTTACCAGTACTTGTAACACCTCATGGTTATATTATGCCAAGGAAATGGAAGCAAACTGCCTTTCTCAAAAACACACTGAGGTAGCTGATCCAGGCAAATATCAAGCCTGCAACTCATACATTATAAGTATAATGCTCTGCCATCTGAGCTACTGCAGCAGCTATTAGAATCTAATGTGTTACAAGTAATTCTAATTCATCAGAAGTTACTTCTAATTGATTAAAGGTTTGTTTAATGTATGAGTTGTCATTTCTCATGTACTTAGTTTCAAATGTATTAGTTCATCATATTTATACAAAATGGCCTTGAAAAACCTTTGTTGACAGGTAAAATGGCTGACAGTTTTACTGACCTCACTCTGGGTTTCAGGGATTTTAGTAACTGATATGTCATGAGCATATTTTATCACAAGGATAAAATCCCCCAATCTACATGAATTTATTATCCATCTGATCAATTTTCCTTAAATTTAAGTGGCATACTTCAATGTAGAAGCTCAGCACACTTATTCTACAAAGAGAATCTAAGGAACCTTAACATTTGAAGAAAAAAAATATATTCACCTACAGTTCAACCATTAGATATATAAATTAATTACAAACATACAAATATCTGAATGTCCCAATCATCTATGTCAGTGTCCAAACTTATAAAATCTGAAAGAAAGGCACTAACAATTTGAGACAACTGTAGCTACACAGTGTCCCATCCTTAAAAAAACCCACTTGGAATTAAGAAAATGTGAGAGTAACTAAAACACAGCTAATGCTAAAAGAATTCTGGTGAATATAATTTAATAAATTCCTTTTATAATGCTGGTGGTTTTAACATAATATCTGTATGTAAGGTCTTACAAAAAAAGATACAATACATTTTGCATCAATCCATATAATATAAAACTGTTATTATTCTCATTTGCAAACTTGTTATATGACAAAGCATTTTGCCAATATAATCTGAATATGATGCTGTGTTGATGAAATGTAGGAATCAATGAAATATCTTTTATTCAATGTTGGTAAGCACTTGTTTTAAATTACTAACAACCATACATGTCGCTAAGCCTAAAACAATAAGCAATTTAGTTTGTCTTTATCTGCAATGAAAATAAGTTTTTAAGTTATATCATTTTTGGGTAAAAGAAACTTGACACACATTGTTCCAGTAAATGTGCCTTAAGATTAATACTAAGATAGATCAATACTATTTTTACTATTTTGTTTTCAAGTTATTATTTTTTATACATTTTGATGTGGAATGATTATGTTTTTACTAGAGTATATTTTCACCTATGCTTTGATTTGCAAAGACTTCAACATAGGTACATATGCAGCATGAGTATAATTTACTATAGTACATTTTTACTAGATTATGCACTGATCCATTCTACCTAGAACTGCCTCATGGTCATAGTGTGGGTTATGTTCCCCAGTCTCTGTCAAGTGTTTCTGGCTTCCAGGTGAGTGAGCTACATGTTCTTCCTTCATTCCACAGCACAGCAACACAAAACCAAGTGTCACCACAACAACAAATACTTTGTTGCTGGAAGTCATCTTAATTCTATAAAAGAGAAATGTATGATTATGAAAGCCAACTGTTAAGAACATGCATTTCTCAGACCTTAAGTATTTAAAGTTAGCACCATCCTGATGCCTAAATAATCCTGAAAGGGAACTGGATGAGGCAAGGCAGTAAGCACTCGGGCTCAGCCAATGTGGATACGTTAAGAAAGCTTGCCAGTAGCTTCCCACGGTCGGTGGTTCTTCCCAGGGTTTTTCCAGGTTCTTCCTCCACCAGTCTACTGGCCACCATGTATAGCCTATATTGTACTGAAAAATGGCGTTAAACCCCATAACAACAAGTTAGCAGTTATTACTATATATACTTGGTTTTAACAGAAGTCCAACTGCAAAGTGCATATACCCAGATCTGCCACTGCATAATGCTCTTGCAGATTTGGGTATATGCAGTTTGTTAGAATAATCAGTAGAACAAACAACACAGATCCTCATCTGCTGGTGCATATGCTATGGCAGATCTGGATCTTTATTGTTTGCAGTTTGACTTAACTTATAAGTGAGTATTTATGGTATGTGTGCAATGACAAAAATTTGATATCTGATTTATATATAATTTCATAGTTGTATGGGTATATTTTTGCATTTAAAATTATTTGAGGAGTTAAAAAATAAAATACATTGAGAAACTAAAAATACAATATACAAATAAATTAACCTTTTTGTTTTTAATATACCAACTATACACACAGTCATATAATTAGAAAGAGAAACACTTTAAAAAGAGTCAGTAATGGCTATGTATATCTCACTTTCTACTTGTCTGATTCTTGCAAAATACTGTTCAAATGTATTTATCACAATACAGGAAATCTTAAACTTCAATTTGCTCCATGAAAAATGAACAGTGCCAGCTATGACACACATCGGCTCATGGCTGTAAAAAAACTAGTGACTATTAAGATTTCAGTTTTGGCTCTTGATTTTTTTTAGTCTTGAGATTATACGGTCAAATGTCTCTTCAATTTGTAAATCTAATGAGAACGCTGATGTAATCAGTACTACTTTCTTTTTGCAACATCACTATAGTCAAAAGTATCGATAATCAAACTTACTTTCTTGTCATAATTACAGTAGTATCATGCACTTACTATTGGTAATACAAATTTGCTTAACATGTGTGTGATTTGGATTATCAACACAGCTTTAACAATTTTTCAGTCATATCACTATGATGTGTGCAGTGTGGCATTTTATAGTGATGTCCAGCACACAGGCATCATGCCGCAGACATGCAGGATGATGTCCAACCCAGTCACATTATCCTAAGACCAGGCTGACCAGTCCTAACACTAACCTCTTAATGCTGAGCATCAAGCAAGGCAGCTGTTAGTACCATTTTTATAAGTCTTTGGTATGACTCAACCAGGGATTGAACCCATGACCTCCCGCATCCGAGTCTGATGCTCTAACCACTAAGCCACCGGAGCAGTTGCTTAACATGTGGGTGGGTATGGTATGGTCAAGCATCACATATAACAAGTAAACAAGTTCAAAGTTATATTAAGTTCAAAAACTGTCATTTAGATGTTCAGGGACAATCTGTTTTACAAAAAGATGTATTTATGAGCTAAAATAGGAAACAATATTGAATTTTATGCACAATACATCATCGCATGGAGATAGTCTTGAGCTATTGCATTGTAATTATTTTACTGCAGAAAGATTAATCAAGACGCAACATATATTACATTTTTCATATACATCAGGCCTTGCATCATGATGCAAAGTAATGGGGGCCACCATATGGTCTCACCCTAGTCAACCTGGTCCCTTGACTGAGTTACATTAAATGTAAACCTGTAATCTGATGGCTATTATAATTTTCATTTTGAAAGTAAAGTTGTAGTAGGTACCAATAATAGCAATAGTTATTACCATTTTTAGAAGTCTTTGGTATGACTCGGCCCAGGATCAATCACACAACCTCCCGCATTAGAGGTGGATGCTCTAACCACTAGGCCACCCACCTCCCACATCCAAGGTGGACATTCTACCACTAGGCCACCAGAGCAAAGGTTAAATGAAATATAATGCAACATGCTTAATGACATGTATTCATGTATATACATGTATCAATATTTGTTTCTACATTCGATTGTACAGTGTGTCAAACAGACCATATATAGGGAAAGAGCTGACACTTATTTGTATAATTGGTTTTGTGTACAGTCTACTGTCAGATGCTATTGTTGAAATGAGGCTGCTAAAAGCATTTCAGACTCGAATTGCTCATAAATATTACCTACTGTGATAATAAATACAGTTTTGACATAAAATATGTGTTTGTTAATTATTATTTTCCTCTGTCATTTCCAAAAACATTACATTCCAGACACATCAAAATGGAACATTACTTGTCTACATACAAAATTCAAATAGCTTTTATTTCATCATTGCAAGTATATAAAACTATGGTTGTCTGGTCCATACTTGTGTATTCTGATTTCTAACCTGTAAAAACAGTTTTGCTCGTTGGAAATTAATGTTAAAAAATTTAATTTTTATCACCCCACTGTTACATGTAATGTGTCTGACTGGTTACGTGATAATCAACAACTTGTCCTGTCATAATACTCTCCGTAAATTGAATAATATATGCACTGTGGAATAATTTTATATTGTTTGAATAAAAAAATTTAAATATTTTTATGTATTCAACATTTGACAAATTTATGAATTTATAGAAAAATCCTCAGTGTCCATCTGCCTTCAGCATTACGTGAGTAAAAATTTTGGATTCTATCTTTACCAAAAATCCAAAGAACTGCACACAACATTCAGTTTGCACACTGCACACTTGCTATCCTGTTGTCAAAAACCATCAGGTAATGAATCAGAAGTTAATCAAGATGCTTGCTATGTATATCTGAAAGGATGCTATGTGAATGTTACGTGAACGAGTAAGTTATGTGATATGTGACAAAATAAGAGAATTCTTTAAATGGGTAGCAAACAGACTTCACATAAACTGTTTATCTTTAATTACAAATATGTGATGACCATTAAAATTAACAAATTCAGTGAGGAAACATCAGTATTTTCTCTGCACTCTCAAGATGACTGTTTATGACTGACATCGAAACCAGCATCATATAAGATTTACGGATTGGAAGTAAGTGTTCATCCATGTTTGTTGTGGTTGTGCATAAACAGCTGTAATGTTAATAACATAACTGAAATTCTATACCAATTTATCCTCCTTACATGCCTGAAAGTAACCTTGATATTGACATTTGGTCTTTTTGCAGTGCAATAAAAAATTTTATTTCTGACCAACCTTTGTGCAAATCACATGACATTGATGGAACAAAAATGGTGGCCATAAAACTTGATTACTGTTTAGTGATTCTTGTGTACTGTTATTTTAAAAGGACAGAACTCACATGCACCTAAATAAACTGAAATAAATACCACATTTCCAATTAAAGACTGTAAATAATTACTTCTAATTAAAATTTATCTCAAGTAACATTTATGGAATTGAATTAGCAGTCATAGTAACATGATTCTTGTCTTTTCTCCAGGAATGTTAAACAATATAACATTACTTTGCTTAAAATCTGATTTTGAAAGAATTTACATCAATTGAGTACCATCAAGGGACTTTATATGACAGCAACATCAGATTAACAATAAGGACCAAAAAGTTTCCTTTAACATAAAATGCTTAGTCACCCTAAGCAAGCTGGCATGCCACTGAGCATACACAAAAGCCTAGATGTGTATTCAAAATCAATATTATATATTCCAAATGAAAATAATGCAACAAAATATAAACAATTGGACTATATCAATATCTGAAAGTACATACATGTACTAATACATTACAGATCAAACATACTAAATAATTAATACTTGGTACATGAATATTTCTGTTTTTAGTAAACATCAGAATTATCACTGGCAGCCAAAGTTTCAAGAAAGTTGGCATATTAAGGGGCACTGAAGAAGATGAATACAAAATATCGTCAACAGATGTGGTGCAGCTACTTCCAGCACCAAACCTGTTAATTGCTGGCTCCCAAATATTTTATGAATTTTTAAGAGAGAACAAAATTGTGTTTGTCTTTGATTCTTAAGTGAATTACATGTTCTCCCTAATATAGTTTTAATACCAATATAATGAAACATGAAACAATGATGTATCTTTGTTTTGTGCTAATTTCAAATGGTCACTAATATCTTAAAAAATACCAAGAAAATGTTTAAAGTTGTTACTTGATGGATTTTGAGTACATGATTAATGGACACAGTTTATATACATCTTAACCATACAGATGCTGTTGCTGATGCAACTTTTTTCATTATGTAGTTGTAATAGATTTAGGTTAATTATTATCCCTACAATAAAAAAAATCATCAGTTGAGTATCTAATTTGTCCATCCTGTTACATGAGTTACAAGTTAATGACAGCAATGCTTTGATTGGACAAGCAATATCTGAAAAGTGTTGTATTATTGAAATGAATTATATAATCTACATCAAGTGTGCATCTTTATCCAACTTATAGAGACATGCACTGTTAGGAACCCACTTTGTTGATTGCCTATATGAGTCACTCAAAGAAATAATCTCCTGGAAGTAATACGCTTGTATCTGTTCCAATATGCATGTATACATCTCACTTGAGATAGTTCATGACAAAAAACACAACATGGTGTCAGATGTGACATTGGTGCATTAAGATGGACTTGTGCATTAACTTGGAGTTGTGCATAAAGTAGAAGTGTGTGCATTAGTTAAGATATGAAAAAATCAGCCATGGATTTAGGCATTATTTTGCCACCAGTCATTAACTGGGAGGCTATAAACTTGCCAGAACAGTGGGAAATGTTTAAACTACATGTCACGCTGATTTTGATCACGTAAAGAAAAAACATAAGCTGAAAAGGTATCATACCTTTTGTTGTGGGTTGGGGAGAAAGGGAGAGATGGCTACCAAACATGGACTGGTATTTCAAATGAAGACCTGAAGAAGCTCCAAACATTCTATGACTGTTTCAAGGCACATTTGCAACCAAAGTAAAACTTCATATTTATGTGGTATTATTTCAATACTGAAGTACAAGGGGCGGAATCAATTATTCCTACATCGCATGGCTAAGATGCAAAGCCAGAGACTGCAACTTTCATGATGCTGATGATACGATAATGGATAGAATTGTTATTTGGGACGAACAGTCAGAGAGAAACTAATTAATGAAGAAGACAAGCTGACATTAGACAAAGCTATTCAGATCATTCAAAACTTTGAATATTGCCAGCAACAACTGAAATCAATGTTGATTTCAAACAGCATGCCAAACAAGGATGTAGATGCTGTCGTGAAGAGAAAAAACAGAGCACAGATAAGTGGTGGAAACCAATCCAGGGGATATCACTGGCAACAATTCCTGAAGTCAATGCAGATACATCAGACACAACATCACAATGGTGCAAGGCCCAAGCAGTTCACAATGCACAAACCATGTGGGAATTGTAGAAACAAGAATCACCAGTTGAACAACTCACAGTGTCTGGCTAGAGGTGTGACTTGCAGAGTGCGGCAAACTTAATCATCAGTAGTTAGGCCTAGCTTTGATATCAATTAAGTTGACAAACAAACTCTTGCCCATTCACAAGCATATGTTTTGATAGCTGAATGACCATTAATCCTTTTCCGAGCAACTTTGATCTGGATATATATTAACTGCCTCCTGTACACTATTTCGTCACAAAATTTGTTTGAAACTGTAAGTGAACCAGTAGGCCTAATGGGAAATAATGGTGGACTTCGCTAAGTCTGGGATGTACCATTTTATTAGATTGTCTGTTTTCGTAAATCATCGGGCAAATATTGTCAGAAAAATATACAAATCACTGAAAGCAAAGCCAAGGTATTATTTTGTTAAAGATTTTTATTTAAAATGCAACTTATGTAGGTCAGAAATGCATGGGACAATGCTATGTTGTGAAGTTTGCGAGATGCACTTTAAGGCCTAAGCCATTTTCAGACTTGACACGTATTTGCGAAAATACGGGGAAAAACAGCAAATTGGATACTATTTAACTATTGCCTAAAATTACTACAAGGACGTAGACAAATAAATAACCATTTATTTGCAATCCTTTCAATGGACTGTTGTAATGAAGCTATATTAAAGTGAGTGATTACATTACAAAAACCTCTCCATCTCAAAATTGATACACTCACGTCTGTGTTGATTCTATAGGAAAGAAGGGACTGCAACTTTTGATGGTGGGACTCCTGCTTTTATCAAAATGGGAGTCCTGGACTCCTAGTTTTAATTTCCTAGCAAGACCTCTGGCCTTCAAACTTGACTTGACTTACAATTAGTCCAGCTGACTTATGCTATTGATAATGTGTGTGTCCGTGATTTGAATTTTTTAACGTAACTTTAACAATTTTTCAGTCATATCGCTATGATGTCTGCATTGTGGCAGTTTATAGTGGTGTCTAGCACTCAGGCATCATGCTGCAGACATGTAGTATGATGTCCCACCTATTCACATTATCTTGACACCAGGTCAAACCAGTCCTAACACTAACCTCTTAATGCTGAGCTCCAAGCAAGGCAGCACACTTAGTACCATTTTTATAGGTCTGTTTCCCCCGAGTGCAAGCTGCATCTTAAACCGATGCAGTACCAGTAGTAAACCCGCCATGAAGGATACCAGAAGAACTAAAGTCACAGTTTAAGAAAGAACTCACAAGAATGGAAGAGTACAAAATTATTGAAAGGGTTACTGAACCCACCGATTGGGTCAACTCCCTTGTAATTACAGAGAAACCGAAATTGGGTAAATTGCCCTGACCCAAAGGCATTAAACAATTCAATCCTTAGGCCACACTATCCTATGCTGACAATCGATGATGTCATAACTAAACTAACCAATGTCAAGTACTTCAGCACGTTAGACTGTACACACTGGAGTGAGAAACTTTAAGACAAATCTTTACACCTAACTACATTCAGTATGCCTTTCAGATGGTACCTATATCTTAGGTTACCTTTTGGGATAAAAAGTTCACAAGATATATTTCAAATGAAAATGAATGAAAGTTTTGAGGGTGTAAAGTGGCATATTTTATGTTGATCTAACAAGAATACATTAGTTGGGACCAGAGAACCATTAATTAGATTTATGGAGACAAGCGTGTATCATATCGCCATACTACCGCGTACGGTAATGTCCTTTAAAGGGAGAATTCTGTTCCTAATTAAACATTTGTTTATACAGCAGCCAGGTGGACTATAAGGGACAAGGAAAACTTCATTTTCATGGTAAAGTTGTCACAAATTGAGAAATCACAGAAACTCTGTTACTCAAACTACCAGGTCAAGCTGACCCTGACTTGGGCGCCTCTGGAAAAAGGCAGCAGCAATATTTGATTCTGATTGGTTACATTAAATAAGGGGTGTGTTTCCCACACAAAATTTTCTAGTTTTTAAAATAGTCACATCGAAATTCTAATCAGTCTAAGCTTTTCTACGTGAAAACCAAAGTAGGACTCCAAGGATTTGCAAGAAATTCTTGTAAAAAGGAACTGCTGTCCAAAAAGGGAACTATTGTCGAAAGGAACCGACGAACTAATCTGCCGATTAGAGGGAGGAATGTTGAAAGCAAAGGTAGTGTGACAATTCCATGTAATTTGTTGATGCCATATATAATGCTTTGCTGAAGTTATTTACTTGTAGTTGCATGAATCTTTTTTCTACATTCGTGTAAGAATTTGCTTTATGAAGTATAACTGTGTTGAGTTTATACATAGGAAGTCGTACATTAGTCTTCTTTAGATAAGTTTGACGAATTGTTTGAATTTGTCATCTTGTTTGCATAAGAGTTATGTTCTAAGAATTTATTGCATTACATTAGTTAATATGATTACAAGAATCCGTGTGAATTCGCCAAATTTAGAAGATTTCACGTATGATTAAGAATAAGTGTGTATTGACTGAAATGATCTAGTAATTGATTGATGTGATGTATCCTATTTATTCACTGTGTAAATTGAGGCTGGCTCAGAACCCCATGCCTCGCGTATGTGTTAATGTGCAAGGTCAAGGCGTAACGAATTAGCCATTTGACTAACTAGCGTCATTATAGGACATGTGGAGTCGATTGATAGCCTTAGCATCTGTTTAGCACTGATAGTGAAATCTGATAACGAGGGAGAATAATGAAGAATTAACTGTTTCAGAAATAACGGGAAATTTAGGTTGTCTCTATTTATATTTATTTAAAAAGGGAGAAGATAGCTCCTGAGACGTATTATTCTGGGACGTATGAGGTGATGTTATTCTGAGACCTATACGGAGAAGTATAGAGAGAAGTGCAGTGAGACATATTATCCTGTGATGCAATCCTGCAACGTATTAATTTCTGAAACGTATTCTGAGAGTATCCTGAGACGGACGGTGTAAAGTATCATCCTGAGATCCAAGGGTCTGAACAGCTACAAAGGAAGCAAAACAGACTGGGGACAAGCAGGTTATGAAATCGTACAAGACGTTGACTTCGACTGTCCACTCGATCCTATGATGAACTAAATCTATCAGTAAACAGATCGGCTATTTTATTTAAATCTATTTGCATTTTCTTTGTATTTCGGTGAAAGTTTAAATTCCTAAAAGCAGAGTATATTCCTGATGTAATGAATTTTCACAGAGTTTTTTATGTAATTGATTAAATTGTTTGTTTACATGTACGGGGGCTCGTGTTGGTTTGTTCTATATACCTGTTCAGATCTCTATCTATTTCACCTATAAGTTTCACCACTTATATTTATATTTACTCGAACCGGGCAATAACATCGAGGGCGGTCAACCCTAGATAACGAAAACCAATTTTTGGAGGGACAATTCTCCCTCTGTTTAACAGAGGGCTTACCAAATATTGGATGTATAGTTGATGACATATTGGTGTGGGGATGCTCTCACAAGGAATATGACATGTTGACATGTATATTTGAGCATAAACGTTCAAATGGTGTGTGTCTCAACCCAGACAAATGAGTAAAAGGCATAATGGAAGTATTTTTCTTTGGCCATACAATAAGCTCATCAGGTTTAAAATCCAATAAAAACACGGTTGAGGCTATTATTAAACCTGATGCTCCCAAAAACAGGTCCAAATTAGAAAACCTATTAGGAATGGCTAACTATCTTTCTAACTTCACACCAAATTTAACAGAGGTTACAAGCCCTTTATATGACCTCTTGAAGAGAGATGATGAATTTTTCTGGGATGAACCTCAGAAAGCATTTCAAGACATCAAGGATATAATCAAACGAAACCCTGTGCTGGTTTACTTTGACTCAAGCATGCCATTAACACTCAAAGTAGACGCTTCCACATATGGGGAAAATATTTTTAAAAATCGTATGACATTTGAACATTGGACCAGAAAAATGTGTTTTTATCATTGTACTGTTATCATTTGCAAAGACTTGGGTGCTTCAGAAACCAGGATACAATGAGGCAGTTTAATACTACTGATGGTATGCATAAAGGGAAAATATTAGACCAAAGTCTTACATTTCAAACATTTTGCTAACAGAAATGAGACATTTCTAGTACCATAATTTAAATCATTAACAATCAGAGTACTATCCCCCACCCACAAATACTAAATTGTGCATTACCAACAGCATAGCACTCAATGTTAGCTTCACAAAATAGTCTAATAGCCGAGTGGATTAGTGTCAGCTACTTTCTAAACATTCACACCTGTTATTCATCAATACAGAAATTAACATGTGCATTTAACATGAGAGGCGAGTTTGAAAGATAAAACAGTAAAAATAAATCACTAAATTCTGCAGATACTCGAAGAAAAAAGTTAATAAACATGGAAAGAAACAATAATACACATGCTACGAAAACACGGATCATTTCTACCTATAAAATATTATTAAATCAATCTACCAAACTGAACCAACCTGACAACTAAAACTTCATCTGATGAAGGTAGGTCCGAGAGAGATTAAAGGATCAAAGATCAAAATGCACAATAACTAACTCGTCGACTGCTAGGAACCGGAAACTGACATCTCCGGTTAGTCTAATATCGAGTCGAATCAGAGCTTTGAAAAAGGATGTAGATCTATATAGAATACGGACCTTCAGGTTACGGAATCAACCTATCAATGGCTAAATATCTGGCTTCTAAATCGCGATTTAATCATTATAATTTTTTTCTCTATCAATTATATATAACTCAAATTGCAAATAATATATATTTCCTCGGCTCCATATTAATGTATTTTGGTATGCTAAGAATTTAAACATATGTAAACTATGCACTTTCGATGATTTCGATAGTTTTTGCAACATGGCAGCATTCACAAATGCAGAATGTATATTAATTTAATAGTAATGTCACAATGACATGTATTGTGATCTTCATTCTGTAATGATGAAAGCAAGAACTAATGAAATTCCATGGGAAAATTTGTACAATGAAAACGATGATGATATAGATCGAATGACAAGGAGTTAACTTCGTTCTTGTTTCAGATGTGGACCTTATCCACAACATACTATCAAAGGCGGTCCTAGTCCGATAAATCAACCATTCAAAATCCGTGTTGATGCTGATAGATGTTATGTGAGTCTGGTGTCAACTGTTCATTAAAATGTGCAATTTTGTTGCATTCAAATCTTTCTGGAACAAACCTATTCAGTGTTGAATGCCCACATGACCCGTTTGACTTGCACCATAGCACTAGCAATAATATCGTTAAAAATTGCTGTAGTCTGCTTACAGTTGCAGTCGCAGATTGATGTTTTGAATTCGGATCTGGTCGGCTTGTATGAACGACAGAAACGAGGACTACCGACACATGAACAGGACAGAGAATTGAAAGAAAAGAAAAAGAGAATTATAAAAAACGTTAAAGAGGAAGAAGGATCATCATTTTTTTATACATAAAACATTAGATGAGAAGAATACACAACTGAATGCTATGCTGGAAGAAAATCCCGAACTGCACTTATCTCTAAATGTCAGGACCAGTTATGGTGGGCCAAGAATTGAGGAGAATCAGCCACTGCTACTGAAAGCTATTCTGGACATTGGTATGTGTGGATCTGCTTCTCACGAGAAAAGACAGCGCGACGTTCACAGAAGCATCAATATATTAAACTAGTTGACTGAATGGTTGAAAATGGATGGCTTTATCGTCGGTCTAAGAGGAGTTTCACTTTCATCTTTTGCCGAAGCGCCGTTTGACATTTGACAATATCATGTATCAACGTTCCCAGTAAAACTGATTGGGCACAAAACGACCATCGTGCAGATCATATTGATTGGCGGTTTTGTACAGTCACAATCAGGCACTCAGGCACTTGGAGGAGCATCTTCCATGATATGGCCTAATGAGGCGTGTTTTATAAGTCAAAACATTAAGTCTCGCTTCCCAGTTGGTTTGACCGCTGCCAATAAGCTGAGTCCACATATGATACATGTGTTACATAGATTCATCCTTCCTGATTATGACTGGATTGTAGCTGCCTGAGACAAGCTAATTCCCTCTGTCTAATACAGATTCAGCCCATCAGTCTTGGGAAACGATACACTATTGGCTATTAGGGTCAAACATATATTGCAATCTGATCAGGAAAGCAATCGTCGTCGACAGCATTCAGCCATTGGCTTGACTTCAAAAAGTTTCTGAATATCAAGAAGTTTCACGCCATAGTCATGATCGGTATTGATCACTTAGTCAAAATGATTATTGTGTTCCCGTTGATAGTGACCCGGATGAAAATCCGCGAAAGCTATTAAGGCTGTGATCACCGATTTTCTTCAACACAATCTTATCAATCCTTGCAATGAACTCAGCTGAACGAAACACCTTTAACAGAGCTGAGGGAGTGATGACACCACCGAGTAAGGACTGAGTGGATTGATTTTACCTCCCGATCCCAGCAGCAATGATTTAGACGAAAGAGGTAACACTGTAAATAGAACTTTGAGTTTGCCGGAAAGACACTGACCGAAATATGGTAAAAGTTGGTCGTTGACATTTTACCTACCATTGTTGAATATATGGAGCCGACCAGATTCAAAACTCTTGGACCAGGACTTATCGTCCAGAGATCAAAAATGGTACACGCCATTACCTGACTCCTGCTGTGAAGTGCACCGACGACAATTGCTGTTCTAAATCAAGAAGCTCGTATTACATCGTGGTTACTGACATGTTACTTCCTCCTCCTCTATATGTCGTTCAAGCTGGCAAAGGACTTAACAGTTCTGGAACGAGCAAAATAAGGAGCATCGCACAAGATTTCAACCCTTTTGCATCGCAAAGTCTGAAAGCTGATCATATCTTTCCCTGGTCTCTAAATAAATATCGGTCGATTCCCTACCATCGGTACTGTCAGTCAGTTCAATCCGTGCTTAGTGACCCTATTTGCAAGGTATGCCACCTGCACTTTGCCTCTCTGCTCATGCTGCTCAGCAACTCTATCCAGCACAGATATATATATAAGTTCCATCGAAGTTCATCAGACTGGCGAGAGTGGCTTTTCGTAGGCAACGCGAGATGATGGTCATAAACGTAAACGAGGAGAATGGAGAGAGTACGGAATGGCTTGATGAGGAGTTTGATTTGAACGGAATATCCCTTCCAAAGGACGACAATCTCGGTCGGCAAGGTTTTCCATTTTGTTCCATGAAGGAACATTTTACATCGCCTTGTGAAGAAGAGAACACTGAGAAATAAAATTATTGAGATGAGATGTATACAGCTTTGTTCCTTGGATTTTAATTCTTTTTTTTTCTAACACTAATGTTTCTCTTTATTATTGTTTTCCAGAGACTAGACCCATATTTAACAAGATATTTTTTAACTTCAAGAGTCTGGTAAATTGTTGTAGTCTGTATTCAAGTAACTGGGCACATCCAGTACATCCGTTATGTATCTATGTGATGCATACTCTGATGGATGAATACAACAAAAAACCACCCCAAAAAAACAGCGATTTTTATTTAAAAAATCACTTACATGCATATCATGAAACATGTCACTTTTTATCTAAGCTTGCGGGAGGACTAACCAATATGGCATATCAATGGTTTGGCAATAGAATACATTTCCACCCGGAGTGACTTAACAATATTTTTTGTTCATTGCTGAACAGAAATGCAAATGAATTTGTCTTCGTCGTTGTAAAAGCTGAACACGGGTATATTTATCTATATTTCTCAAATTGTATGTGACCCATAGAATTTTGTTTCTTCACAAATGCTTTTTGTTTTTTATCGATGACCAGTGGACGATGTTTAATTTATATTTGATGCAGATCTCATTTACACAAAAATACGAAAATAAATTAAAAATTATGCTTTAGATTATCCTTCATTTGGCATATGGTCGAGTATGGAAACCATGCGGTTCAAAGTGATTACCAATCCGGTATTGGGAGAATCACATCCTATCGGCAAACAACAGCTTTGATCGCAGAAACAAATGTCTCAAAAACCATATACATGTATTTCACAAATCCTCGTTTAGACTCTCGGTGGCGATATGTTTTCTAGTAAAAGTACTTTCTCTATCAGTCTCTCAGACTTTCTCTGTCTGTCTGCCTCCCCCCCCCACCTCTCTCTCTCTCTCTCTCCAAAATCAATGGAAATGGTAGTTTCTTACATTCTTCTATTTCCAGCATTCTGATCTAATTTGATAAATTCATCTAGGGTGTGTACTAAGTAAAAACATCTCTCGGAAAATCTTTACTGTCTTTGCCTCTTTATGCATATGCAAAAGTCCGATTAATATTTGAGGATCACATTTGTACCCCGCTCTGGGGAATTTATAGTTTGGATATTTTATGTTAGGTCTGCCTGCACTAATATGCCTTGTTCACAATCTAGTGTAAAAGCTGGATCTAGTGCTGGACACCATCACCTAAGAAATGCGACTCAAAGAATAGGGTGACACGTTACAGGTTGTTCTTATACACTTAAAGGTGACATATTATAGGTTGTTTTATATACTTCAAGGTGACATATTATAGTTTGTTTTATATACTTTACGGTGGCATATTACTGGATACTCTTACACACATGACGGCGAGACATTACATGTTGTTTTGTACTCGTGACGCTAAAACATTGTAACTTGTTTTACACAATCGATGGTGATGCATTACAGGTTGTTATGTAAAATCGATGGTGATGCATAACATGTTGCTTTATGCAATCGATGGTGATCCATTACAGGATGGTTATTACAATCGATGGTGATGCATTACAGGTTGTTTTATGCAGTCGATGGTAATACATTACAGGTTCTTTTATACAGTCGATGGTGATGCACTACAAGTTGTTTATTACAGTCGATGGTGATGCATTAAAAGTTGTTTGTTACAATCGATGGTGATTCATTACAGGTTGTTTTATACAATCGATGGTGATTCGTTACATGCTGTTTTATATGATCGACGGTGATGTATTACAGGTTGTTTTATGCAATCGATGGTGATTCATTACAGGTTCTTATACACACCTGAGGTTGAAACAAACAGTTGTTTTTATACATTTGACGATTACATACACTTGATGGTGAACTATTACAAGTTGTTTTATAGACTTGACGGTGACACATGCAAGTTATTCCTGTAGACTTGACAGTGACACCAACATGTTGTTTTATACAATCGACGGCGACAACTACAGATCGTTCTTATACAACTGACTTTGGCACTTACGGGTTGTTCTCATACACATGACACACATACAGTTCCATTTTATATCTTTGACGGTGACGCCTACACGTGGTTCTTATATCCTTGATATTAACAATATAAACATTAATACAACACATTATTTAAGGTTGCAAAATAAATGTAAATAATTGGTTTTGAATTTAACCAGATTAATTCAGGAAAAGATACATAGACCAGCACTGAAATACATAAAAAGATATTCAATAGCAAGTCTTACCTTAAGCTGAGTGATGGAGACCAACACTTACTATTTTGTTTGTAGCACTGGGACGTTTGTTTAAAGAGCTGCTGATAGTAACTTGTTTCTCATGTGTAAGAACTATATTGGTTTGTTTTGCTGTTAAATGTGTCGAATAATATTAAGATGACGTTGTAAAGCCGATATAAATTATATAACCTCATTTACAGCAAAACTAAACAGATGCAGTATATCTTTTATTGACTTCGTTTTTCGGGTGTGTGTGTGTAGATTTGCTCGATACAATAAATATGATAACATTATAATCTTGTCTTTTTTGTTCTTTATTTATTGTTATGTCCGTCTGCTTGTTTCTCTGTACGTACGACCGCTCCGGAGGCCTAGTTGTTTTGAGCGTCCGCCTCGGATGCCGGAGGTTGTGGGTTCGAACCCCGGCCGAGTCATACCAAAGACTTACAAAAATGTTACTAACAGATGCCTCGCTTGGCGCTCAGCATTAAGAGTTTAGTGTTAGGACTGGTCGGTCTGGTTTAAGGATAATGTGACTGGGTGGAAAATCATGCTTCATGTCTGCGGCATGATGCCCCAGTGCTAGACATAACTATAAACTGTCACACTGCAGACATCGTAGTGGTATGACTAAAAAATTGTTAAAGCTACGTTAAAAATCTAAATCACACACACACACACACACACACACACACACACACACACACACACTTTCTTCTCTTAGTTGAGTCAGTGCTAGTTTAATATAATCGCTTGGTAACGTAAGCAGATTTAATTTAGTTGTAGATTTTAATTAATCGTTATTGAGACAATCTTTGGCTTATTTAAGCCTAATGGTGACGTATCTTTTGCGGGTTTTATCGCCTGCCAATGCTGCGACTCCGAGCTAAAATTGAGTTGGTGATAGTTGGTGGTCGCAACGGTCGATTTTTTTTATCATAGTTTCGTTTATACTATATTTTATCGTATACGATTATATGGTAAAACAGATATTTGTTGACAAGTGGAAGAAAATTGCCATAGATGTGAGCATCCAGCTGTCAGCTGGTCCAAAATCCAGTCCAAAAAATTTCGCAACATCGTCATCGCGTGCAGAATCCATCACGTATATGTAAAAACAAATCTTAAACACAGATCTTAAAGACGGATTAGTAACCTGTCCGGAAAGATATCGCTTCCTTCAATTGAATTTCGCGACTAATGATGTTAACATTATTACAACTCTCGTCTTCAAGGCCGGATCGCGGGGGGCAGGTCCGAGTTTCCGGCCCTTCCAGGTAATAAAAGATGAAAACACACATGAACGTACAGCCACTTTTCGCTTGAAATTTGACCACCGTTTTATTCATGCAAACGTTTATTGGGCATTATACACACTTTGAGTAAATATACTCATATACTTTTGCTTTGGTGCCCCTTCGAGAATAGTCTGGGCCCATTTTTAAATTTTGGACACTTCCCCAACCTTTGACCTGATCCGGTCCTGGTCTTAAACTATGTAACAGAAAGAAGAGAAACCAATAGTCTAGTAAAAATAGAATTTTTAAAAATATACTTCCCTTGAATACAAAATGAAAATTATGTTAAAATTTTCTTACAATATTGTCATATCAGTTCCAAATAATCCTCGATATTTTATCACAAGTTGACAAGAATAAAATTATCAGAATGAATTTTTGAATGTACTTATACACCAATAGTCTTGAATATGGTGATGTGCTCACAGTCTTGAGGCATTACAAAGATATAATTCAGAATGTCTTTGAATGAATTCACAATAATCCCAAAATAGTATTTAGTCCAAAGTGTCAATGTGCACTTTGTAATTCCAATGAATAATGAATAATTTAAATAATCGACTTATCTCAAATTATATACGATTATTTATCAACATAGCTATTTGACGCTACCCGCCTTTACTTCCAGTTATGATAAACAATTATGATTCGTACTCGCACATATTTAAGATGTGGGTATATCAGAAACATTTTTAAGAGAATAGAAAACAAGCGACCATTTGCTGATGTTAATTAGTTAGTTTTTTCCTCTGCTTCTTTAATTAATATTCCACTAGTTACACCCCATGAAGTTACTACGCGTGACCATGATGGCACCTCTACGATCTTTACATCCACGTATAGTTTTCTCTCTTATTAGCTGTATCGACGTAGTCTTTTATAAAAGCAACCGACACGTCAGCGTCTCTTATTACCCCGATTCCGTTGATTTCGGCTAGGTTCTTTGCGACGGCGCTCAGCGACTTGAAAAGAACGTATTGAATATCGACGTCAATAAAAACTCGCCCGGTGTCAAACCTAGTCAAATCAATATGAGGGCTGATGTGGGTACTAACGTTGTAGCATCCGTAAAATGTTACTATGCATTTTATATATTGATAAGTGTACTTTCTAGGTAACAAGGTAACATCAGCAAGCGCGCGTAGTGTTGGTGAACGGTTGAGGGCATACAACGCTTTGATAACAAGATGTTCACATATTAATCTGTTCATCCAAGTTTTTAACGGCATAGTCGAATAAAACAGTGGTCGTCTACAGCCCCTAATTAAACCAACGACTTCAAGTGACGGTGACACCCGTTGATGAATCCAGGTTCACAGTCTCGATTTCCAACTTACGGGAGATCATCGCCAGAGAGAATTTGGCTCTGAATTCAGTCTGCATGAAATACCTGACTGACTTTGCAATATCGAGTAAATCAAAACTGTTTAACGGACTTTTTCTTTTATTTTGATACACTAAGCGGCCTTGAGATTTTTCCACCGACAGCCATAGCTTGTGATGTACACGTGCGACTTGATTGTTATATACGAGCCAACTGTAGCTGCAATGGTGGTGTGCTATGAAGCGGTATTGTGTGAAGATGTCCCCTTGCAAGTGAAGCAGTACCACCATCCGCAGGAGCAAGCACATTTGGGCGTAGTTTACCGAACAGGAACCGGCCAGAACAGGGAATCTAAAAAGTGTAGGGACAAGGCCTTTCATCGACCAGAATACAAGCGATACAGGGCTTGTTCAAGAGGTTCGAAAATTATGGAATCACGACCTTGCGACAGTACTCATTTTAACTGATGATCTCTGTTCCCTTCTCATGTCGTACTGTTCGTCTCTCTCTCTTGTCGGCGGCATAGTCCGCGATCGAGATGAACAATCCAGTCGGCGACCATAATACAACCCATTCGTCGACCCAAAAGGACGACTCAGCGACCCAGCCGGATATCCAGAAGGGCGACACAATCAACGATCCTAAAGGACGACCCAGCAGTCGACGACTCAGTGACTCACTTCTTGACGACAGATTCGGCAACTCAGCGACCCAGCCAGAGGACGAATCAGTCTGTGACCTAGACGACGATTCAGTCGACGACCAAGCGACTCAGTCGGTCAGCCAGTCTGCGACCCAGTCAGCGACCCAGAAGGACGATCCAATCGGCAACCCAAACGTAGATTCCGTCGATGATCCAGCGACTCAGTTGATGACACAGTCGGCGAACCAGGTGGCGACTCGGCGACCCAGTCGACAACCCAGTCAGCGACCACAGGATGGCCCAGTCGACGACTCAATTGACGACACAGTTCGTTGACCCAGTCGGCGGCAAGAAGCCAGGAATAAGACTGTATCCCGCTGAGGTAGAACTCTGATGCTCTCTGAAGCGCCATTCCTCAGACAGACACAGCGGGGTATCACTCCAAATACAAAGACCTATCCTAAAGAACCCGAGATAGTGAGACTCGGGATACTGTAGCCAAAGGAGTTTCCGCCTGGCCGGGAAGAGAGAGAGAGAGAGAGAGAGAGAGAGAGAGAGAGAGCAAAACTAGCCAACAAATACGACGCGTTTTTTGTTTTCTTTCAGAAATAATATTTTTATGTCCCCCACTCAGTGAACTCAGGTATTATATTCATCTCACTATCAAATATAAAAGCAAACTCAGTTATTAAGAAATGTCAAGCACAGTAATATCGAAATTTTATTCATAAATGGTTCCAGTTCATTCAGTGACCCTTGTTCTACAGTGACTGGCGTCAGTATATCCCGATTATAACGATGTTTAATGCGAGTGTTACACCCGTGCAAGTATGTTCATTTGCTCTGGTGCGTCTCTTCTTGTGTTAGTCCATTTATGGTAAATTTTTCGTCGGACCCCTATGATAATTTGTTATTTTTTCTTTTTTCTTTTTTGACCGCTCCGGTGGCATAATTGGTTAGAACGTCCGCCGAACCATTCCAAAGACTTTTAAAAATGGTAATAACAGTTGCCTCCCTTGGCGCTCAGCATTACGATGTTAGTATTAGCACTAGACATCCTGGTGTCAGGATAATCTGACTAGGTGGGGCATGATGCTACATGTCTGCGGCATGGTGATCTCGTGCTAGACATCACTATAATCTGTTCCACTGCAGACATCGTAGCGATACGACTGATTTTTTTAAAGCTATATTAAAAATCCAAATCATACACACATAATTTGTTTTTCTTTTCTATAGTGAGGCCGTTGGGCGTAATGTTAAATTTCCATAGTATCGTCCGTCATGTCGAAATTTTCATATTAATATTACATTCTCAAGGCTGATATTTAATTCCCATTAGAGTTTATAGTGGCCAAATGTCATATTAAATTCAGATATGTTCTAAGTGTAATGTAATTCCTTTAGATGAATATTAGCGCCCCTTTAATAAAAGTTATCTCTACCTCCATTGTCGACAGCGGCAGTCAGCACCATTTATGTAATTATCATTGTTGTCCTATTGATCACCGTCGTCATTATCACCATTGCCGTCGTTGTCATTATCCCGACTCTTATTATTGGCTGTGATCGCATTCTTTTCTTTGTAGGCGTCAAAATTAGCTCAGTACATTTATGTATGTTATACGGACATCTTTGGTGTGATTTGACAGCATTTTGTTTTCGTTGTTTTGTCTAAGGAATACATAATAATCAACATTTGACATCGCCCTAATTCTAAATGTCTTAATCTAAAGTAATCCGTGTGACCAAATGTGAAACACGGACTCGAATATAGAGAATGGGGATGCCAGTAATTCATCGAAATACAAATAGCTTGTATTTGAGGATTTTGGGACCCTAGATTTAAGATTCACAATTCTCATAGGACCAACATCTTTCTTCAAAAATATGCATTTTTAAGCTCCATGTAGATTTGTTTGTAAATTGAGTATTACTGGCAACGTGTCATCGTCTCATCACTTCCACAATCGCTACGAGTTTTAGAGCAAATGCAATTCAGTATCGTAGACGATTTCACTATATCGCTTTTGTTTTAAGAAAAATAAAAAATTAATGAATAAAAACCCAATTCCCTCTTTATGTTTACATTTGTTTGGAAGAGTTTATCTTCCATGTTTAGTTTTGTTTCTGTTATTGTTGATTTGTTTTCTAAATTCTTGACTTCTACGTTTTTATAACTTGGTACCTCATATTCATTATTGTCTTGAGGTGCAATTAAACGCTAATACATGCATACGTATCGTCTCATAAGTTTTTAAGCAAGTTATCTTTATTATCTCATCCCTAAGATATTCTTTTTTATATCAGGTAATCCCTAATTTTGGAAGCACGTTCTCTTTATCATCTCATTTCTAAGTTATAGAAGCACATTCTCGTTATCATATCATCCCTAATTTTGGAAGCAGGTTACCATTATCATTTCATTCTTAATTTTGAAAGCACATTATCTTTACTATTTGGATTCTTATGTTACGTGTTTAGGCTCGAATAAACAGTAAGAAAAGAAAGAGTGAAAACAACAAGCTTTGGAAAATTTAACAAATAATTTATTTCCCTGGAAACACTGTATAAAAAAAATGAAAAAATAAGAACTTACGGTTTTAAGAATCAACTCCAAAAATAATCCAAGAATAATCCACGAATTAAATTTTAGAAGTTCTAATAATGAAATGTTGTACTGAATTCAAGTCTGAGTCCCGACGAAGAATCCAAGATGGAAGGCGATGACGAATACTGTATCCTTTGTGGTACTGGAATGTCTACAGTTCTGTGTTATTCACAAACAATTATCAGGCATTTTAATTAATGAAATGTCTTTATCCAAGAATTCTTTATGAGCACTCATATATTTTCAGGAATAAGAATGAATCCTTTTGAACCCAGATAATTCGAATAAACATTAAAATACCTCAAAACTGACACAACAAAAGAACACCTCTACGTCCCACTGTTTTAAGCCCGACTGAGAAAAATCTCTATAAACTATGATTCTACAGTTACACGAAACGAAAAACTAATTCCCGGATGAGGATCAACTTTCCAGAACCTTCGAGAAGTATTTACGTAAAAAAGCATATAGTCCCAGTATGACCTTGGCAAAAACCAATCATTTTACCCTAAGAATAGGATTAAAATAAAAAGTTGTTTACTTCTCTCACTGATTTCTGAATTAAGGTCGGGAGCTAGGTCAGCTTTAGATGTTTACAACTGAAGAGTCAAGGTTAAACTATTTTCTGGTAAATATCAAATTCCTAGTAAACAAAAAAATTACATTATTTTGAAATAAAATGAAATTAAAAATGAAAAGATTTAAAAACTTGCAAATAATTAAATTAAATCAAATATAAATTAAATCAAATATATGTAACAGGATTGCAAATCTGCAAAGATGTTATTATTGGACAAAATTGTGGGTAGTTGGTTGCAGTGCTTTGTTTCTGGCATTTAAATAGGACAGAAGCGGGCAAATTAAATGAAAATAGTCTTCTTTGCCAAGCCGAAATACCGTTTTACCACAATGTAAATAGTACAAAGAATTACGTTTGTTCTTGTTTATATATATATATATATATATATATATATATATATATATATATATATATATATATATATATATATATATATATATATATATATATATATATATATATATATATATATATATATATATATATATTAATAATAGATTCTTTGACTTCGGTTTCACCCAAAGAAAACAGTATGTAAATAGATATTTCATTTACTCTTTTGTCTATGATAAATGGATAAGTCCATCTCGAATGCGCCTGGCAACAATTTGTCATGTTTGTTCCGCTGGGACTCTCTCTCTCTCTATCTATATATATGTATTTATATGTATATACATTGATTATCCAAATGCCGATTGTCCGAAGTATTCGCTCGTAAGGAGTTTTTCGTTGCCTACCAAAACTTCAAATTTTATACTTGTGACAATGTACATGCATTTATAAACTATAAATGAAACTAATTTTTCCCGATTTCACCTCAAACATGGAAAAGAGTAAGAGGAATCAGAAACACACACTATCAAATATGATCTCGGATATGTATGGTATTATGAATAACTATATTGTCTTTAAAATTAAAAATACTGTAAATATCATTAGGACAGAAGAAGCCACAAAGAATGACAATATGTGATTTGTCATTCACTAATGCCACGTTGTCAAGCACGAGTCAGAACTCATAACGGACCATTTAAAGGTATTTTGTAGTTTAAGCCTACATAAGTAACTCTCGATCAACGATAAGTGGTAAATTAACGGTGATTCAAGCAAATCAACTAACGCCACAGTTGTGAATAGAACCCATGTCAAACGAGTTGACCTGGATCAAAGCCCTTTGACACCAGTTTTCACAACACCGCGCATCTAATGACCATCCAGCACTCTTAGTTCATTGTTCCATCATCAAATTACCATCCAGCACTCTTAGTTCATTATTCCATCATCAAATTACCATGCAGCGTTGTTAGGTAATTTGTCTATCATTCACAGTTATACTTTTTGGCTAAAGTTCCATCATGCGGAGATCTAATATGCCATTGAAACTTATGTCCCCCTATTTGTCAGATTAATTTACATTTTTATATATAATGTCAAGAAACAAAATGATGCAGCAAATCACCCTCCAACGGTCATGCCTATTATAAAACAGTAATTTTTTTAATTGACTGAAATCGGGGCCCCGAGTGGCCGAGTTGTCTAAAGTGCTCACCTGTACGGATCATTGCCATCTCACCTTTGTCTGCGAGGGTTTCGAGTCTCAGGCTCGGCTAACGTGGGTACGTAAGAAAGCTTGCCAGTAACTTCTCGTGGGTCGGTGGTTCTTCCCGGGTTTTTCCAGGGTTCTTCCTCCACCAGTTATACTGACCACCATGTACAGTCTATCTTGCGCTGAAAAAAAAACCTACAACACCAACTACAACAACAATTGTTACTGAAATCTAGAAGTGTGCTATAAATAACAAATGATTGCTGTGTTTTTCCAGACGTAATAATTGCCCATCTCCATGTCATTCATCATTTTGTTCGGTTTAATCAAACTACTGTGGTTGTTGAAACAAATCTGCACCCATCAAATCATTTCCGCTTCAACATTATTACTCAGTGGCTATTAGCATCAAAGATAAAGGTATATATATGTTTCTAGACTGACATAATTTGCTTGCTTGCAGAAAATGACGTTATATATATATATATATATATATATATATATATATATATATATATATATATATATATATATATATATATATATATATATATATATATATATATATATATATATATATATATATATATATATATATATATATATGTGTGTGTGTGTGTGTGTGTGTGTGTGTATAATAAAATGGTTTTTAAAGTGCTGGTATAAAACAATTTGATATACCAATAACATTTTTATATCAAATTGTGATCCGCCCATGGCGCATTAATACTCATAAATAAATATTGTTTCAACATAGGCTCTATTTCCACAGCAGGCTATCGCTTCTATATTCTCTAAATCTGTAATGAATTTCCACTGATTAATCATTGGCGTTGTAATAAACTAACGATAAAAATAATAATCCTAGTTTTCTAAATGGTTAAGCATTCTCTCTCTCGCTCTTTCTGTCTGTCTGTCTCTCTCTCTCTCTCTCTCTGTCTCTGTGTTTCTCTGTCTCTGTCTGTCTGTCTGTCTCTCTCTCTCTCTCTCTCTCTGGACCTTCATGGACAGAGATACTAGCCAAAATCCGTTAAAAACGAGCGTGGCGGAATTTCGTTTGTGACATGCGTCGATGTTTCCGGACCCATCAACGATGGGAAAATTTAGTTACACGAAGCAATGGAAAGGGCAAATTTAGAAATAGTATAAAAAATTGTGTGGTTGGTAGTAATGTTAATTACATTATAGTATTGACTTTGATGACCTGTAGATACATTTAAATGCTTGAATTACATCTTATCGGTTCCTGGTTGCGCTTTGTTTATATTTCAGACTCTATTAAATACGCTAGCCGCTATATAAAAGTCATATTGTTCAAATGTTGTTAAGCATGCTGTGTTTTAGTGCTATACTTTCTTCACTGAAACCATCTTTCTTGTTTAAATCACAAGTATGTCTTATATTTATTTAATCAATCTGAATGAAAATAGAAGTTCAAAAACTAAAAGAAGCAACTTATGAATTTGCAATGGAGACTGCGATTATTCGCAAAAGGTTTTGTAGCGGACACACTGGACAGGTCAGTGCAGAGTTCATTCATTCTTAAACAAATACAAATGGTGAGTCAGCATAGTTGCAGACGCACACTCACATCTTTAGATCAAAACCGATTCAAATATCCAATCGTTTAACTGTCCTAATGTGTGAAGTGAATAACAAATCAGTACATAATTTTACCGGAAGTGATTATGAAAGATTCAGTGGCACACAGCTTGTGAACATTAATATTTGTAAATGCTGATATGAGGAAATGTAGTGAACAGTAATGTGTGCATATAGCTGGTATGTGGAAGTGTAGTGAACAGCAATGTTTGTATAGTGTTGGTATGTGGAAGTGTTGTTAACTTCAATGTTTGTGTAGTGTTGGTACGTCAATATGCTGTGAACAGTAATGTTTGTATAGTGTTGGTATGTGGAAATGTTGTGAACAGTAAGTTGTGTAGCGTTGGCATATGGAAATGTTTTATACAGTAATGTTTGTTTAGTGATATTATTTGAAAATGTTGTGAACAGTAATGTTTGCAAAGTGTTGGTATGTAGACATGTTGTTAACAATAATGTTTGTATAGCCTTGATATACAGAAAGTTGTAAACAGTAATGTTTGTAATGCCATCTCTAATCGACATCTCGTGGCATGTTCAGAAGGCTTTTAATCTTTGCCGCGAAACTTATTAGACTTTTGTTGATCTGTGGATTCGAAATTAAGCTTACCGATTTGAATAAGACGTTTGTTTTGTTTCTACAGTCAATGTTAAATTCTCGAGAATTGTTTGGTGTGTGGGTCATTCATGTGACCTCATACAATAAGTAAGTTTTTCGGACTTCGCTTTTATGGAATCAGAGTAAATAAGCTGAGATGTCTGTAGTTGGATCCAACAAGCATGTATAGATAAATTATGTATAAAAAACATGCATCCGGAAATGACATGCAAATGAGATTACCTAAAACCCTCAATTCAATTGAAAAATTGCCAGAATTAGATATTACATGGCACTCCTCTAATAATATTTTCGGGCTTAGTATGGAGTAATTATTGCTATAAATAACTGAGATTACGTGAACATCACTGGATTTGATAAAATATTCATTCTATTTTGACAACTTCGTGTATCTATATCAATACAAATGCAAATTCTTCCCGGCTATAAATCAGACTTTACATTTTCCATGCTCGTAACTCAAACGAATTCTTGTTTTTTTTTTTCTCAGCTCTCGTTATAATCCTCAAGTCATAAAGAATATTGGATATATATTTGTCAAGATGGATTTTGCGGTGATATTTTAACTCGTTTAATTAAATAATCATCTCTGAATATCGTCAGATCACATCAAAAAGTGCTGTCTTGTTGCTTTCATGAAATAGACGTTTTATTCCAAATTTACATTTTGTTAATGCTAAATTACCACAGTCACCAAGAAAAGGTCACATGATCAGGTGTGGTTCTAAAGCAATTGAGTGAATTGATCTTCCAGGTAGACTGTATTGCTTCATCTGTAGAGCACGGTTGCAATTTGGCACTTAAGCTTCATTTAGATGACGGTTGCATTATGGCACTTCAGCTGTAGAACACGGTTGCTTTTTGGCACTTTAGCTGTAGAGCACGGTTACTTTTTGCACTTTAGCTGTAGAGCACGGTTGCTTTTTGGCACTTATGACCGCAAATATGGATCGGCCAAAATAACCACGAAGATGCTATCAAGACGTTGAAGCAACTGAATTGTAAACAAGAATCCATGTCTTGCAATAATAACAAGAAAGTTTGTCAACACATCTTAACAACAAATTAAATGTGAACAAAGTTTCTGGTCACAGGGCTAACCCCCCCCCCCCCCCCAGTTGTACGATATACACTTATAAATTGTAGTTGATATTCTAATGTTTTGGTCACCGCGTAAAAGCGCACACCATTGCACAGTATATGTTAGCCACTGTTAGTGAATTCTAATGTTCTGGTTACAGAGTTAAAACACACATCAGTTTTACAGAATGCCCATGTTAGTTGTTGTTCCACTGTTCTGGCTACAGAGTTAAAACACACATGAGTTTTACAGAATGCCCATGTTAGTTGTTGTTCCACTGTTCTGGTTACAGAGTTAAAACACACATCAGTTTTACAGAATGCCCATGTTAGTTGTTGTTCCACTGTTCTGGTTACAGAGTTAAAACACACATCAGTTTTACAGAATGCCCATGTTAGTTGTTGTTCCACTGTTCTGGTTACAGAGTTAAAACACACATCAGTTTTACAGAATGCCCATGTTAGTTGTTGTTCCACTGTTCTGGCTACAGAGTTAAAACACATCAGTTTTACAGAATGCCCATGTTAGTTGTTGTTCCACTGTTCTGGTTACAGAGTTAAAACACACATCAGTTTTACAGAATGCCCATGTTAGTTGTTGTTCCACTGTTCTGGTTACAGAGTTAAAACACACATCAGTTTTACAGAATGCCCATGTTAGTTGTTGTTCCACTGTTCTGGCTACAGAGTTAAAACACATCAGTTTTACAGAATGCCCATGTTAGTTGTTGTTCCACTGTTCTGGTTACAGAGTTAAAACACATCAGTTTTACAGAATGCCCATGTTAGTTGTTGTTCCACTGTTCTGGTTACAGAGTTAAAACACACATCAGTTTTACAGAATGCCCATGTTAGTTGTTGTTCCACTGTTCTGGTTACAGAGTTAAAACACACATCAGTTTTACAGAATGTCCATGTTAGTTGTTGTTCCACTGTTCTGGTTACAGAGTTAAAACACATGAGTTTTACAGAATGCCCATGTTAGTCGTTGTTCCACTGTTCTGGTTACAGAGCTAAGAGACACCCCTGTTCTACAATATATGTTAACCACTGTTAATTGATATTCATATGTTCTGGTCACATCACTAAGCTACATAAAATTTATACAGTAAACGCTAATCACTGTTAGTTGATATTTGGTCGTAGATCTAAAATAAGCCCCAAGTTCTACAGTGTACATCAACCACTGTTAGGTGATGCTCCAATGCTCTCGTCACAGAGATAAAACACATTTCTGGTCACAGAGTTATATTATACTTTAACCATTGTTAGTTAATATTTCGATGTTCTGGTCACAGAGTTAAAATAAATTTAGATATACAGCATACAATGATATTCCGGTGTTCTGGTCACATAATTAAACACACTTAGTTCTAAAGTGTACGCTATTCACTGCTTGTTTACTGCACGACCTTGCGAGTGCAGTATTAGTTTGAAGAAAAGAAACCCAGTTCATTATTTCCCATACAAATGCAGTAACCTTTTCATTATAAACTCATTTTGTTTTTCTACTCAATGCTTAATAATAAGTAGAATAAACTACAAGAAACAAAGTAATTGAATATAGGCTGTATTCGAAAATAAAAACACAACCGTAGATTCTACAATACGCAGTATCAAACTAATGTGCACTCGACATTAGTTGCTAAAAATTTGTTTGGTTTTCATAAAATTGAAATATATTCATGTGGTGAATGAATGTGAATTGAAACAACTTTTTCAGTTGGTCTGGACTGGATGGAGTTTGTTTTTCTGTTGATCCAACCCATTTTTGCTGTTCTACTTGTGATGAATTTGATTTGTTTTAATAGCTGAGTTAATTCCGTAACATGTAAATGTGATATGGGAAATGGACTGGCGTTGAATCAGTCGCACCTCTGTTTCTGCTCTGGCATTGATTGTTTAAAATCATAATGTGCTAAACATATAATTCTTTTAAATGATCAAAAAGACGTTATGGAATATCACATTCATTTCGTTTTGAGTCCAGGAAGGAGAATGTGCTTTCAGTTGGAAATGAGGTCGATATTACAGTACAATTTCGTGGTATGTATCAAGTTTTGGAACGAATGACACGGGACATATCATTACGATGTGCAGAACTAAGTACATGTTTAGGAAATTCAAGATGCATAAATGTAAGTAAGTTTATTGCCATTCTTATTACCTTCTAAAAAAGACGTATGTTTATGCCATGTCACTTGCACGCGCACCATTGGGGGCACCACAGCTATAACATGTATGGCTTCCTTCGCTAACCTAACATTGCATCAAAATAGTTAAACGGGACAATTGCAAAAAAGTGTTGTGTGACAGTCCATTTAATCTGCGGTAATAATACTTTTTCGTCATCTTGACTTATTAGCTCTGATACTCTTACTTTATTACCAAAACCTTCAGTTGCATTTTATTCATCGAATTTAGTGTTTTGTTCTGTAAAATGGTACGTCTCTGATAGATATGCAATAGTCATTGGCCTTAATATGTTTTTCTATGCCATCTTTATAGACCCTAGAGAGCAATGGTCAAAGTCTGAACAATTCTATTTGCTAAATGCTACGAATATTTCTCCTAAATAACAGTTTAAACGATCAGAATGATATTTTCAATACTGCGTCTCTCACGTTTGTTGAATGGCATTGCGAATGTCACTCTCATTCATTTGCTTATTTGAAAGTTTCGTTTGGGACTCATTTAACTCGTCAACATCGTAAACTTGATCATCTCTACTTTCAAATGGGCGAAATAGCTTTTTTAGTTCATTCACAAACAAAGATAATCAACCAAGAGCTAAACGTGTAGCACATGCGTGTACATTGTTTGTTTACAAAGCAGCTTCGAATACATGTTACTATGTATAGACACACTTGTCGTGCAGTATGAAGCCTTGTAGTTTTAAAAAAAATATGCACGATTCTAAAAATGTAAATTTAACGGGGAAAAAATTAGCGTATAATAGTCTAATGTTTTGCATCAAGTATTTCTATATCACCATAAAAGACATGTCCTTTCAAGGAATGAAAAATAAACGAAGCAGCAGGAAGAATGATTTGCAGATAAACTATTAATTAAACAATGGTTTATAAAGGTATGAGTTACAATCTAAAATGAAAAAATTCCTCATGCAAAGTACACATTGCTGCTATTTCAAGCTATATTTTACATATCGTAAAGAACCAAAAAAATCCTTAAATGCCACTTGGAGGTTCATCGAATGTTCATCTTCATATTTGGAAGTGGAGCATGAAATAAGTAAAAATGTTAAGCGAATATATAAAAACATTGTCACATCACTGCCTATATGTATCTAATTATCCATATTTTCCAAGCTTCTTGAAATGTGATACAAATTACAAAGCAAGCGGTACATTTCTATTTATTTTAAAATTTCGTTTCCACAAGGAACCGATATCTCTAACTAAACCAATAACCACATTTCATGGAGATGACTTTTCCAAATATCGACACTTGCACCAACGATTGTTACTAGCTCTGTTTTCTATTTTATATCAGTAGTGTCACGTGTTATTTTGTTCCAAATTAAAGAGTAAATTCTCTCCACCTCTATACCCCAAAAAGTAGTTTTAGAGAACGAAACTTCTCCAATACTGTGGATGAAAAAAAATCATAAATGAAAATGTAATTTTAACAACTTCTTCAAACCACCAAACTTTGTACTTCATGAATTATCGGATACTGTTTAGTTATCAGAATTTTTAAAATATTTCTTAAACATACACCGACTAATTTCCACTTAGGCAAGAAATGTGAGAAATACTTTCAGTAATACATAGTCCCAAATTGTTATAATGTCAGCAAAAAATATACAAATCATTAAATCATGAAAATTACACAGGTTTTTTTATGTGAATGATATATTCTTCCCGATGTGCATGTACAATCGTATAATTGAAAGTACGTCGCCCTCGGGTTACAAAGACTTTCAATCTCCAATAAATCCTCAGAAAGAGTAACAGATATATTCATAATCGTGTATACACTTCTTTTTTTAAGAGACTGAAAACGTCCTTAGAACAATGAAAAAATAATGGTACACATAATGTTGTGAAGCGATTAAACAGTTTTGTCTTTGAGAATAAATTCCCGAAAGATTCATACTAAACACGGTGTCATGGTTCCGCGCTTGCAACCAAACAAATTACCCTTAATTTTACAAAATGATTAAATGCCTGATGCATGAAGAATTTGACATTAGCTGATGATTAAAGCGAACAACCATTTTATCAGTTGGACAGACAAACAATATAAACATTCTGGATGGTATCAATAATATATAAGATATTGCAATTCTGATCATTACTGACAACATGACGATGGGACACACGATAAATGTATGGTCGAACTATCTGGATACATGGTCTCGGTACAACCATCTTCCTTAAAAATTGCCTTGAAGAATCAAACGTCATATGTTTTAACCTCTGAAAATAATTTCTCACGCCTGAATGAATCGCGTAGCCTATTCTTCATACATTGGGTCAGACATTTTTCAATAAATTTGCAACACTCAAGACAATAATTGTCAGTAAGTTTCACGAAATTAGGACACAACACCCCAATTTCTTTCCCAGTCACGCAGCTCATCACGGCCCACTTCTGTCAACGTGCTATAATTTAGAAATAGCTCAACTTGTTTTGTTCTCTAAATCGTACTGTGGAACCAACCAACGCCTATTTGTAAAACACGCCGAAACGTACGCGCAAATAACAATATGAGTCCTGATATAGATAGGGCGCCTCCCTCATACTGGTGTACTGTTGTGTACGTCAAGCTGGGCTAACTTTCTTTCAAGTTTACACTTGTCTTTAATTGCTCTTTCAAGTCGTCTGCTGAGCTCCAGCTCTGATGCTTTCCACATAAGAAGAAGGTCTTCTTTGCTAAGATCATCGATATTGATATCTATATTTTCATTATATTCTCCGCTTACTTGTGAGTTATATAGTGAATGATGATTTTGTTTATCCAACCTGTCCTTTCGTCGACTCAGAGATCCTGAACATCTTCTGTTCATAATTTTCCCCATATCCTGAGCAAATGTGTCCGGTTGATTTTGATTAACCCGATAAACGCTCTCTCTATGGCAGAGATGTCCATTAGGAAGCATTGTATCCTTGGTAAACCTTCTATCATCAGAGAAGTTACCATTCTCTGAAATTACACTGTAGTCCTGACAGTCAGAATGAGGTAAATAAAATTCGTATTTCTTGTGGCATCCGGGGACATCGAAATAGTCAGAATCTGTTGCATAGCTGTCCATCTCTGAAGTGTTTGTTTCACAATTATGTTCTGCATCAACATCAACAGCTCTGGCCTCTCTAGTGGAGTTCTTTTGAAACCTGTCACTTGAAAATATACGGGCAGAGGCTGGATTATTTGACTTGTCATTATGTAACAAATGTTTGGATAATATATCAGTAGTGTCCTCCTTTGGTTGATGTGAAATATGCTTATTAGGTGGACTATTTCCCACAAATGATGACTCAAACGAGAATGCTGGACCTTCCGGGTCATGCAAACTCTGCAGTACCTTTGCATTGATATCACTACCGAGGTCCTTAAGATCAACTTCAGTAATATGATCAGTTGGAGGAGTGTAGTCATCCCCAAACAGATTGTTTTGCTCCATTTCTCTAACCCTTAAAAAGAAGCAGATATATAGATATATAGATACACATTGATATATGGTAGTATTCAGCTATAAACGATGTTTTTTTACATCATTGATGACTTTTAAATATTCTTTTCTTTCCATAATCTAACTCCAACGCCATTTGTTGTTATCACAGAAGACCTGACTATTACATGCACATGCATCTCTTAAAATATCTCAGACATCCATGTACAAGGTTTTGGAGACATTCATATATTAAGAGTCATTCATAAGATAATGTAAAGACCAAATTTAAACCCACTGGAAATATTTTTGTCGAATTACCGTTTTTTTTACAGGTCTCACACATTCTTGGTCTTTGAAATGTTTAAAATTGAGGGATGAAATTAACCATTAATCTCAAAATCCATATCAACCATTTCGAAATTATACTTAGCTGAATTTCCACGAAAAGCAAACGCTATGAATGACTCCTTGAATTCCAAATGTATTTTATTTCATGTTTTATATTTTATTCACTCTGTCTGGTTATTCAAGTTTCAATACTTTCCTTTAGTGATCTAAATTTTCAGATTATTTTTTTTAAATGTTTATCATATATGTTGAACATTAAACATTGTAGTTAGTTCTCTATCAGTGAAGTTTTTACATAACAAAGTCGGAAATACAAATAACATCAATAGGAGAGAGAAAAAGTGAGACAGTTACCATTTCGCTTTCTCTACAACCGAAAGAAAGTTTCTGTTCAGTCTTTTCTTTTTCGCCATGTCGGCAAGCTTGTTCGTCTGCAAAAATTATAAAGTGAAATAAAACCTTTCTTGTCAAGGAAAACAACAAAGAAAATTATTCTAGGTAGACTGACCTTCAAATATTTGCATTTACTGACAAACTAAAACCAAAAAATAAATTAAACGGTGCCCTCTTACTTTTAGTCAGAAAATGTCAGAAATGTACATCAGTAGTGAATGAGTAAGAAGTGCTCCGATTGGTTGTGTTGAGTGCCCTGAGATCATTGACATATTTAAGTTTCTACCTTCATTGTCGCCAATTATTTAGTTCGTCCTTGCATAAATGTTCGATTTTTGAGAAGTCGTGTGTGTGTGTGTGTGGGTGTGTGCGTGTGTGTGTGCGTGCGTGTGTCCGCATTTGATAAGACGGATTTGAAACATCTATTTGTAATTTAATATCACTTCCTTGCCATAAAACAATGTCATTCTATGATGGTATTTTGACCGCTCCTGTGGCCTAGTGGTTAGAGCTTCCGCCTTGGATGCGGGAGGTCGTGGGTTCGATCCCCAGCCGAGTCATACCAAGAAGTAATAAATATGATAATAACAGCTACCTCGCTTGGCGCTCAGCATTAAGAGGTTAGTGTTAGAACTGTTCTGTCTGGTGTCAGGATAATGTGACTGGGTGGAACATCATGCTACATGTTTTCGGCACGATGCCCAGTGCTAGACATCACTATAAACTGCCATACTGCAGAAATCGTAGCGATATGACTGAAAAATTGTTAAAGCTACGTTAAAAATGCAAGGCGCGCACACACACACACACACACACACACACACACACTATAATGGTACTTTAAAAGCCGACTAGAACTACTCGTTGGTTTGACTTTTCTGTATAATATTTATTAGAGCCTAGTCCACTCAAAGCGTAATGCATTTAGTTATTTAAAAAGTGCGACATGCGTTTAATGTCCAAAGAAATTGTCTCATGGATATTACATCGCATGCACAGACATGCACGCCACTCAAACTCTCGCTCACATGCACTAGGCCGAAATATTTATCAAAAATTAGAATGAAACTATTAGGTTATGTTGGCGAGGCAGATCTTCTGAGTAATGAAATCTGAAAAAGAGTTTGACTTGTAAATAAATTGTTGATCTTTTATGAAAGCTCACCAGGCCTGGAGAAGATTACAAAGGTAAATTGCATAAGAAACCCCGTCCCTTTCAAATGTAAGTTGTTCATGAATTAAAACAGATAGGGAAGGCGTGGGGAGAACACAAACACCTAACTGGAATAACATTTAAAATAAGTTCTGCGCTTTATCTTATGTTTTTGTTTTCCTTTTTATGAACAAATGAGAATGCTAATAGTTAACATTGAAAATTCACATTGGGATATACTTTGTGAATGTTTCATTTTACAGTCTCCATCTTGCCATGCATCGTCACAGAGGCGATAGCTTGATACATTTTGGTCTAAATGATGCGCCAATTTTTCATTCTCAAATTCGATAAAACAGCACACAAAAAATGAACTTTAATAAAACATGTTTATAAGCATTCTTTCCAAAACGAACCCAGCTTATGTGTTTATAACTGCAAGTACTACTTCTGACAGGACAAGCTCGAGTGCAAGCCCTTTCTGATATGTATTACAGATTTTGGTTTGAATGAGTTTAGTATGTGGGGGAATAACGTTTTGTAGTTTTTTTTCTTCTCGATATTATTCAAGGTATGTAACTTTTTTGATCACGTGATGTAAAGCCAGGCGTAAAAGATAATCATTTTGATTTGTGATAAAATGCATTTTAGTTATGGGGAGGGTTGTTTTTTTTAATGCTAGCCAACATTTCAATGGTGATTTTTTAATTCGTCAGATTCGGAAACTGAATTTTTAAATAAAATTTGTAATGTGCATGCTACTATTTCTGAAAGTTCAGAGACAAATTACAGTTATAAGGCATGCAAGTTATGGCATTTTAAAGAATATGCTTCATAATTTTTTTTGATAATTGCAAGGAAAATCTATATGGTTAGTTCTATTATTGTGTCTTATACTTGTGCTAAACTTTCATTATGATATTCTACCGATTCCTCTTTTACCTTTGTTTTGTTTTCAGTGTTTGAAAAAAAATCTGAATAAAGTTCTTTTCACAGATAATAAAGCCTGGACTGGTATTAGTTCTTTGTTTGTGGTTATAACCTTATTGTCATTTAAGAAACCACGGTCATCTCGGCAATATTTTTCAGTTTTAACACCCTCAAGCTCCCTAAATGCACGAAATCAACCCCAGGTTATGTGTTTTTAACTGCACGTACTACTTCTGTACAGGATAAGCTCGAGTACAAGCTCTTTCTGATATGTATCGCAAAATTTGTCTTAAGAAGTTCACATGTGACTGAGTTTGGAAAGTGGCGGAATGACCTTTCGTAATTTTTTCTCTCGATACGATTCAAGGTAGGTAACTTTCGAATGTGCATGCAACATTTAGTATGCAATCTTGCATCTGACTTTTTAAGTAGCTTCATGTTTGATAAAAAATTTACTCATGATACAAATTATTTTAAAGATTTCTGAAGTGTTTTTCTCAACACAATGATATCAAGAACACATAGGGATCTCAGTCAAATTCGACCCTGCGCCATAGTCCCTAAATAAGCGAATCTGTTATCTGGCAATACATTACCAAATTTTGAATATTATCCCTATGCCAACCAAATCTGAGGCCACATCTGTATGTTAAGAGCAGTAAATTAGTTCCAAATATGAATCCCCATTACTTTCTTATTTTTCATGACATACTGAAGTCAATCTAATACATTTCTTAGAAGTAATTTTAAACTAAGCCTAGCTCTTTCAAAAAGGCGTGTTAATATGTTTTTGCACAGCGTAAAATTGCTGATGCTTATTGGATCAGTTCCGTTGTCAAATCTTCATTTTCGCAGGTGAATATTTTTGCACGCTGTAAAATATTTCAATTTCAGAGGTAAGTAAACTTTCATTATAGTTCGCAGTCCCCGATCTGCACCACAGCAGGCTTAAATATGGCGATTTTCTCTCATTTTGGATATTATCCCCATGCCTACCATAAATGAGGTCACGTCTGCAAGTTAAAAGTAATAGATTAGTTCCAAACATGTGGCCCCATTACTTTGTTAATTTCATGACTAAATGAAATAGATCTAATATATCTCTTTGAAGTAATTTTAAACAAAGTACAATTCTTTCGAATGTTTTAATATGTGTTTTTGCACAGCGTAATATTGATGTTTATTGGAGGACTTCTACTGTTAGTTCTTCATTTTTGGAGGTGAGTAGTTTTGCACGTTGTAAAGCTTTTCAATTCAAGTACATCTTGCTTGCAGTCCGCGATCTCATTATGCCTAAACGAAAGTTATCGTTTTTTTATTACCCCAAAAGAAAAACCATAAAGCACTGGAACTTGTGAAGTTTTAGTAATCCAATAATGTTTAAATAGAAGGGATCGGTTCGACAAAAAAACCCCAAAAAACCAACAAACACAAAAAAAAAAAAAAAAAAAAAAAAGAACTTGTGAAGTCAGGTGCTTCAGATGCCTATTCCTAACACAGGGTGAAAAGTTTAAAACATACTTTACCTTCCAATATGTTACTTAGACAACTCTGGATACAACCGATCTTTCCAAGTTACGGTAATAACATACTGGATCGTCATTTATGGACAATGCCCTTTATGTTTGTTTTCTTTGTCCCTTAAATGCTGTTTTGAAATTCCATCATAAAGTTCAACAGGACAAAACATTTTCATGTAATCGAAGCAACTCAGCTCTGATTTTCTTGAAATTTCTTAAAAAGTTAAAGTGACTATAAGAAGTAACTTAAGGCTACCATGTCATAATTTTACGGGCGGTTTTTTAAATCAATAGCTACGCTAGAGCTCTAGCGAGTACCTCCACAAAATGTGCTCCAATGAATCGTCAAACAAAATGTTACATTAAAAGGAAATCACGAACAATATACCTTTCGAACATATTTCAAAATGTTATTTTAATACTTTACATGTTATCTGGTTTTCTGAACATTTCACCATGATGATTCTCGTGTACCAGTCGGTAAAGTGATCGAAATAGTTGAAACAGCAAAATATTATTTTTTTTCAATGCTATTATTAGTCTGTGTGAATCAAGCTGAGTAATTTTTACTTTTTCTAGATAAACAAATCACGTTTGGTTTTCATATATTGGTTTTTATAATGTTAAAAACAGACAGGAAAAATTGCGATGTAACAGATTTGATTTTCTTTAAGATTTTCTGTCGCCCTGTAATAGGTTCACAGGTTATCGCCTTTCTTATGTGATAGAGTTATAAATAGACGAAGCAACTTAGCTAATGCGAGTTTTCAACCGAAGATCTCCGTCAAGGAAGTTTTCTAATTAAAGTGTACCATGAGCATTGAGCGTATCTCAAATTTTGGTATATTAGCGAATAAAAGTTTAGCGAATAACCAAGGAGCACAGATATAACTTTGATGTTGTAGTTTTACTCTTCACAATAGCAAGCGATTAGTGCAACAGGCTGCGCTTTGACCGAACAAACTAAATAAATTGTGGTCGTTTATTCCAACACAAAGTATTATCAAACGCATATATCGCTGTCACCGATGACGGGTGCTAAAATAAAATTATAGACAAAACATTATATGAGCATTTCGCTAAAATAATACAAACATGTCTATCTGCTCACTCGTTGTTATTACACGTGCAATTTTGAGGTCAATCCAACATACCACGAATGCGTGCCGACAGCTACCTTTCGGACTATCTCAGCCATTTATGAAAGAAGGATCGACCTAGAAGCTGCTAATGTTTCATTTTATTTTTGTCATTCGCAACTTCTTGATCAATCATACGGTCAGTCCAGTCGTAAAAATCAGAAAGCAGTACAAACAGATTGCTGTTTCTTGCTTTGCAAAGACATTTCATTCGAGCAAGATTTATGATTTTTTGTTGTAAACTACTACGCTGACATAAATCTGTTGGCATACTTCGTCTCGGAGAAATAGACGAGGTGGTACGAATGGGCGTTTTATTTTAATAATAACACGGTACATATTTTCTTCATAAAACTAATGTGAACATACGAATTTAGCAAAAAATATTTACTCACTTTATATTTACTCAGTCAAATAACTGTCATAATTATAAACAAGTATGATGAAAAGATAACCATCTCATGATACTTTACTGAAAAAACTATTTAAAAATGCTGTGAAAATCATTTATGAGCTAAATAGGTGAATGTGTTCCTGTGTTGTCACGCTTTTAAATAAAGCACTTGTGCCAAAATCTCATCAATGTTGCATGCAGTGTCAGTGTTACGACAGATGTGTGGCAAAAATTGTCCTTCAAGCAACATTTCATTATTCACTGCATTTTATATTTATATTTAGAATATTTCCTTGGACTTTTGTCTAGTGTACTCATGCTTTTATGATAACCGATAGTATTTTATAGTCGAATTGTAAAACAATTCACGTTTAAAATCACATAAAAGGAAGCTAGGCATATTATAGGCGAAAATAAAGCCAACTTTCACATTGTTACGACTCTATGGTCTTAAACAAACAAACAAAAAAAGAGCAAAAACCAACACTTTTTGTACAATTCTACATATATTATATCTCTCTACAAAGTAACAATTGTAAAAAGAAGTTACAGTATTGCGAATTAAATCCCATATAAGCCTAAATGTTCTAACACAAGTTCAAAAGTATAAAGTGTTCCAGGTGAATTCCAGTTGTGTTTCGAACAAATTCCAATCTTGAATGTGCTGATGTGTCAACACCCTGCAATAGTGTTGATGTGCTAAGTCGTCATGCATTAAAATTATAAGATCTAAATTGTTTCTAAGTGAATTCACAATAATCCCCCCAAAATAGTGATTTAGTCTGAAAGCATCAATGAGCACTTTGTAATTCCAATTAATAATTTGAATAAATAAATCTCTCAAATTAAGACTGAATACACTGGTCAACAGTGAAATCATTACTGACTTGAAAAGGCCCTAATCTGTAGTATTTTGGTGTGCCGAACACGAATATAACCGTGAAAAATTTGTATTGGCTCTCGTTTTGAAGATATTCATATACCTCATTTTCTATGTTTCACTGTGTAAATTTCTCCAGTAGGACTGCAGCAACATCCGGAATAATGATGTAACATTGCATAATACCATCATGCTCACATCATCCACAGTTGATTGCATCATTTTCTGATGCAATGCAATACTAATGCCATGCGGCTGCTGAAGTAAGTTGACGTCAGCAGTGTACTATACATGTGTAGGCCTATTATACTAATGCCAGGCGGCTGCTGAAGCTGACGTAAGCAGTGTACTATATAAAGCCCAATCAGATAGGTTCAGCATTTAAAATATTTTAGACGTTGTGCGAGACAGTTCAAGCTACTGTTACATAAAACTTATTATTTTATCCATTTACGTACAATAAAGAACAGTAATGCCTCGAAAGTGTGTTAATACCGCGGACAATTTTTGCTATATTTGTGGGGAAGTGACATTTGCCAACCAGAAGAAAAGTATCAATTCTCAAGTGAAGAAGGCATATCATCTTTACTTCGGATGCAAGGTTGGTGACCAAGACAAGCCTTGGGCTCCGCATATATGCTGTGCTACATGTACAACACAGCTTTCACAGTGGTTGAATTGCAAAAGGTCATCAATGCCGTTTGCAGTCCCAATGGTGTGGAGAGAGCCAAGCAACCACCTAAATGACTGTTACTTCTGCTTGGTTCCTCCTCTTTCCGGCGGAATAACGAAGCGAAAGAAGTCGAGAATAGTCTACCCAAACATTCCGTCTGCATTGAGACCAGTTCCACATGGTGAGGGACTTCCTATTCCAGAACCTCCAGCAGAATATTCTCTTGATTCATCTGACGAAGACAAAGGTGAGTCGACCTGTTCTTCTCCTGGTCCATCAGCATGCAGTGATCCAGATTTTCACTGTGGTGCATCATCAACCCCACACAGAATAACACAGGAAGAACTAAATGACCTGATTCGTGATTTGGACTTATCAAAGAACAAGGCAGAATTGCTAGGATCAAGACTCCAACAATGGAATCTTCTAGAAGAAGATGTCACAATTACTGCATATCGAAAGCGCCACCAGCAATTGGAGCCTTTCTTCAGAAAGGAAAGTAATCTGATATTCTGTTCCGATATTGAGGGCCTCATGAATGCTTTAAAAATCACTCATGACCCACAAGAATGGAGACTATTTGTGGACTCTTCGAAACTGAGTCTCAAGGCTGTGCTTTTGCACAATGGAAACGTTCTTCCATCTATTCCAGTAGCGTATGCTGTCCACATGAAAGAGACATACGATAACTTAAGGCAGCTACTGAATTCCATTGAGTATAACAAGTACAGCTGGCACCTCTGTGGTGATTTGAAGGTAGTTGCCCTTTTAATGGGACTGCAGCAAGGATATACAAAATACATGTGTTTCTTATGCGAGTGGGATAGCCGAGCAAGGGAAATGCACTACATGAGGAAGGAATGGACTCACAGGCAGAATGTAGCCATTGGAGAGAAGAATATCCAACACCCAGCTCTGGTTGAGGCTCAGAAAATCTTGCTACCACCCCTTCACATCAAACTAGGTTTGATGAAGAACTTCGTGAAAGCCATTGACCGGACTTTGCCAGCATTCCGATACCTGCATTAAAAATTACCTCGACTCAGCGAAGCAAAGATTAAAGAGGGAGTTTTTGTGGGTCCTCAGATTCGAGAGCTTTTCAAAGATGACCGGTTCAACAACTTGCTGGAAGGTGACGCGAAACAAGCATGGAATGCTTTTCGCCTAGTTTCTACAAACTTCCTCGGAAATGTTAGGGCAGAAAACTATAAGGAACTAGTAGAAGACATGTTGATGAAGTATAAGAAACTTGGCTGCAATATGTCTCTAAAGATTCACTTCCTTCATTCCCATTTGGATTTCTTTCCTAGCAACTGTGGTATTGTTAGTGATGAACACGGCGAACGTTTTCATCAAGATATCGCAACAATGGAACAAAGATACCAGGGAAAATGGTCCACTACAATGCTGGCTGACTACTGCTGGACACACCTCAGAGATGCTCCCGAACAGCTGTACAAGAGACAGGCGAAGAAATCTAAGATGTAGTCAATGACTTGATTTTTTATAGGTAGGCTATTACAGTTGACCTTTTACTATTGGAATGCATTTCGTTATGTAAACATTAATTTCTTGCAGATTACAAAAGAACTAGAGCCAATTTTGCAATTTGACTGTCATATTCGTGTTCAGCACATAAAAATTGATAAGAATTGACTAATTTTATTTCAGTAACATGACTTTTGTAAAAATTTGTTGTCCAGTGATACAAGTAAAAGATTGATTCCACTTCAGATATTAAGATAGGAAAAAAAATTCTGATGTGAGCAACTTTAATATAAAAGCCTAAGATATGAATACCAGGATGTAGGTCCAAAATTAATCTCCAGAACACTATAAGTTGAAAACAAGGCAAGGTCTTTCACTTAAATGTACGTAAAGAACACAGAAATTGTCAGGTAGACCAGGAATTCCCCAGGAGAAAACCAATGTCTTAAACTCAAATCCAAGTAAACATGTTTACCTAGAAGCAATAATTATAAAATATAATCTACAATCCCAGAAAAAAATTAGCTGTGTAATACTTTGTTTACAAAATGACCCATTACATGATCATGAACAAAAGTCAATACACAATACAGTTTAGATGTACATAACAACATGCAGCTGAATTATTGCATTATCACCAATTGTTTAATAAATATCTTTTTTAACACTGTCTATATATATATATATATATATATATATATATATATATATATATATATATATATATATATATATATATATATATATATATATATATATATATATATAAGTAAATGAATGTTCTACAAAAGGCGTTGTTAAATTATAGCTACTTCACCGAAAAATAAATACCACACGTGAAATTCACGTGCAGTTAGCAGAGATCAGTAACAAACACTGCTAGAAACATTCCCCTCCGAAAACAAACCCAGTGTCATTGCAACAGCGAGTTGCAATCCAATTCTTACTTAGCCAATAACCTTGCTTCTACCGCATACTTGCTTAAAACTATTATTCAAGACAATCAGGCTGAATACGTTACCCTTATGGTGTTCTTCTGAAACATCTTTGCGAAGTCTCTGTTCCGAACGAGTCCAAACAGTTCCTTGGCGCTGTCGTAAGCCGCAACCAGCTCAGAACTAGTAATGATGCGGTGCAGGCGCTGAAAAAAGTGAGGGGAAAAACAAGACATTCACCTGCGTGACATCATTCTCAATTTATCTGACCAACATATTTAAGCAACGTTTCCTACCTTAAGTTAGATACATATCAGGTGGAAAATAGTGCATACAATACAATTGTTGTATATATAATACTAAAGATGAAACACTCACTTCGCAATAATCCGAATGAGGTATTTCCTAAAAGAAACACTCACTTGGCATTAAGCGTATACGAGGTTTGAAAAGCATTCAAATGAAGTTTATCCTAGAAGAAACGCTGCTATAACGGTAATATTTAAAAACATGGGGTCAGTGTTCACAAAACTGTAATCAAGAAGTGAATAATTTTCCTTCTATTAAAGACACTTATGAGTTGTCACTGGAACGAATACTTTAAATTGGAAGGACAACTTGACAGGTTGCAATAATGTAAAATTTACTGATTTTTAAAAAATCCTATTTGCTGGCAGGGCCAGGGCTTTCAATATACTTATCTTATAAATCCTTAAGACACCTTGACTAGCATTGCCCATCCAATTTACATGCTGTCAAATGGGACGCATTCGTTAGCTGTTATATTGAATCAATCAGTGGAAACGAAAATAAGTTGCTAAAGAGTATTAAAATTGTAGTACTTTAATTTACAAATTCTCGATCTCCATACGATTAGCAATTACACACACACACACACACACACACACACACACACACACACAGAGTTGCTTTGGTGGTTCTTATGGCACTGATATATACAATGTAAGTTTTAAACAGCAGAATGCTTTTTAAAATGTCAAACCTGCGTGTTTTTTTATAGCATTACCCATCGTACGTACCAGGTAAAGTTTCGTGCTGGATGTTAGCTGATAATAGGGCTTGAATAACGTTGAAAGAAAAAAGAAAAGAAAAAAGAATGTTGTAACTTCTAGAATTTATTCCGAATAGCTGAAATTGGCAAGGTTTACTTCGCGACATACAACTTTCAGCAATTTTCTAAGAAAAAAAGTAAATTTTCTCTAATAATATTGTACTGTTACATGCAAGTGATCTCATACCAAGCGATTCAAGCACATGCGTGAGAGTGGCCACGTTTTCCCCTGTTTCCAAGGACCTCATGACAACAGTCGTGGTCAACTGAAAGGCTTTCAAGCGCATGAATACAACATTCATTTTATTTATAATCACCCGATGTACACACATCACGAAAATAGTTTCACATTTGCACGTCTTTCCTCTTCTTAGAACCTGAGGTTTGGTGGTTTATTGGCTTTTAAAGTTTTGAGAGCTGGTGATCTATATACTTTTAATTGGATTGATAGTGATAAGAGGTTGGATGGCCTAGATTTAAAAAATGATGGATACGAGTAAGGGTAGTGTATATTTTTAACAAATATGAGGGTTGGCGGCCTAGCAGTTTTGCTGTCTAATTTCAAGGATACTTCCTTATCGTTTTTTTTTAAATTTTAATTTTATCTTCTATTTGGCGGATAAGAGGGTGGGTTACTTAGTTATAAAAAATATCAACAAAAACCCTTAATTTAATGTGACAGAGTATTTGCATTTGAAACAATACAATTTTTTAACAAAATATTTGGAGGATAAGACGGTGGATGGCTTTGGATTTGAAATTGCTGCTGTAGAGTAAAAAAAAATTGCATTGCAATTCTCAAAATTCGAGTTTACTGTGACTGTAGTGGGCATAATTCAGAGTGGAGAGATCTCAAAATGATAGATATTTCAGTTCCATTGTTCACATGGAAATGTAATACTTTTGGTAGCTATTGAGAATCGCAAAGTTTTCTTTTTCAGCACACCAAAAACACGCAGTCTGATCAATATAGAGATTTTTACAACAGAAATGCTTAGTATTTGTTCCAAAAGCAATTTACTCTAACAAAGAAACTCAACACACATAAATACAACACTGGCTTTTGTTGTTGTTGAGTTTAATTATAGTGGCGTGCGCACAATTGTGCATGTGCCACTTTTTTCTGACTGCACCGCAGTCTGCTAGTTGTTCCTGGGGAAGGGGATGGTGCCACCTCCCCCAGGCTTTTATGGATTCAAGGAACCCTGATAGTTTGGCCTCAATCTGTGGGTCCATAAAGGTCCCTACAGTTGGATGGTTGGCTGTCATTAGTGGGAAGGAGAGCTCGGGAACGGTCATGCTTGCTTTACATCGCTAGTTTCTTGTTGCATTTGCCTGGCGTTTCTTGCGATTTTTTTTTTGATTTTTATTTTTCGATTATTTTTTTTTTTTTCTTCAAAATGTTCTAAAAGGAGGGGGGATGTTCTATGCAGTTTATAGAGGTTCTTAGTAGAAATCATGTATGAAGAGAGATTTTCAAGGTTATTATGGTATTACTAGTCGAGTTGTTTAGGATGTGCTTCCTACGTTATGTTATTTATAAGTTTTTAGATATTAGCTCTTTAAGTTATTTATTAATTAATGTTTTTAGAGATTGAATGTTATTTATACTTTATTTAGTAAGAGACCGGAGTCCTAGCCGATTACACGGTTCGTTAAGGACATCTAGGACCGGAATCCTAGCTGATTACTCTGTTCGTTAAGGACATCTAGGACATCCGATTTTGCGGTTTCCTTAGTTTTTTTATAGGTGCTTCGTAAGGGAATTATTTATTAATACTTTTATAAAATTGAATGATATATTCAACACTGGCTGAAGAGAGAACAAGAAAGCAGATCAAAATTATATATCACTCTATTAGGTTATTTGACAACTAGCACCTCCTGAATTTAAAATCTGATGAAACTAAGAATATTGAAATATACTAAAATAGTTGTAAAAAAATAAATATTCGGAATGAGGCAAGTACTATTAGGCGAATTGTTTGTTTAAAAACTGCAAGGCTTTACGAATACGGAAATAAAGTACACATTTTACAAGCAAACTTTATCTAGAAAATGTGTTTTTATTTTTACATTTAAAAGATTTTTGAAGACCATAAGAATTGAAGATGAATAGTATATACCTGTAAAAGGGAAAGATGAGTTGTTTAACACTTACCAGCTGAAAACGTCATTCAATTAAAATAAATTTATGAAGTAAAATACTTACATTGCAGAATGGAGGAGTATAGAAACTTTGTTTGAAACATAACAATTTTCTAGAATGTAACAGGCGTGTAAAACAGCACACTAGAGACTGAAAAAGTTAAAACCTGCGCGACGCGCGGATTTGTTTTGGCCATAAAACTAGATGGAAAAAGAAAGTTCTCCCAAAAGGCAACCACAATGTAGGCAATTCTTCGCATACAGAAAAATAAAAGCAAATCACATTAAAAATTTGATTTACCTTCATTATCGAAAAGCAGAAAAATAAACACGGTGTTAAATATTACAAGTTGGCCTACACAATTTCAACAAGAGAAAAGGTAATGAAAATCGCATAGACATTAATGAAGTCATGGGGTCATTTATACCTTTAAAATACTCACTCAACGATGCACTTTTGTTCTGGACAAAGTACTGACTAAGAATAATATTAACACAGTCGTTAAACATTTAATCACAAGAATTGCCAGAATCAAAACCCAAATAAATTCTTGATATGGGAAGACCTTTTAATAGGATAAACGGCATATAAATGAATTAAAAATCAATGTCATGGGTAAAGTTGTAGCGTTACAATCATTAAAAATATATTTTGAAAATCGTCCTGTCGTTTGATGATTGGAGTTTTACATTTAGATATAGATGCAAAACTATTCGGGTACCACTTACCTGTGCAATGCGAAAGGGCAAGTAATTTGGGCCATTGGACTACATTAGTTTTCTCCTTAAAATTCTCTTGGTATTTCTCTATTTCCTCTCTGATTCTTCTATCAAATAATGCAATAGTATCAACGCACACTTCAGTGTTCAGTTCAGGTTTGAATGTGTTTTTTGTTGTTGTTCTCTTTAGTTTTAATAGTATCAATCATAGCACTTATGGCAAGAACTGTTTTACATCAGTCTTTTACATCAGTCTTGAATGCATTTTTATGTGTTGTTAAGTTCTCCTTCAAATCAGTCAAATTTTTTCTAATGTATTTAATCTCTGTGGCTATTTCGTTAGTACTATCATGCATTGCATTAATGTTTGGAAATAATTCTCCTTCTATAAACATATTGGTGTGTTTGTTTTATATTGTTTTACCTCAGCATGAAATTTGTTGTTAACCTTCGTCCATTTAATATATTTTACCGCTTTGCTGATTCAGATTAATTGGGAGTAGTTTTCTTAGATCTAAGCCTTTTGTTTTCACGTCTTCAGTCTCTGTGGTTATCTGTATTAAATCAAACATTTGTATACATCATTGACATTATATTAGTATTAGCTGTTAATATATTGGCTGTTATTATAAATTATTCAGGGCAGCAATTATTGTGTTAAAATCATGTATTAATATTTTAATGTCTTTGTCGTCTTTATCGATTTCACGATGACCAACGTCCAAGAAAACAAAATGTATTGAATCTCTGTATGACCAATTCATGTGCATCCAAACAGTGCTGTTGTGTTTTTTTAAACTCTTTCATGAGTACTCTGTTCAGTCTCTTTTAATTGAATGCTATCTTGATCTCTCCATGTTGAGATATCTTTTAAATTGTTGTCCTCCAGATTCGTATGTAGTTGTGAATCAACTCGATTTGTACAAAATTTATATAAGCCACATCAGATGCTAGCGCTGGATCTGCTATGAAGGTAATGCGGTTGTTGCTATGGTTTAAGGCAGTCAACGTAAATGTTTTCGTCTAGTGCATCATTGTTTTGTCTGTGTTTGTCTTAGTGTGAAAATGATAAACTAAGTTATGTAACATTTCCAAAGAAAAATCACTTAATCACATGGACTTGTAAGATATCTTTTTGCAATCATTCTGTACATGATGTATATTGTTATGTATATGTGATTTAAGTATATCTGATTTAATATATATTTATTCCAATTTAATTGTTTGTCAATTTTTTTTTCATTATATGATATTGTAATGTAAATTTATTCATTAGAGATGTTACTTTTTGCAGAAAATAGTTTGACCTTGACTGTTAGTTTATAAACACCTGGTGTTGATCTAAATTCTTTGTTTCAAAATTTGTAACATCCACGTAAACAAGTTCTTTTTTATTTTAAAATGATTGGTTGTTGTCGAGGTCATAATGGGACTTCGGGTTTAAGATGTAAACAATTTTGTTGTTATTTTTTTATTTATTAGAGTAAAATGATTGGTTTTCGTTATGGTCACACTCGGTAGACGTGGTCTTTAACAACTACTTATTTGTTATAAGCGTCAAGAAGATGATCACGTGACCCCTTGTTTACAGAAGAGGAAAGGGAATTAAGGCCTACGTAAATGCTATAGATGCTGACATATCAAGTATATAATATAGAAAATCTGATGTTGAATTATCTGAAAATAGATAGTGCCATATATTTCAGCAGTTTTGTTCCAATTACTATCAATAAATAAATACAATTTCAGTGAAAACTGAATATATATATATATATATATATATATATATATATATATATATATATATATATATATATATATATATATATATATATATATATATGTTGAAAATACATTATTTAATATCTTAACCTGTTGAAAGGATTAATATTTTCATAGGATTTAAAGTCGACCAACGTTTGGCGAACTCATTTGATAATAAAAAGTAACCTTGAGATAGAATCTAGTGTCAAAAAAAGAATGGAAATGGAAATCAAATCTATCTCCAGATATATTGATGTACCTGATAGTTTCTTTATGTCAAATGTTATTACCGAGAAGGGAGAATCTAATAATGCAATTGTGAATAGACTTTATAGAATTCTTATGAGAAATTTGTTCAAGTTAAATGACTACGACATTTTCATAGTTTACATTGACTTGGATTTGCCTGTTTTTATTTGATCAAACAGAATTAAACAATTTTTAATGAATGAAAAAGAAAGTTGAAACCAGGAGCTGGTAAAAAGAAAAAGGATGGCACAGAAACTATACAGTTTATGTTGAATGGAGCGACGTTTAACTTCCAAAACGTTTACAAACTACTGTCCACTGTATTAACTTGCTCTTCCTTTGGATTGCTGAGTACGATATACATCCAAATACATCGTACCATTAATTAATCATAAGTACAGAAATGGACGACTGCACCACTGTGGCGAGAATCATTGATACTGCAGCTAGTGTAACTTTAACTAACCTCACTCTGAGTTATCAGGATGAGTTTAAAGAGCCTTTGGATACCACTGAGTTATCAGGATGAGTTTAAAGAGCCTTTGGATACCACTGAGTTATCAGGATGAGTTTAAAGAGCCTTTGGATACCACTGAGTTATCAGGATGAGCTTAAAGAGCCTTTGGATACCACTGAGTTATCAGGATGAGTTTAAAGAGCCTTTGGATACCACTGAATTATCAGGATGAGTTCAAAGAGCCTTTGGATACCACTGAGTTATCAGGATAAGTTCAAAGAGCCTTTGGATACCACTGAGTTTTCAGGATGAGTTTAAAGAGCCTTTGGATACCACTGAGTTATCAGGATGAGTTTAAAGAGCCTTTGGATACCACTGAGTTATCAGGATGAGTTTAAAAAACCTTTGGATACTACTGAGTTATCAATATGAGTTTAAAGAGCCATTGGATACCACTGAGTTATCAGGATGAGTTTAAAGAGCCTTTGGATACCACTGGGTTATCAGGATGAGTTTAAAGAGCCTCTGGATACCGCTGAGTTATCAGGATGAGTTTAAAATGCCTTTGGATACTGCGCAATTGCCACTCCCATGTAGAGGCCACATTTACTATGACATACCCTGTCCATGCTCTGGGAACGAACCTTGTGCACTGTTGTTTGCGAACACTAGATCCTGTATCACGTTTCCAGTATATTAGTCATAGGATATTTCATTCAGTTTCTTACATATCCTTTGTTTGATACTGTGTCACGCTTCTGATATGTTAGATTTACAATTCGTTCTTTTACGTGTAACAGATTCTGAATTAAGTTTTAGTTCGTTAGTCGCATATTTAATTTAATATTATTTATCTATGGGCATGTCTAGTTGGACCATGATTTTATTATTAACAAACATCTTGATTACTGGCCAATATTAGAAACTGAGGTGGGTCTCAGCGAACACATGACAATATTTTGGACAAACCAAAATTCGACCAATTAATTTCTCGATCTGAATAACGACGCCTATACCTACTGAGTGACATAAATCAGACACTAATACAGTAATTATACTATAACAAACATATAAAGCGAAGACCCTGGCATTCATTATTGATTTTATGTCAGCCTGTGATGTAATGTTTGAACTTAGAAAGCTACATTAATTGCGAATAGGGTGAGTTAAAGTAGGAAGCACGTGTTGCAATAGTTGGAAGTGACAGTTTCATTTACTTTGCGTAGAATAATTTTATGCACAATAAATGAACTGAATATCACTCCTTGTTCTTGCGTTACAAATTACCATAGCAGAAATTATGTTTTTATTTCAATTCTAGAGCATGGTAGGAAATGAAAATCGATAAAGATGGCCTAATGCATTCAGATTGAGAATGTACGAAGAAGACAAACTTCCGGATATGGATTAATTTTCTCTGTTAGGCATTATATATTAGTCCATTGTTTATGCTAGCAGCTAGGTAAATATGTGTCGTGGGTCCCCACCCTCCTATCAGTGCATCGTGGGTCCCCCACCAACCTATTTTATTTAAGTGTTGTTTCAAATCCTAAGTTACCCAACCTTCTATCATCCGATTGTTTGTTTAATGAAACACTTGGTCATTCAACTACCTCTTTATCCTCAAACACCAAAACATACCCAATAAACGAAAAAGGTTTTGTTTTTGTATCTCAAAAACATCCAGAGACCACAGAAAAGTTTCACCAAAAAACTAGCCTTCATCATTAAATCTTCAGAAACAATCAAAGACACCCATCTCCTATCTTCCAGAACATCTGGCCCTTAAAATAATCAATATATCCTAGATATCTGACTCACCTTGACGCCAAAATATTTCGAGAATTTTTTTTAAAACCAAAGAAAAGCTAAGCCACATACTTTCGTAACCACCAAACATTCCACAACAATTGGACACCACTCTCCAAATTGCTAGAAAAATATTAGGCCACCTGCCCTCTAAATGTTCACAAACACACAAGGCCATCCACACTCAAACATTGACAAGAAATGCATCCATAATATATTATTAGAAATGTAAGCTTATTATGTGCACATAGAAAATAACCCGGTTATGGTATATTTTAGCTAAGGCTTCGGCGCGTCATCTCCATCATCACCCTTTTCTACCCAGATAAAGGTGTCAGTAATTACAAAACATCTGCAAGACGGTCATAAAGACACCCAAACCCAATTTTTTAGCAAACACATAACTTATTTATTTAATTTCTTTACAATTATTAAAGTTGAAATTACAATAAATCAGGTACACCGCTCTGGTGCCGAAGTGGTGAGAGCGTCCGCCTCGGATGCATAAGGTCGCGCGAACCCCGGCCGAGTCATATCAAATACAAAAAAAAAATGACACGAGCAGCTGCCTCGCTTGGCGCTCAGCATTTATCGGTTAGTGTTAGGACTAATCGGCCTGTAATCAAGATAATTTGACCTGGTGGAACATCATGCTACATGTATGCGGTATGATGCCCCATTGCTAGATATCACTATAAAATGCAACATTGCAGACACCTTAGCGATATAAACATTAGGAAATACACGAATGTACATACATATCTCAAGAATAGGGTTAATATGAACTTACCACAAATGAAGTTACCACTGTAAGCAGGTGAAATTACCACAAACCACTATACAAAATTCACATTATGTAAAAAAGTACGTTAGGACTCATAATTAGTTCTCGTAAACAGAAGTTTGTCAATGTTCGACACCAGATACGTTGATCTACTTATCTTGGAAGCGTAATGATTTTTTTAAGTAGAGATATTATGCGGCACATGTGGCTTAAGGGAAACACTAGCTGCTTCTGAGACACTAAACCGATATCAGTGTGTTCGAACCCGGGCACGGATGTAACTTATTTACTATTAATTGGGCACACCTTGCTCACTCGTGTTGGTCTGTTGCATGTATGACGCCAAATTGGTGTCAAGGGGATAAGATAATATCAAGACATCGATAATCTCAAATACACTTTTGCTTCTATTTTAACCAGCACTTGATTTTGATACAATTTCACTGGACAACAAATTTTTACAAAAGTCATGTTACTGAAATAAAATTAGTCAATTCTTATCAATTTTTATGTGCTGAACACGAATATGACAGTCAAATTGCAAAATTGGCTCTAGTTTTTTGTAATCTGCAAGAAATTAATGTTTACATAACGAAATGCATTCCAATAGTAAAAGGTCAACTGTAATAGCCTACCTATAAAAAATCAAGTCATTGACTACATCTTAGATTTCTTCGCCTGTCTCTTGTACAGCTGTTCGGGAGCATCTCTGAGGAGTGTCCAGCAGTAGTCAGCCAGCATTGTAGTGGACCATTTTCCCTGGTATCTTTGTTCCATTGTTGCGATATCTTGATGAAAACGTTCGCCGTGTTCATCACTAACAATACCACAGTTGCTAGGAAAGAAATCCAAATGGGAATGAAGGAAGTGAATCTTTAGAGACATATTGCAGCCAAGTTTCTTATACTTCATCAACATGTCTTCTACTAGTTCCTTATAGTTTTCTGCCCTAACATTTCCGAGGAAGTTTGTAGAAACTAGGCGAAAAGCATTCCATGCTTGTTTCGCGTCACCTTCCAGCAAGTTGTTGAACCGGTCATCTTTGAAAAGCTCTCGAATCTGAGGACCCACAAAAACTCCCTCTTTAATCTTTGCTTCGCTGAGTCGAGGGAATTTTTCATGCAGGTATCGGAATGTTGGCAAAGTCCGGTCAATGGCTTTCACGAAGTTCTTCATCAAACCTAGTTTGATGTGAAGGGGTGGTAGCAAGATTTTCTGAGCCTCAACCAGAGCTGGGTGTTGGATATTCTTCTCTCCAATGGCTACATTTTGCCTGTGAGTCCATTCCTTCCTCATGTAGTGCATTTCCCTTGCTCGGCTATCCCACTCGCATAAGAAACACATGTATTTTGTATATCCTTGCTGCAGTCCCATTAAAAGGGCAACTACCTTCAAATCACCACAGAGGTGCCAGCTGTACTTGTTATACTCAATGGAATTCAGTAGCTGCCTTAAGTTATCGTATGTCTCTTTCATGTGGACAGCATACGCTACTGGAATAGATGGAAGAATGTTTCCATTGTGCAAAAGCACAGCCTTGAGACTCAGTTTCGAAGAGTCCACAAATAGTCTCCATTCTTGTGGGTCATGAGTGATTTTTAAAGCATTCATGAGGCCCTCAATATCGGAACAGAATATCAGATTACTTTCCTTTCTGAAGAAAGGCTCCAATTGCTGGTGGCGCTTTCGATATGCAGTAATTGTGACATCTTCTTCTAGAAGATTCCATTGTTGGAGTCTTGATCCTAGCAATTCTGCCTTGTTCTTTGATAAGTCCAAATCACGAATCAGGTCATTTAGTTCTTCCTGTGTTATTCTGTGTGGGGTTGATGATGCACCACAGTGAAAATCTGGATCACTGCATGCTGATGGACCAGGAGAAGAACAGGTCGACTCACCTTTGTCTTCGTCAGATGAATCAAGAGAATATTCTGCTGGAGGTTCTGGAATAGGAAGTCCCTCACCATGTGGAACTGGTCTCAATGCAGACGGAATGTTTGGGTAGACTATTCTCGACTTCTTTCGCTTCGTTATTCCGCCGGAAAGAGGAGGAACCAAGCAGAAGTAACAGTCATTTAGGTGGTTGCTTGGCTCTCTCCACACCATTGGGACTGCAAACGGCATTGATGACCTTTTGCAATTCAACCACTGTGAAAGCTGTGTTGTACATGTAGCACAGCATATATGCGGAGCCCAAGGCTTGTCTTGGTCACCAACCTTGCATCCGAAGTAAAGATGATATGCCTTCTTCACTTGAGAATTGATACTTTTCTTCTGGTTGGCAAATGTCACTTCCCCACAAATATAGCAAAAATTGTCCGCGGTATTAACACACTTTCGAGGCATTACTGTTCTTTATTGTACGTAAATGGATAAAATAATAAGTTTTATGTAACAGTAGCTTGAACTGTCTCGCACAACGTCTAAAATATTTTAAATGCTGAACCTATCTGATTGGGCTTTATATAGTACACTGCTTACGTCAGCTTCAGCAGCCGCCTGGCATTAGTATAATAGGCCTACACATGTATAGTACACTGCTGACGTCAACTTACTTCAGCAGCCGCATGGCATTAGTATTGCATTGCATCAGAAAATGATGCAATCAACTGTGGATGATGTGAGCATGATGGTATTATGCAATGTTACATCATTATTCCGGATGTTGCTGCAGTCCTACTGGAGAAATTTACACAGTGAAACATAGAAAATGAGGTATATGAATATCTTCAAAACGAGAGCCAATACAAATTTTTCACGGTTATATTCGTGTTCGGCACACCAAAATACTACAGATTAGGGCCTTTTCAAGTCAGTAATGATTTCACTGTTGACCAGTGTTTGTGAACGAGTCGCACACATATGTTTGTTATCTCTAGTGAGATTCCCAAAAGTACATTGAAAATGTCATCTCTTGCTTTCATCACCACGAATAAATTTCAATATTTTTGTGCTTAGCATCTAATATCAGCAGGATTTTCTTATAACAATAAAATGAAAGCGGCCTCAAAAATCCGCTGATTGTATGACGTGAGTAGCGTGACTGAAAGTTAATATCGAACCAACTCTCATGAAATGGAAGGGCTTGATTAAACATGAATCAGTCGTATATCGCTTAAAAATAGTATGCAACTAAATAAATAACTGTAGACAAATGCGTACGTAGTTGTATAAAGGAAGACTTGTTAGGTTTTCAAAGACAACGAGCTTCTAGAATGTGATAGATGTGGAAAACAATTCACAGTTGAACAACAAAGTGATAGACTTCAAAACCTTGAGAAGGTGGCTTAAATGTAGGCGACGATGTATTTGCATGGGAATAAATAGAAAAAGTAAACATTAATAAAAATCAAATTGATTGAAACTACATTTCAAAAAATCTGAAAGCCCGGAAATTCAAAATAAAACACTACATGCAATTCTACTAAATTTTGAACAATAAAGGGTAATGAAAATCACACAGATGTCTCTATGTAAGTATCACTGTACATTATCACACAGATGTTTCTATGTTAGTATCACTGTACATTATCACACAGGTGTCTCTATGTAAGTATCACTGTACATTATCACACAGATGTCTCTATGTAAGCATCACTGTACATTATCACACATATGTCTCTATGTAAGTATCACTGTACATTATCACACAGATGTCTCTATGTAAGTATCACTGTACATTATCACACAGATGTCTCTATGTAAGTATCACTGTACATTATCACACAGATGTCTCTATGTAAGTATCACTGTACATTGTTCTCTATATAATATCTTTTCGGGGAAACGTTTGGAAACTATTATTTCCCCAGCGCAGTTTTCCATACATACTTGGGTACCACAGTTTTGTTGTAGCAAGTATTCGCATTTTCATATTGTTTTTATGTTCAACCAATATACTTCAAAGAGCTTTTGAAATCCTATAGCAGCCTTTCGGGCGCACAATTCGTATTTGTATATTCTGATTCAATAATTCGTTTTCTCAAGCGACAAAACTTTCAATACACTCTCACTCTTTATTACATCTGACGTTTTTTGAGGCTAGCATCCGCAGATTAAACTGACTAACAAACAATTCTGCATTCGGCTATGTGTAAGACCGGGTCATTAATTCGGCCATTGTTCAGGAAGGGTCCCTTGCTTTCATAAAGACAAATTCGCACACCTTCTGTGAGATAGGGAACTCCAGGATATTTCAGAGTACTGAAATTAATACTAAATCTATACACAAATGTACATACATATCTCAAGGATTTGAACATTGTGCAAACGACGTGCCTATGCTTCAGTTCAGTTCTTCAACTACAATATCCTATGCTTCAAGTCAGTTATTTAACTACAATATCCTATGCTTCAATTCAGTTCTTCAACTACAATATCCTATGCTTCAAGTCAGTTATTTAACTACAATATCCTATGCTTCAAGTCAATTATTCAACTACAGTATCCTATGCTTCAAGTCAGTTATTCAGCTACAATATCCTATGCTTCAAGTCAGTTATTCAACTACAATATCCTATGCTTCAAGTCAGTCCTACAGCTGCAATATCTTAGGCAAAGAAATCCATAAAGCATGATGTAATTTAACAAAAATGTTACCACATGACCTTGATTGTGCGAGCATATCAACCTTTAATTATTTTTTTGAACTCACTAATGACCGTCGTTATTGATCAAGACTTTTGAAAAACTGAAAACTCTTTGGAAATGTTCAGTGACAGAGAGACGAAGTCATTGATTTTTTACGTTCATTGCATCAATCAGCATATAACTAGATTTTGGCAATGCACATTAGAACTTTATCGATTTCCAGCCAAGAGCGTTCTGGAAGAGCTCCTGCCATGATTTTGATTGTTTCATCTTGCTTATTTCACAATATTTCGTGTTTGAAAACGTAAAAACCAAATTCTATATTACCTCCTCCTTAAACAGTCCGTATAGGGAGAGAGTTGCTCGCTTGTGTTTGCAGATGTTGAACCGCAAAATAATAAATATACGAAATTAATTAGAGTCTAGTATTTGACAAACAAACAGTACGGCATAAACAACAGTCATATTCATCATAACTGACATAACGTTAACGATTTAACATCATCCGATATCCTTTCTTCCAGCTTGGCGAAATTGAATTACAAGGTTAACTTCAAGCACAGCCAATTGTTGCCGATTGGTCTCGTATCTTTTCTGTCAGAGGAAATGACACTGGCGTATTACACGATGTGCATATTATATACAGTACAATGTTTGTTGATAGTGGCGTATTACACGATGTGTATATTATATACAGTACAATGTTTGTTGATACTGGCGTATTACACGATGTGCATATTATATACAGTACAATGTTTGTTGATACTGGCGTATTACACGATGTGCATATTATATACAGTACAATGTTTGTTGATACTGGCGTATTACACGATGTGCATATTATATACAGTACAATGTTTGTTGATACTGGCGTATTACACGATGTGCATATTATATACAGTACAATGTTTGTTGATACTGGCGTATTACACGATGTGCATATTATATACAGTACAATGTTTGTCAGGTTAGAGGTGGCTCTTGGCTGTTTCTTTTCGAGTTAGTGCTTATCATATGTACATGGAGCGTGGAAAAAATAACGCATATCCTGCGTTCATTTTGCTGATATAAAATTAAACACTTTCCTTTGGGGTTACAAATTTAATCTACGCTTGCCAGGAACTTCATTTTCGGCCTTAAGATGTTAGCACAGCCAAATTTACTACTTTGAGCTCGTAGTACATTCCATTAAAAACAGGGCTTAAAAATATGGTTAACACGACAGTGACAAGTATTGATATAAAGAGGAAGTGAAAAGATTTTTAAAGTGTCAGTTAGTTGTCTAGAAAATTGTATGCAACTCCATTTCAATTTCTTCTGACTCGTGCTAGAGTGCTTGCTATTCTATTTTCTATAAACGACGAAATGTTATATTAAAATATGCACTATTGTAAGTTACAAAACATAAGCTTCTATTAATAAAACTGCCCGAGTTTTCAGCCTGAATTTAACAAAAATAGACGCATATATTGATATTATCTTGGCTCTGATGTCTTTTTATTATAAGAGAGTGGTCAGTTTGGCAGTTGAGAGATAAGGTATCAACCTTAACATGGATATGAAATTGTGTTCCGTAAAGTGTCCGATTTTTATGCAATGTTTAACATTTATTCCAACCCATTTCCATGTACTCTTCACTTACATATAATATTCAAACTTGTATTTGGCGAGCAGTACAAATTTGAAGCAAGGACAAGGGTCAGACCATTTTAGTCAGGGAGGCATCAGACGCAGGAAGTCTTGAAAGTTGGTTCTTAAACAGATAAGTTCCATACTCAAGATATTTCATTACATCATATTTTATTTTCTGAAAATCTTAAACATACTCAAATTTTGGGAATAGTTATGTTGCGGCTGCATTGATTTATTAAATGATATCATTTCCACCGGTTTTTGAATGATTTAGAAATTACCTGTGCGACTTGACTGTGAATTTCGTATTCACTTGCGGAATGTACAAATGGTAATTGCAAACCAAAAACCCGCTTTAATGGTAGAATCTTTGATATATATTACCCATGTAAGGACTAATGTTCAGACCAAATAAATGTCAGTATCTAATTTTAAAGATATGCCCTCTAGTATTTTGACTTTACTCACGTGCATAAAGTGAATTGGTTTGAATTTACTAAAGTGCATTGATTCAGCAGAAGGAGCCTGGTTCATTTTGTCGGCTGGGAAAGTTCTTTACACCTTTTCTATGATAGAGAGTGTAGTCTTACACATAGAGATACCATAATCGGAGTTTTAGGATACACAAACCTGACTGAAGAACATCACGTGTGTACTTTTCCAGCAGGAGCTGGCAGGGGTCTGTCTGAAATAAGGTACGAGCCACTTGTAAACAGCATGTTCCACAAAAAGAAAGATGATGCCGAGAATGATTCCAGCACAAAGCATAACGAACAGTCCAGCGTGGTGCTGCACTTCTAGCTGGGAATCTTCTTGCTTGATACGCTGCTTGTAGCACTGTGCGTCGGCGAAGTGGACATCTATTAGGTCCTCGATATAACCACTGGCATGATATTGTTGGATCCTTTTCGACAAAGAAGCCTATGGATTGAGAAAGGTTGATAAGAACTACCATTAGCTATAAAAAAAATAGTTCTTTTGTTTCGTAAAAAGAAAATCGAATTTTATTTTTCAAATACGTAGGTTAATATAAAATATTGAACAATAGGCGTTAGACCGAGCTATAGCCCCTGTGATGTCATTCACGTGAGCTTGCCAAACATTCTGCAAAAGATGAATATGAAAGTGAAAATTAAGGTCATATAAATTATTAAAAGGTAGACAACCTATTTTAACCATTGTTTGATCCTTCTGGTTTATTTCCGAAACTGACAAAAGAAACTCAATTAGTAATTTTGTAAGGAACACATTTATTTTTAAAAAAATGCTAAAATCACGTAAAACGAAATAGATAAATGCTTTAGAACCGCAACAGACACAAAACATAATCCTTTCTCTGAGATGATTATACCGAGGGTAATCGTAACGACAATCCTAATTAAATAAGACCGTGACGCAGATGAATCTTCAACGTTATTCTGGTAAATAAGTTATAGCTATGGTTTGTTTTCTTGTTTTTTACCAAATCGAGTTTGTGGTGATCATATGTTGTCCTGAACATTCAAACCAAACAAGGATGATATTGAAATATCTGCAAAGATGCCAAGACCGGCATAAACAGATAGCGTTTTGTTGTTGGAGTTTTCTCAGAGCAAAATTGTTAGATATCAGTTTCAAATTATGTTGACAATATTACTAAAACCTTCAATACTTTGATCTCCTTCTATGCAACTACATACCGTTGGAAAGTCTAAGGATATAAAAGAAGTATATCACGGGATGACGTTCTTAGATTAGATGATCAATGTGCAGTCTGAGAGGCTATTGATCTGGTATTGTGCATGTCGACAGAAGGGCGTTTCAAGGTAGAGGCTAAAGTGGTTTCAAGTAGGTAATATGGCCAATGTACACATTGACAGAAGAGTCTTCAGAGGAAAGAGGTTTAAGATTTCTCATATGGTTATTATGACTAATGTACTATTTGATAGGCTATTGATTTGGTGTCGCAAAGGTTGACAGAAGCGTCTTGGGAGGGAAGAGGTTAAATATGTCTCACAGAGATATTGTGACCATTGTACAACTTGACAGGTTATTGATTTGGTATTATTAGTGTTGACAGATGGTAAAGAAAGGTAAAAGGACAAAGACGTCTCATAGAGGTATTGTGACCAAAGTGCAGTCTGACAGATTATTCATGTGATATTTTGCTTTTCGATAGAACGTCATCAGAGAGAAGTGGGTAAAGAAGTCTCAGGAAGTAATATGACCGTTGTGCATTCCGACAAAGACGCCTCAGTGGAGTACCATGACCAGACCAATCGATATACTATCATCTAAGGAGTATAGGTTTGAAAAGGAAAATGTATTTTGTAAGATTTTTGTAGAAGAAAATGTATATATACGTATTATAATTGAATTTGCTTTGATACAGACAGAGAAGCTTGGTGAATATTTTTGTGTAACAAGTGTCCATGAAAAGGTTTGTGTATATAAGTTGTTCTCTTATGAAGCACATAATGATTGTTTATACAATACATATATAGTCTACTCGCTGCATCCAAGATAAAATATTTTCCACAGAACGTTTTCTTTATACACAATCCTTGCTAACTCATAATTGTACCTTTATTGGCACCTGTCAGATCCACTAATTAAATGTATATATAGGTTTTAATGAGAATGTACCTATACAATAAATTAATAACAGTGTTTGGACAGGCAACACGAAAACAACTTCATTCCAATTTTTCATATTCCGGATTTGTATATAATGATTATCGCCGTAAGATTAATTAAATGCATATGACGTATTGACTCTTTGCATGGACTTGTTTATTTATTAGATAAAGCTTTGTATCTTTTTTCTAATTTTGATTAAGAGAGAGAAAGTTTCAAAAGATGTAGAAAGGGGTAAATACAGGGATACGTTCCATCGGTGGAAACGTTCACTAAGAAGAGAACAATTGTTAAGGAACGTTTACTAATTCTTTTCCTTAATTCAACACTTATATTTTACACCATATAAAATAGACATGTTCTTTAAGGATGCTTATTTCTGGTTCTCTTACTGTCCTCTGTAGACAGGTTTCACTAAAATTATTTTAAGAATTATAGCAACGCTTAATCAACTAGCTTTGTACAACCACTGAGAATGGATGAATTTCATGTCGTGAGAATTCATCCCATTTAATCCATAAAAACTGATCTTTGGATTTATTGTACCGAATTCTATTTAAATATTTTGACCAAAGTTAAACGGTTCTAAAAGAGTTTAGGTCTTATACAATGGTATACCCAGAAACAAGAATTCTCTTACACTTTGTGAAGTTATTCATTGGTAGTCTTAAGCACAGCCGAAACTAGCCCGAGTGCTTTCGGAATCTACCGATTACTTTTTCAAGGGTATGAAGTCGTATCGTAAAAAACACCGCTGTACAAACTCGTTCCTTTCATCTTTGCCTTGTTTCCTTGTATCGTTTTTGTAAATATTCACAAACAACATGTACCTTCTGCAGATTATTTACATTTTTATGTTTTGTTCTTGTCTCGTTTGTTTAAGCTATGTTGTATGCTATTGTTTAAGCTAGGTTGTAGGCTATGTCCATGATAAAGAAATCAGTAGATTCCAAAAGCATTCGGGGTGATTTTACACCAGCTATTGCACCGTTGTTTCTAAGTTTTTGCATATATACGATTTTCCCTGACAAATACGATCATTATGATCCGGTACGATTTGCGAAGATTGTTGAATAGCGTCGGTCTTATCTTATAGTGTCTTGAAACTGCATAATACGAACAAAATCGATGTAGAAAGTAATATGTAAACAACTTTCGTATCACGTGTACCATCAGTGTAACATAACTATTTCAAAGTAATAATTTATAATAATTGAAAAATTCCACATAACCGGAGAAAACACAGTTTGAATTCCAGCTCTTGCAGAGTTAGTTGCATAGCATTTACTATTAACTTTTATTTTTCATGTTTTGCATGTTATCCTAGGAATTAAAAATTTTATTTCTGATCATGCACGAGTATATTTTTCTCTCTCGTTTCTCAAAAATAAAATAAAGAATATCTTGTCTTGGAGTGACAACTGTACGCACCATCTTACATTTGAATTACAATTAAAAGTTTCAATAATTGAAATAAATAGTTGCAAAAGACTCACTTTAATGAGCTATTGACCACAGTGTTGCATTTTCTTCAATGGAACAAAAGGTATTTGCCAGACGTTAAGCTTAAATGAACGTGTCAGTACTGGAAACTAGAATAATTGTGAGTTTATTATTTTTTCTTCGTTTTTATCCCAAAAAGATTATATTTCAGCCAACCCTTCAATTCTTAAATTCTTGGTTGAATCATCACTTCATGAACTCGTGCATCACGATTTGGCAAGACGGAGTTACTGGATGAGAAGCCAGTGAAGTTGAAACCATATCCGTTACCCTAGACGAAATTAGTAAGTGTCCGAAATGAGATTCAAGCTATGATAGACTTGGGAGTTATAGAACCAAATGAGTCTGCTTATAGCCTTCCTGTTGTGTTGGTACAGAAAAAAGACGGTACACAGATTGTGCGTCGATTACAGGAAGTTGAACAGGATTCGAGGTAGAACTGTTACCTGATCCTGAGTCCATTTTGCCGGGGTGACCAACGCGAAATATTTTTCGAAAATCGATCTGTCAAAGGGATACTGGCAAATTCCAGTTCCAAATGAAGACAGAGTAAAACTTGCCTTCGCAACTCCAGATGGGACCTACCATTGGGTAGTCATGCCATTCGGGGTCCAGAATAAGCCGAGTGTATTCACGCATATGATGCGAAAATTACTTGAACCGTTACGGGGGGCAGGGGTTTCAAACTTCGTAGACGATTTACTCTTAGCGACAGCTACTTGGGATGATCATATCATTTTGCTGAGAAACGTTTTAGAGCGACTTCGACAAACGGGACTGACCGCACGACCATCTAAGTGCCATGTAGGGTTTAGGAAACTAACCTACCTAGGTCATACAGTCATACAGTCATACGTTAACTCCAGATAGTTTAAAGGTCGACAAACTTAGGTACGACCGATCACTAAGACGGAAGTTTGATCTTTTTTTGGGACTGGCTGGGTATTATCGTCGATATGTTGCTAACTGCAGCGCTATTGCTAGCCCATTGACTGACTCGACTCGGAAGAACGAAGTTATATGGACAGACGCTTTTCAGACTTTGAAGGACAGACTGACGTGAGACTCAGTAGTGAAAATGCCTTTTGTGACACGAGATTTTGTCTTACGTACTGCCGCTTGGGATAGAGGTTTAGATGCTGTGCTATTACAAGAGCATGACGGAAACTTATTCCCAGTTGCATACAGTTGTAGGAAATTGTCAACTGCAGAACGCAATTATTCAGTCTCTGAGAAAGAATGCCTGGCGATTATCTTTGGGATATCTCAATTCCAACGTTACCTGCATGGACGAAAATTATATTAGAAACTGACCACCAACCACTCGCCTATTTAGCTCACTCTAAGTTAACAAATGGAAAGTTAATGAGATGGTCATTATTTCCACGACAGTACCAAATCCAGATGCGGTATATTAAGGGCAACGAGAATGTAGGGGCTGATTGCTTAAGTAGACTAGGAACGTTTGAGGTGAAGGGTTCACCTGGGGACGTGTAAATGAACCAGGTTGGATCTCCGAAATTTGGAGAGTAAAAATCCCTGACTTTACTCTTCAAAGGGGGCCAATTTGTAAGTATGCAAGTTTCTGTCGATCTATAACGAGCACATTAATTTGGGCCAGAGAACAATTAATTAATTAATTTATGGGGACACGTGCTTGTTAAATTGCTATACTGCAATGATTTCTAATGTATGTCTCTGGAGAGGAAGTGATTCTTAATTAAGCCTTTGTTTACTTAACCGTTAGACGACTAGAAAAGGGAAGGTTACCTTCGATTTTATATTGGAACTGTCAGATTTTAAATTTTCAAGATCTGATTGTTTGGAATTCTATAAGTCATGCTGACCACAATTTTGACATCTAGTTATAAAAGGCGGTAAATATATTTAATCCTGATTGGTTACGCTAAATAAGGGGCGGGGTTCCCACACGAAAATTCTTGGCGATAAATTGCCCTCATCGAAAAAAATCTAGTCAGTCTGCAATTTTCCTGCACGAGTGAAAACATAAGGGTCTCCAAAAGTGAATTTGGAAGAAATTATCTCGTAAAACATTGGTCAAAGTGACCGGACGTCTGGAAAGTCAACGGACACAATTTTGGCGGTAGAAGCTAACAAAGCCTGAAAGCACAAGGTATTTGCATCAGTTTCATGTAGTTCGTTGATACCAATATAATCATTTGCTTGAATTTATTTGTTTAAATCCGCAGATCAGTTCTCTTGAAATGAGTGTAACTGTGTTTGAGTTAATCTATATGAATTCGTACAATGGTCATCTTTATATAAGTTTGATGAATTGTTTGAATTTGTCGTCTTGATTGATATATGAATCCAACAATTTCATGCAGTACTTTCGGTGAAAGATTTATTCCAAAAAGAAGTGAATCTTCCTAATGTAATGTATTATCCCAGTTGTTTATGTAATAGATTAATTTTTTTGTTTGTCCATGTACGTGGGCTCGTGTCATTCTGTTCTATATATCTGCACAGATCTCTATTTATTCTATCTATAATTTCACACTTTATTTTAAAATTTACTCGATCCGGGCAACAATACCATGGGCGATCACCCTCTAGATAACGATAGCCAAATAAAGCGGACACCTTGTAAGAAGGTACAACCTCATAATACCATACCACCAGCAGAAACGCTACAACACAGTACACATCAATATTCACTGAGACCCTTATCAACAATATTAACACAACATAAATAAACCACTCTTCCGAGCGGCCCTTATGAATTCTAATGCAGCGTAGTACAGACCAATCTTTTGCGAGACCCCCTCTCTCATCAGTATTGATGTAGTAGCCTGAGATTCAATACGGTTAATTTTCTTGAAGGTTTGTGTGACGGTCTGGGAACATGCGAAAATTCCCTCTGCTTTACCCTTCTTGTTAAATAGGATAACTTCACGTTCAATAACTCTGATCTAGACATCCCTGTCCTAACAATACATACAGTATCCTCATTGCCCCGTTTTAAATTGATTGCCATATCCGTTTCCCTCATTTCGAAAATTACAATAGCTTTTACCATGCATTTTATTGCTATGGAAGATTCATTACATGAAATGTCACGTGCAGCAGCAGGATTACATCGTTCTGGATGAGGTAATGGTCATGTGTTAACTGGTTATTACATGTATGACTAGACCAAATTTAACCAGTTAAAAGACGGGTTGTCGGGTTAATGAATAGCAAACAACATACTTGTGAAAACAAATAATGTGTGAATTAATTTAATGTTAAAACTGTGGTACATGTCAAGCCATTGATAATCAGTATAACTGTTGTTTTATTCATCTAAGAGATCTTGTTCAAGTATTTGCTTGATAACAATGATATAGGATAAAATACCGATCATAAATGGCAGTTGATTCCACAATATATTACAGTTGTGCAAAAATAAAATTTTTATATTGATCTTTTTACCGACAACATTTTGATTCAATTCTAAGTTTTAATTATTTTTTGCTATTATCTTTTTAATCTTTTTAATAAACGGAATGCATTTCATCTTTTTCTTTACCAAAAATAAAATACCTATCTTTTTACAAAAAATACAATTTGGACATTCTACTGAACTGAGATGGACGTTAGTGAAAAATGGAACAATGAATTTACCCTTGCAAAATCTGGAACGAGGAATTTTCATTAGCTGTGGTATATGACTTAGTGCCGGTCTCAAACACCTATCTGCACATCCAACTGAACAAATGAATTAATGTAACGATATCAAATGTATTGTTACCTTCTGCAAACAGAAAGAATTGTAACTGAATCAACTGAATTTTGCACGAGCTTCACATAATTGCCGACGTCATTCTTATCATGACTTCGTTAAGCTGATGATCTTAACACTTTTTATAAAACGAGTTCTATATGAGTGTCCTTTGCCTTTATCGTTGCATGATGCACAAGAAAGTTGCGGCAAAACTGCATGAATAAACCTGCAATCAGTTACATACGTACAGCTCATTAGCCAACTGACACGTTATGCTTATAATTTCATTTTGATGTTTCTTCTATACTGTTTCCACTCTTTACGATCCCGAGCCTACTATTTGCTAAATGAAAGGCTTAACGGGAAATAGTGGACATCTAGAACTAACCATGTTTAATTACGTCTTTATAACAGTATTGACGTCATAACGACTTTAAGTATTGTTACTCATAAAAACCTATGTAATAGCATGAGCCTATTAGGAAATTAATCGCTTATATAAAAAAATTATTTCGTAACTTCCAGTAATTAATTAATTAATTGGAAGTGACGACATTTCGTTAATAGCTGAAAAGTTGTCAAATGTTATTTGTATTTATATCCTTTAAACAATTATTCGCATGGTGTCTTCTGCCAAATTTCCCGGTTTGGGAAATATTACTACAATTGATGTTGAGTATTATTTTTAGAGTCGAGTACATTCGACACTTGTCTGAAAGAGACAAGAGTAGTACAGAAGTGGTGATGTTTAGACAAAGTCTTTATTCTTTTTTAATCACTGATTTTTCAGTTTTAAAATCCGATTGACAACTAAAATGTAAAATGTTGTTGGGGATTGGAGCAACATCGTTTCACATCCCTGATAGTTGAACAGCTTCATTTTATACTGCTGCTGCACAAAATATAAAACGAAATGCAAATTACACATTTACTGCTTTAACTTAAAATGGAAAATGATTCAAAGTCAACAGAGAGTTATCTAGAATCCGCCACATCCATACTAATATACCCACATTATCAAAATATAGACTGAGCCAGCGATGTTCTGGTACCCCTACGAAGCACTTATAAAACTACGATTTGAAAAAAATGTATTGTTTATATGTAGGACAGGATTGTTTATATTAGAAAAATAAAGTCTTTGCTAGTGATGTTTTTGTACCGTACACCATACATACATTACATACAAGGTTGAATGTTAATAGGCAACTACCAAACAAGTAATTAGGCAGTCCTGGTTAACCCAGTCAAAACCACTGGCATAGTTAGTTTTAACATTTCTTCAGAAGTTAGTAAGGTGGTTTCATTATACTACTAAGAAGCAGAAACAACATGTAAATGCTTCGTTAACTACTCTAACGTTTACAAAGAATTGGCTTAGTTACAATACCGACTTCTATGTAACTCGTCAATTATATGCTAATATGATTGCAGGTAACCAATAAACTGCACCAATTTGTTTGCTTTTGTGGGTTTAACTCCCGTTTTTCAGCATATACAGACTGCCAATATGTGTGTAGGAAGAACCCGAGAAACCACGGGAAGAACCATCGACCCACGGGAAGCTACTGGCATGGTTACCATTATGGCATGGTGAGACTCGAACCAACGCGGACAGAGTTGAGATGTATAAGTGATCAGTAACATACATACATACATACATACATACATACATACATTAAAAACAAATATGATTATCTATTGGAATATTTTTAACCAATAAGGATTATCGGTTCATAAGCTTTGATGCATAGAGAATATTTAACTGATATGAAAATGAACATAAAGTTTTATGATACAAGCGAATATCACAACGACAACTTGTCTGTAGTGAAAAAGAATATTGGTTTATTCGAGGAGTAATTAAATGTTAGACATGTAAGAGTGTTTGTTGGCTTAACGTCAAAAACATATTCAATCAAAACTGGCCATAATGAGAAGAAGGTGTGCACGGAAATAAAGAAATGTTTTAGCTAAATAATATATATGCTTAGTCGTTAGGGAATATGGGTTCGTGTGTGCAGGCAAGGCGATAGGTGCCGTTTACCCGCGGACCTGGGTTCGAGTACGAATTAAAAATTCTCTAACCTGTATGATAGTATTATTTGCATTACTATTATTAAGCATTCTTCTATAGGAGTCCAGAGATAGCACTTTATATAAGAAAAGTCCCAGAAATATATGTACAGCTGGTAAAAATACAGGTTTATACAAATACGGATACAAAATTGGACCACCCAATAAAATAGCTTCTTAGGAAATGTTGCAAATAACGATTTCAGTGTGTTTATCTACATAATTATAAGTGCATTTGTTGATAAGATTCCTCCGTAATTTTTATTTATGTGCGTTGTTGGGTACGTGAACATCAGTTTTCGGATTCTTTATTTTTACAAAATGTAAACAATGCTTTTCTTCAGATACATGGTCTATATTTTCAAATTATAAAACTTGTATAACTGTTCTGTAGGGGTATGAAAATATCACTGGAGCAGTCTATTTTTGTTTTTGTAATGTAGACAAAGTAGTAGATACATAATTTCTGGAATATTCCAAATGTGGGTCAGATGAAAATGTATATACTTGAAAAATAACAAGGGAGCAAAGTTGTTGCCTCTATTTTCAACCAACTGATGCCTTTAGTTTCTCTATGCAGCCCGAGTCTGAACAGACAAAGACTAAAATCACCAACGTCAGCCTGACTTCGATTGTATTCTACTTTCACATAACGATTACCGAAAAAGACTATATGGAACTGTACAATGGTAATCACTAATCAAATTCATAACTAACCTTAAGTATAAAATATCACGTGCCAGGTTTACTAAATCAGTAATAATAACAAACATTTCCATGATTCATCAAGACACCATACCCTCAGTACATTATCTAACAACAGAACTATTAAAATATTTAAGTATGGATGCGTAATTTCGATGAGATTTAATGACCTCTGCTCAGTGATTCTTGAATAATAATGGTAATATATTTTTTAAAATCAGCCCTCGGTTTCCTTCATTCAGACGATTTGACCGCAAAGTGATGTCATTAATAGTCAGTTGCAATGCCCTTTCTCTGTATGAATACTGTGTAATTCGACTCTTTTCTATGACATTGAACTGATCTTGAAGTCAAGAGTATCCATACTCAACGTCTCAAAATGCATTAGGTCGATACTGTCATAAAATGGAACTCGCAATAACTAATTTATGGCACAATATCAAATTGTACGTATTTCCCCATTATTCCGCCCACATAAATTCTTACTTATCTTAGCTACTGTGGGTACAATTCATCTGATATATTGCCTCTAGAGGCCAAACTCTTTCCAATTGAAAATAACGGTATGACGAAAAATAAGGTTATTGATTTAACCCGTTTCTTCCACCCCACCCCCAGCCATAAAATTAATCAATGAGGCGTTCGTATAATATGCTGAGAAGAAACAATTAATCTAGACCAACTTGATAACTATGAGTGTTATTATTAGTAGTTATGAGTCTAGACCAACTTGAGAACTATGAGTGTTATTAATGGTAGTTATGAGTCTAGACCAACTTGAGAACTATGAGTGTTATTAATGGTAGTTATGAGTCTAGACCAACTTGAGAACTATGAGTGTTATTATTGGTAGTTATGAGTCTAGACCAACTTGAGAACTATGAGTGTTATTATTAGTAGTTATGAGTCTAGACCAACTTGAGAACTATGACTGTTATTGTTGGTGGTTATGAGTCTAGACCAACTTGAGAACTATGAGTGTTATTATTGGTAACAATTAATCTAGACTAACTTGAGAACTATGAGCGTTATTATTGGTAGTTATGAGTCTAGACCAACTTGAGAAATATGAGTGTTATTATTGGTAGTTATGAGTCTAGACCAACTTGAGAACTATGAGTGTTATTATTGGTAGTTATGAGTCTAAACCAACTTGAGAACTATGAATCTTATTATTGGTAGTTATGAGTCTAGACCAACTTGAGAACTATGAGTATTATTATTGGTAGTTATGAATCTAGACCAACTTGATAACTATGAGTGTTATTGTTGGTAACAATTAATCTAGACCAACTTGAGATTTATGAGTGTTATTGTTGGTAGTTATGAGTCTAGACCAACTTGAGAACTATGAGTGTTATTATTGGTAGTTATGAGTCTAGACCAACTTGAGAACTATGAGTGTTATTATTGGTAGTTATGAATCTAGACCAACTTGATAACTATGAGAGTTATTGTTGGTAACAATTAATCTAGACCAACTTGAGATTTATGAGTGTTATTGTTGGTAGTTATGAGTCTAGACCAACTTGAGAATTATGAGTGTTATTGTTGGTAACAATTAATCTAGACTAACTTGAGAACTATGAGTGTTATTATTGGTAGTTATGAGTCTAGACTAACTTGAGAACTATGAGTGTTATTATTGGTAACAATTAATCTAGAACAACTTGAGAACTATGAGTGTTATTATTGGTAACAATTAATCTAGACTAACTTGAGAACTATGAGTGTTATTATTGGTAGTTATGAGTCTAGACCAACTTGAGAACTATGAGTGTTATTATTGGTAGTTATGAATCTAGACCAACTTGATAACTATGAGAGTTATTGTTGGTAACAATTAATCTAGACCAACTTGAGATTTATGAGTGTTATTGTTGGTAGTTATGAGTCTAGACCAACTTGAGAATTATGAGTGTTATTGTTGGTAACAATTAATCTAGACTAACTTGAGAACTATGAGTGTTATTATTGGTAGTTATGAGTCTAGACTAACTTGAGAACTATGAGTGTTATTATTGGTAACAATTAATCTAGAACAACTTGAGAACTATGAGTGTTATTATTGGTAACAATTAATCTAGACTAACTTGAGAACTATGAGTGTTATTATTGGTAGTTATGAGTCTAGACCAACTTGAGAACTATGAGTGTTATTATTGGTAGTTATGAATCTAGACCAACTTGAGAACTACGAGTGTTATTGTTGGTAGTTATGAGTCTAGACCAACTTGAGAACTACGAGTGTTATTGTTGGTAGTTATGAGTCTAGACCAACTTGAGAACTATGAGTGTTATTATTGGTAGTTATGAGTCTAGACCAACTTGAGAACTATGAGTGCTATTATTGGTAGTTATGAATCTAGACCAACTTGAGAACTATGAGTGTTATTATTGGTAGTTATGAGTCTAAACCAACTTGAGAACTATGAATGTTATTATTGGTAGTTATGAGTCTAGACCAACTTGAGAACTATGAGTATTATTATTGGTAGTTATGAATCTAGACCAACTTGATAACTATGAGTGTTATTGTTGGTAACAATTAATCTAGACCAACTTGAGATTTATGAGTGTTATTGTTGGTAGTTATGAGTCTAGACCAACTTGAGAACTATGAGTGTTATTATTGGTAGTTATGAGTCTAGACCAACTTGAGAACTATGAGTGTTATTATTGGTAGTTATGAATCTAGACCAACTTGATAACTATGAGAGTTATTGTTGGTAACAATTAATCTAGACCAACTTGAGATTTATGAGTGTTATTGTTGGTAGTTATGAGTCTAGACCAACTTGAGAATTATGAGTGTTATTGTTGGTAACAATTAATCTAGACTAACTTGAGAACTATGAGTGTTATTATTGGTAGTTATGAGTCTAGACTAACTTGAGAACTATGAGTGTTATTATTGGTAACAATTAATCTAGAACAACTTGAGAACTATGAGTGTTATTATTGGTAACAATTAATCTAGACTAACTTGAGAACTATGAGTGTTATTATTGGTAGTTATGAGTCTAGACCAGCTTGAGAACTATGAGTGTTATTATTGGTAGTTATGAATCTAGACCAACTTGAGAACTACGAGTGTTATTGTTGGTAGTTATGAGTCTAGACCAACTTGAGAACTACGAGTGTTATTATTGGTAGTTATGAGTCTAGACCAACTTGAGAACTATGAGTGCTATTATTGGTAGTTATGAATCTAGACCAACTTGAGAACTATGAGTGTTATTATTGGTAGTTATGAGTCTAGACCAACTTGAGAACTATGACTGTTATTGTTGGTAGTTATGAGTCTAGACCAACTTGAGAACTATGAGTGTTATTATTGGTAGTTATGAGTCTAGACCAACTTGAGAACTATGAGTGCTATTATTGGTAGTTATGAGTCTAGACCAACTTGAGAACTATGAGTGCTATTATTGGTAGTTATGAGTCTAGACCAACTTGAGAACTATGAGTGTTATTATTGGTAGTTATGAATCTAGACCAACTTGAGAACTATGAGTGTTATTATTGGTAGTTATGAGTCTAGACCAACTTGAGAACTATGAGTGTTATTATTGGTAACAATTAATCTAGACCAACTTGAGAACTACGAGTGTTATTGTTGGTAGTTATGAGTCTAGACCAACTTGAGAACTATGAGTGTTATTATTGGTAGTTATGAGTCTAGACCAACTTGAGAACTATGAGTGCTATTATTGGTAGTTATGAATCTAGACCAACTTGAGAACTATGAGTGCTATTATTGGTAGTTATGAGTCTAGACCAACTTGAGAACTATGAGTGTTATTGTTGGTAGTTATGAGTCTAGACCAACTTGAGAACTATGAGTGTTATTATTGGTAGTTATGAGTCTAGACCAACTTGAGAACTATGAGTGCTATTATTGGTAGTTATGAATCTAGACCAACTTGAGAACTATGAGTGTTATTATTGGTGCCAGATATATAAATTAGGATATAGAAAGATGACCGATCATATTACAATTTTAAATGACGTCACCGCGTACTTAAAGTAACTTTTTTTCTTTTTATCTTTGACAGTTTCTAGTTAGGGATCAACTCCAACACATAGAAATGTAAAGAAAAATGCGTCGAGCCGATTGCTAGATACAATATAAAAAAGATACCTATCAAGTCCACATATGGAATATCCCTTCCCCAAAAGATTTCGACATGGATCTGTCTTTGCGATTTAATATAACGAGCAATTTTTCGACCTTTAAAACAAGTCTTGACGAAGTTTATAAAAAGTAATAAAAGAAAGAAGAGGATCACTGTAAGTGACAGCTATGTACAGTAGGTGCACGATAAACCAAATCTATTAAAATTTTGCAATAATTGAAACCTCTACTTATAGGATTTTAATTTCAACCACTGTTTGAAAGTTTCTAGTCTGGGATTACTCCAGTAGAATTAAAAGTTTAGAGAAAAGTCGCGAAGACATAGAAAAGCCTTTCAAGGAACACATCTTAAGTCAAAGATTGGAATCAAACATCACCTTCTCAGAGCCTTTTAAAATGGACCATTCTTTGAGATTTTCTGTCTGAGGATATGTTTACCGCCCAAAAAGGTATAGACGAAGTTTCTCAAGATAAGTAAGGAAAACACAATAGTCTTTTGGATACCAGCAATATTAAGCTGCTGTACTGTTGACCGATTATATCTAAAATTTGCAATGTGTGATTCCTACTTACACAAGTTCGATTTCAACCAATATTTCATGGTTTGTTACATGTTCCAACATTGATAAAAGTTAGGACAAAAATTCATCAAAGCTGATTTCAAGAAATAGGGGGCTTAATGTTGGTACCTGTATGTTCTTTTTGGGGGTGGAGGAGAGGAGGGGGTATAACATAGGCCGTAAGAGAATTAAATATTACATATAAATATAATCGGTAACATCACTTCGTGAAGAATATTTACTTTGACCTTTCCTTGACATGTTGGAATATTTTCGAGAAGAATCTGTGACAGAAGGGCTAGTTCAGTTGCAGTTTCATTTTAAGGATCTGTTCCAACAGCAGGAAATAATTCAACGAAAGTAGAGAACTAAATATATCGTTATTTTTTATTTTAAAAAAACACACAAGGGACGACCCTAAAATCCATATATGGCTTCTACAGTCCACCTCTAAAAATGATTTCGATATGGATCGTTTGATCCCCAAGAAAAGTATAAGCAAAGTTCACCAAGCACAATCAGAAAAATACAAACGTCTTTATGGACACCGATAATATTAAACAGACATTGATTATATCCAAATTTTGCAGTGTGTGAACATCTACTTAGACAATTTTGATCTTGATTCCTGTTTGAGATTTCCTACTTAAAGATCTCTTCCAACAGTAGCAAATTTATATAAAAACAAAAATTCATCTAGCCCATTTCAAGACAAAAGGTGGTAAAATATATGAAAGTTTTATAAAGCCAACAAGATTACCTCTTATGTATGTTATGCATATTTGATTTAATTATATCTGATTGTATATATATATATATATATATATATATATATATATATATATATATATATATATATATATATATATATATATATATTTCAATTTATTTGTTTGTTTGTCAGTTTTGAATTTTTTTTATTTTTCATTACATGCTATTGTGATGTAAATTTATTCATTGGAGATGATACTTTTTCAGAAAATAGTTTGACCTTGACTGCTCGTTTTAGTAAACACCACGTGTTGACCTAGATCCTGACCATGATTCAAAATTAGTAGCAACCACGTAAATAAGTTCTATTTTTATTTTAAAATGATTAGTTGTTGTCGAAGTCATGATGGGACTACTGATTTAAGATGTAAACAATTTTTATATTTTATTTTTAGAGTAAAATGATTGGTTTTCGTCCAAGCCACACCACTAAGAAGTAAATAATTTCGACGAGGCTCTGGAACATGATCACGTGACCCCCTTTTTCTTTTTAGAATACGATATAACCTTTGTTTTGGAGAGATTTTTTCAGTAGTTGGACTTTTTCTTTACACTGGAAGGTGTATGTTGTGCTGTTTGGAGTTATTTCAAATTACTTGGATTCAAAAGGATTAATTTCTTTTTTTCCTGGAAAATACGTATGCGCATGTAAAATTGTTGAACAAGGACAACTTTTATTTAAAAAAATGTTCAGATTTCTAGAACCGGAGTGATATTTCTTGTTTCTACAAGGAACTGTAGACTTAAGCACTACAGGTTACAATATACGTCATTGTCTTCGATCTTAAATTCTTCGTTGGAACTTGAAACCATTAGAACATTTTATTATTCGGACTACTCAAATTTTATTCGTGGATTATTCTTGGATTATTTGTGGATTTGATTCTTAAAACCCGTAAGCTAAAATTTCTTCATATTTACAGAATTTTTCCAGGGAAATAAATTATTGTATTTTTCGGAGCTTGTTGTTTTTACTCTTTCTTGTGTTTCTGTTTATTCGGGCCTAAACACGTAACATAAGAGGTCTATGTGTGGATCGTACAGTCCACCCCTACAAAGATCTTGATATGGATCGTTCGTTGATATTTTAAACCAAGGGTAACGTTTGCCCATGAAAAACAGACGGTTTAATAATTTGAGATAGGAAGAATTCTTTATGTTTGGAGTTAGGGCCGTGTCTCGTGTTGCACGGTTCGGAATTACTAATATTCGGCTTGGAACAGCTTACTGTTGAGTCATACAAACGTAAAGCAAGACAAATGATATGGGAGTGAAATTAGAGTTTCGTGATATGTTGTCATGGCGTTTTGAAACAAATATTGTTAGAATTTTTGGGGGGTCGAAAATATCGCTTGAGATAACAAATCTGAAGGATTGGTCCATCTCAAATTTGTTTTCATCGAGGCGTCGTTCCATATGTAAACCAAAGAGGTAATCTCCTTATGAGCTTTCATATAACTCGTATATTTATGTACCTATTTCTCGAAGTCGTCTCGACGAATTTTCTGTAACATTTCCTACTGTTAGTGGAGTTTCCTAACTAGAAACTATCAAATGGGGTTTCAGATGAAAGTACTTTAAGGAAGAGTTCATTTCACTGACAGTTTTCATATTATCGGCGATCTCTGTTTTCGGTTTTATATAGATGGGGAAAAAATAAAACACTCGTATTTCTCAAACTAGGTTAGAACAATAGCAATGAATGTCCTGAAGAACGTTGAAATTTGATGCAGCATTTTTTAAGCCGGAAATCAGTAAGTGAATACCTATTCTTTATTGAATCTGGAATAATCAATAGGCAGCCAACTCATTTTAAATAAGGAATATGTAGCCAGCTCGATGTGAATACGGAGTAAGTAGCCAACTCATTGTGAATAACGAATAAGCAGCCAGCTCGATGTGAATATGGAATAAGCAGCCAACTCATTGTGAACACGAAAGAAGTATCCAACTCCATGTGGATATATTTAAATCGGGAATAAGTAACTGGTTATGTATTCGTTATTGAATAGGAAGCTAGTTACTTATTCCTTATTAAATCTAGAATAAGGAACAAATAACCAGCTTGAAGCCCATGGAACACGTCTATTGCATTCTTGATTTTATGTCTGTCCTATGATCTTTTAATCTCATTGTATCTCGAATAATTCAACTACATATTGTCCTAATGTACCCACAAACTCCAGTTAAAGTTGTACGAATGAAGGCCGGAAATCATTCTGTGGTAAAGACAATAAAGACTAATTTGTCTGATGATGGTTTGAATGCACACAGCGAAAGATTTATATACTAGTATTTCTGTCTCAATTGACTGACGTAGTATGCGTCGTTTGATTTTGTCTTTGATTAGAAGTCATAAGGATGACAATAGTTTGCAACATTTAGTTTGGATGAAACTTGATGAAAAGTGTTGTTTTTATAAAGCTGAAATATAGTAATCAATAATTACAGAGGAAAGGCTGTAAGCTTTACATAAAAGCTTTGTATTTCGAATGGAAATCATAAACTTTAGATATGTGAGCATTTGCAATGTGATTGAATAATAAAAAAGGACATCAACATACAAGTAGTATTAGTTTTCTTCGGAGAAGAGGGATACTAGGAATCAGCAGGTTATAAATTGGCAATTAGGATGCAAAATATCGGAGGTACATCTTAGTGTGCGTCAATATGAGTTACAGATCTGTGCCAATACGACACTGATTAGTTGTAGTTAATGAAAGGGTGCCCTCAGAATTTTTTCCTGCTGTAAAACATACAGTAGTAAGCCATTAATTTTTACGGATTATAGGCCAAAACATGTTTAGATGTGAAACAGGTTGGTGGGTGGGGTGGATGGGGTCAAGTGACCCCTCTTGTCCCTATTTACGGATGCCCATTGGTTAATTCTAGGAAATGGGATTCTAGGCATACTATTAGTCGTGTTCTTTATCCGGAAGAAAACCGCCACTGCTCTTTTCTAAGCGATCTCACTATCAGTTGACGTGCAGGAGATAAAACAACAAACTCTCCTTCAAATGTATCTAATTCTATTTAAATGGCCATATTAATAAATGTATTATTAGTTGACATAACACTTAAACATATTAGAAATATATAAACGACATATGTCAAAGTTAAGATAAGAAAATGGATAGATTGAATCTGCATCAACCTATATTTCAATTGGTCGTTTGTTTGATTGATTTAACCTCTGAAGGTCAAACACACAACGGAAATTGTATTTGCTTCAATGTCTGGACCATTAGTCACGAAACCGATGGATTGTAAGTCTTAAGGATACATATAATTATTTGTTGATACTTTGTCCATAGGATATAAATACTAACACGATTATTTGCGGAAGACACTTACCAATCACATGGTTAGTTTTTTTAAATGAAAAATTTGTGTAACCTATTAATTGTATTAAAAAAAATCGCTCATCAGAGTTCAATGACGATTATTAGCTGTGATAAATGATGGAAAGAAAAAAAATGTAAACAGATGGACACAGAAATCACATTTTGTGAATTTGCATTTAGAATCATTAGGGACAATAAAAATCCCCAACTGTATTTCAGTCAGAACGACAAGTGGGAAGAGCACAGAAAAACAAAGTATTAATTTACCTTAAGTGGAGAACCCTTAGGAAGACCGATTCCGTAACCATCCTCGCCAAACGTTTGACTTAGCAGTCTAAGGTCACAGTCAGGGTCAAGTTTGGCACGTGCATAATCAAGGATTGGGTAGTCGCCTAAATATGCATCAAGTTTACCTTCTCTGAAAAGATAAAATCATACAGCTGTATCTTGTGGAATATGTTGAGCTGAGATTAAGTTGTGGATTGAGTCTGAATTCTTAACAGGACAAATAACTCCACAAAAATGTCTAATGATAGAGATGAGCCTGTTTGAGTTTTTATTCTCAGTAATAAATAAGTTTAGTTTCTAGTTTAATTGTTAAAAAGCATCAGTACTTACGCATTGTATGTTTCATTTATTGGAAACAACAGATTTTAATTCAGTAATTTAAGATGACGCTGACTGGAACCGCGACTATCGTAACTATCATAGGTACACCAGCTGGAATTGCTGTTGGAGCTACATCGATAGCAACCGGTGCACCGGTGGTACCGACGAAATAGATTATTTACTAGTACGAGTTTCATTGGAAATTCTCGCTGCTACGCAAAGCAGTCTTAATACAATTATAGAGGTATACTTGCTGGCCATTGAAGATTGAAAGCCATTACCACAGCGGAGTCTGAGACGGTGTTGACCGATACAGAAAATATGTGACGACTCCATGCTAGTGCGGAGTCAGAATCTAAATAGGAATGTGATTTACAACCAGTAAAAATCGAGTAAACGGTTGGAAAGTGTAGTTTCCGGTCAGAGGCGCTTCAGGAATTTTCTAATGAGAACTTCACGCAGGCGATACCTTGGCTCAGTGTTTTGTCACCCACGGGAATTTATCGCGGTCCATGTACGTTTCCCAAAATAGTAAAAGTCATGGGAATATATGGGCTAACCTTGGTCAGGAATCCTGGTTATAAATCTCCATTTTCATACTACTTGCACCTTTTCTCAAAATCAAAATTTCAGATGTCGAAGTCAAATCTCAGTTTGGTTCAGTCGGGAAAGCCAGATAGGGAACATCCAGCGGCCCTGGCAGAAGTTATTCTCCCAGAGTTTTCTGTGTATGAGAATATGCGGTTGGATGCCCCAGAGATGGATTTCTTCCCAGGCTTGACCCTTCACATGAGGAGAACCGAGACAGCAGGTTGTAGATGAGGATCAACTGGTGCATCACTGAGACAGTAGTGTTCTCTCTGGCCAGAGAACGTCAACTGCCGGACTCTTTGTCTGACGACTCTCTTATGGAAGCCTATATTTCATCTTTCTCAGGCGATAAAGATGACGGTGAGCTGAATAAGAGCCGATCTCTTTGATGTCTGAATGCAATTCATCGCAGATTCCTTCCAAATTGAGCAAAATGATTGACTGGATAAATATATTGACCTAGCAAACATTGCTCCTTAATGTGATGCATTTACTTAACGATCAGCAGTTTAAAATTCATATTAACCACACAACCAAACTCTATATGACTAGTTATAATCTAGTCCAGGAAACCTTAAACACTGAAAAGTTAGATCACATCATTTCCCAGCCTGACACAAACACAGAATCCAATAAGGAGGATATATCCCCGATTACATGTTCGCCTATTCAAAACAGTGTTCACTCTTTACTCCTAGAAGGATATCCTACACTTGATATTACAGTTTTACTTTGGTGTTTCCATTATATCTTCAGGCTTGCTTATTTTGGACCAAGGCAATTCTGAACTTAACCGAGTTTGATTCCTGCCACTCACAATGTAGAAGTAGTCCAGATGAAATTGGCCTGGGAATGACCGATCCTTTTCCCGTTGTCCCTTCCAAACACTTTTAGATCATCAATATGTCTTGTCCCAAACAAAGTACCTGGACAATACAGGCACATTAAAAACCTAGCATATCCACAAGATGATTCGATAAACATATACATTCAACTGTTATACTATTTTCATATTTATGTAGTTTGGATGATATTATAAAACTTGTAAAGAAGCTAGGTACAAGTTCTTTAATGATCAAGACTGATATTTATAGTGCATTTCGCTCATTTCCAGTGCACCCTATTGACCTGTAATTACTTGGTTTCTTCTGGCGAGACCAGTAATAATACAAGATTGCCTGTTGGCTGCGCATGCTCAAGCGGTTATTTTGAGGCCTTCAGCACTGCTTAACGTAGGATGGCATCCTCAAAATTTGGCATTGCTCACACTGCTCTTACATTATATAATTTCCAGTGAATAATCATTTGAATCAATAATTACATCCGAATGAAATACTGAACACAACAATAATATTGATTTATGCTTCAGATGTTATCGCCGGAATGAATAATTTCTCAAGTTAACAAGATTATAAACCCATCTTCCTGACATAAGTGACAATCAGTATATTCAGTAGAATATTTCATTCTGTAATAAAGAATGCAGTAAAACTCAGGTACAGCGAGTTATTATATGGGGGAAATCCCTTGTCCAAGACCAAGACTAAGATAAATATGTTCACATTAATAATAATCTGAATACTTAATCATAGGAAAATATTGGCTATGTATTATTTGTTTACCTAAATAAAAATTACTGGTCAGGTAGACAATGAATTTGATTTTTGGACAATGTCAAGTCCAAGATACAATTATACATAACATGTTATCATGGAGAAAAATCCATCAAATACAAATTAAATATACATCACACTTATGTTAGTCTCTCCCGATTCGTCCTTTTACTTTCGGGCACTGAATCAGTTTATTGATTTGTGGCAGTTGTTGGGATACCAATAAAAGTCGTGAGAACTGAACTTCTAACAACCACTATGGTTTTACTTTAGATTGAAATAGATCGAAAACGCAGTATAAACTCGACAAAAGTTTTAATTTACTTCGACTTTACGCTATGGGTAATGCCATTACATTACGGGAATTGTAATCACTGACTGACCACTTGAATTTCGTTTGTTTGGTAGTCATCCCCGGACGAATTTTCCTAAGCAGTCTCATCAATCACACCCGTAACCTGACAAAACCTATTCATCGCATTTGATTTATAAAGGATTCGTTCCTGTCTGCTAGCTTGGTGTTTTTTCCTTGATCACTTCACTGGCTGCTTCTTCTTTTAGACAACCGACGATCAACATCTTCAGAATTACAACTTTTCACAGATTATCAGGTACTCTTTGATTAGGGGCTATGTTCAGACCGTTGACGCTACGTATAGAACCCGCTCTAATCCATCCACATCACCTTTAACACTGGTCAACAGTGAAATCATTACTGACTTGAAAAGGCCCTAATCTGTAGTATTTTGGTGTGCCGAACACGAATATAACCTTGAAAAATTTGTATTGGCTCTCGTTTTGAAGATATTCATATACCTCATTTTCTATGTTTCACTGTGTAAATTTCTCCAGTAGGACTGCAGCAACATCCGGAATAATGATGTAACATTGCATAATACCATCATGCTCACATCATCCACAGTTGATTGCATCATTTTCTGATGCAATGCAATACTAATGCCATGCGGCTGCTGAAGTAAGTTGACGTCAGCAGTGTACTATACATGTGTAGGCCTATTATACTAATGCCAGGCGGCTGCTGAAGCTGACGTAAGCAGTGTACTATATAAAGCCCAATCAGATAGGTTCAGCATTTAAAATATTTTAGACGTTGTGCGAGACAGTTCAAGCTACTGTTACATAAAACTTATTATTTTATCCATTTACGTACAATAAAGAACAGTAATGCCTCGAAAGTGTGTTAATACCGCGGACAATTTTTGCTATATTTGTGGGGAAGTGACATTTGCCAACCAGAAGAAAAGTATCAATTCTCAAGTGAAGAAGGCATATCATCTTTACTTCAGATGCAAGGTTGGTGACCAAGACAAGCCTTGGGCTCCGCATATATGCTGTGCTACATGTACAACACAGCTTTCACAGTGGTTGAATTGCAAAAGGTCATCAATGCCGTTTGCAGTCCCAATGGTGTGGAGAGAGCCAAGCAACCACCTAAATGACTGTTACTTCTGCTTGGTTCCTCCTCTTTCCGGCGGAATAACGAAGCGAAAGAAGTCGAGAATAGTGTACCCAAACATTCCGTCTGCATTGAGACCAGTTCCACATGGTGAGGGACTTCTTATTCCAGAACCTCCAGCAGAATATTCTCTTGATTCATCTGACGAAGACAAAGGTGAGTCGACCTGTTCTTCTCCTGGTCCATCAGCATGCAGTGATCCAGATTTTCACTGTGGTGCATCATCAACCCCACACAGAATAACACAGGAAGAACTAAATGACCTGATTCGTGATTTGGACTCATCAAAGAACAAGGCAGAATTGCTAGGATCAAGACTCCAACAATGGAATCTTCTAGAAGAAGATGTCACAATTACTGCATATCGAAAGCGCCACCAGCAATTGGAGCCTTTCTTCAGAAAGGAAAGTAATCTGATATTCTGTTCCGATATTGAGGGCCTCATGAATGCTTTAAAAATCACTCATGACCCACAAGAATGGAGACTATTTGTGGACTCTTCGAAACTGAGTCTCAAGGCTGTGCTTTTGCACAATGGAAACATTCTTCCATCTATTCCAGTAGCGTATGCTGTCCACATGAAAGAGACATACGATAACTTAAGGCAGCTACTGAATTCCATTATGTATAACAAGTACAGCTGGCACCTCTGTGGTGATTTGAAGGTAGTTGCCCTTTTAATGGGACTGCAGCAAGGATATACAAAATACATGTGTTTCTTATGCGAGTGGGATAGCCGAGCAAGGGAAATGCACTACATGAGGAAGGAATGGACTCACAGGCAGAATGTAGCCATTGGAGAGAAGAATATCCAACACCCAGCTCTGGTTGAGGCTCAGAAAATCTTGCTACCACCCCTTCACATCAAACTAGGTTTGATGAAGAACTTCGTGAAAGCCATTGACCGGACTTTGCCAGCATTCCGATACCTGCATGAAAAATTCCCTCGACTCAGCGAAGCAAAGATTAAAGAGGGAGTTTTTGTGGGTCCTCAGATTCGAGAGCTTTTCAAAGATGACCGGTTCAACAACTTGCTGGAAGGTGACGCGAAACAAGCATGGAATGCTTTTCGCCTAGTTTCTACAAACTTCCTCGGAAATGTTAGGGCAGAAAACTATAAGGAACTAGTAGAAGACATGTTGATGAAGTATAAGAAACTTGGCTGCAATATGTCTCTAAAGATTCACTTCCTTCATTCCCATTTGGATTTCTTTCCTAGCAACTGTGGTATTGTTAGTGATGAACACGGTGAACGTTTTCATCAAGATATCGCAACAATGGAACAAAGATACCAGGCAAAATGGTCCACTACAATGCTGGCTGACTACTGCTGGACACTCCTCAGAGATGCTCCCGAACAGCTGTACAAGAGACAGGCGAAGAAATCTAAGATGTAGTCAATGACTTGATTTTTTATAGGTAGGCTATTACAGTTGACCTTTTACTATTGGAATGCATTTCGTTATGTAAACATTAATTTCTTGCAGATTACAAAAAAACTAGAGCCAATTTTGCAATTTGACTGTCATATTCGTGTTCAGCACATAAAAATTGATAAGAATTGACTAATTTTATTTCAGTAACATGACTTTTGTAAAAATTTGTTGTCCAGTGTAATAGTAATCTCCGAAGAGTTTACCTTGCTCCATGCACCAGTGGCACTTACAGCATTTCTTTAAAAGTTTTCAACCGGTCTCAACACGAATTGCTTTAATTACATTCCAATTTCAGTCTGGTGAAAAAGGCAATACTGTTTCTTCGGACCTTGACGGTTGTTGATGTAATATCAAGTTGCATGACTGGCCTGATTCGACTAAGCACTTTCTCATTGCTAAAATGGTCTTTGGTGCTTGGTTTCTGACAAGCTCCTTAGATTTGTATTCCCCGTTAACCCTTCCATTCGAACCGGCTAGTTATGGTTATTGATTAAATAGTTGATAGCGTGTACGACAACATTTCTCAGCCAATGCTTCCCCTGGTCTTCATCACTTTACTTAGAGAAGCTGATATGACAACTCGCAATTGAAATAGACCTAAATGTCTTCCCGATTCATAAAGTACGCATTTATTTGATCATGCACGATTTCAAATGCAGCGAAGTGGGTGATAACGCCAGCTACAGTAGCTGACAGATTATGATTTTGCTTTTTGAGTCATTTGTAATGTAAAAAATGGTTTCATATTTCGCTTCTTGCTTCGTGTTTCCTCAGCTGGTCACACTCTGGGACTGACGGCCATCTCTTCTTAAGTGGAAATTTTGACTCGAATCTTAATTTTAAGAGTTTGTGAAGTGATTTGTTTGCCCTATCTATGTGGCATGATAAAAAAGGAGGTCAGGACTTTACATATCTTACACGTGGACTTAATCAGGTATAATTTCTTGACACCAACTATTCAAAATTTGTGTAAAATGTTATTTGCTGCTCTATAGGCCTTAAAATAAACGCCCTAGCAAGACAATATTTCTTCTCTTTTACTTATCGTTACACAAAACTTGATTTACCTAGTATTTGATCACTTTTCATGTGGAAGAGTTGTGTATCCACTGCTGTATCCAATGCTATAGATGACGGAGGTTCGACAAAGCAATGTAGAGTTCTTCTGGTGGGAGCTTAAGTCGTTGATCCGTTTTATGTAGCACTGTTTCCTCTTCCAGGTAGGGTATCATAATATCAAGTATAACACTATTCATCCGAGACTGATCCATTTTATAATATAACAGCATCAGCATCCAAGATAGAAGAAATTTTTTGAAGCAGACTATGCCAGCGATACAAATGTTAAAGCCATTCTACATTGGACCAATGATAAACTGGGGCTTCAAGAAATGTTAAGATCAGATTGTAGATCATATTCACCTGGAATCTCTTAGAGGGAATCAATCCGTATATATGTTGAGCTCATCTGACAGATTCAGCTAATCGGAATGCAGCCTTTGTTGCATTTAGAGATGTTTCATATCTATTACACGCAATAATGTCCTTAATATTTTATTGTTGTGACATCTTGCTACTTGTTACTATTCTTTTCTTCTTTTTGCAGATTTTAACATCAGCAAGCAGTGGATATAATATACAAGGCTACTGCTTAAGTGGTGCTGATAATATCTGAGTCACAGGATTAATTTTGTCGAGCATAATCATATCTTCCAATGTTGTGCCGAAATTGAATAACCAGCGCTGTGATTGAACCAGGCAGCATGAATGAACTAATCAAGAATTTCCCAGTGCTTACCACCCCTACAAATACTAAACTTATGTTTAATACTGACATCCGCCTTGTGTTGAATTTTAAGGTGTGATCACCTGCTCCAGACACGATGCAGATTTAGGGACTGTCTGGGTAAAACAAAAATCTCTTTCTAGCTTCTGTCTTGGATCAAACAAAATATTTCTTTGCTTTTGATCAAATATTAGTAAAATGTCGATAACAACTATATCTGGTGGCAACAAAATGAAACGTAACTTTTGGTCGATTATTTCGTACTCCTTGGTGATATCCGCTGAAAGTCATCCAACTCAGACTTACATTGCCAAAAAGAAGTCGAGGAAAATAAAAAGCAAGTATTATCATTCTTACTAGTAGCATCAAAGAAGCATCGATTTCTTGAATCTTTTCTGAATTATGACTTACATTAGCTGGTTGATTGCCATGTCGGACGACTCGACCAGGTGAGTCTGTGAAGATACATAGAGTCGTGAGTTCAACTTCCGGACAAATCCCTCCACGGCACTTCCAGGAAGGACACCCACTCTGATGTCCAAAAGCTGTAATGAAACGAATAAAGAAAGATCACATAAAACACATCTTTTAAAAAATAAATCTTTCACATGAACATTGCGAATACATTATCTGCTTTAAAACTATATTATCGCACTCCATACACATGCCAAACAGGGGAATTTAAATAGTTTGTACCGTGATTGGTCTTAACTTTACAATATGCACGTCACAGTAATATAAGTTGTAACTATAAACATTCGCATTATGGAATTTCCTTCAGTGCTTTAGACAGAGAACAAAGGCTAAAGCGAAAAAGATGGCTATGATGACGATGATGATGAAAATATCCGATGCTCTGGCTTAAGGGGTTCACTTATATTTATTTTATGCCAATATGTCATCTTTAAGATCTACAGCAAGTGATTTGTGCCAGTCCATTAATATCGCATGAGAATAATAGATTCTGAGAAACATGCTGCCGTATATAATCGGACCAACTTCAAACTGCACATATCCAAATCTGCCGTCGCATAATTTGCCAGCAGATCTGGGTTATGCAGTTTGTTAGAATTAACAAGTAAGCATATACCATAATCTACAGAATCATTATGCGACGGCAGATCAGGATGTTGTTGCAGGTAGACGCCTCTTAAAAGGTGAATATATACGATAAGATGTTGGCATCGAAGGAGGTAGGGACGATAAATCTATCTAACACGAAACGTGTTCATATCCTAAGAGAACTAATGAGAGTAATAGATATAGATATATATCTTCAAAGAAGGATTTGCAGTAAAGCCCTAAAATATAAGTACAAAACATTTTAGTATACTATCGACAAGATCAACTTACTTTTATTGAATTAAGCCTGTGCCCAACTGACGTGAATCTTTCAAACCTTGAAGCGGTGAAATTGGATATTAAAAATTAGGTTGGAAAAGTTAATCAAAGCTTTGCAATTTATTTATTAACGACAATGTAATCTCGCTTGTGAAGTAGACCAAAAATATAAAGATTGTATATTAATCCAAAGTGCGGAATTTCAATGATTGTGCGAGGTAGATCAAAATCTGTGGATTTCGATAGTTTTAATTTTTTGGGGGAAAAAATATGAAATAACAATAATAGCAAAGAGACTTGTTCGCTATATTTCTTGTGCATGCAGGTGTTAGAAATAACGAATCGTTTATTGTAAATTTGCCTAAATTGTCATTAATCAATATAGAAAAAAGTAATAAAAATCGCAAAGACCTTAGGCGTGGTCAAAACCTACAGGTGAGACCATAACAATGTCAGAACCAATGAATTAGCACAACTTTGATAACTCGACATCACTCCCCACACCTGTTATAACTCTTTATTTTCCACCCCACCCACTGCTCATCGAATCAGGGTTAATATCACAATAACCATTATGTGCACCATGTCTCTTTCTGCCGTAACTGGCTACATCAGGTTTGGTATAAAAAGATCGATATTACTGTAAACTTTTTACACACGTGTTACCTCCCCCACCCCCAACAACCAAGTGACACACAGATGCAACTTTTTCATTCAATTAATTAGAAACTTTGTACAGTCAACATGAAAGGAAGAAGCTATATAAATACAATCTACAGTCTTATAAAAAGATGCTGATAATGTGGTAAATGTTAAGGTATCTCTTTCATTCTGAGTTTTGCAAGGCACATTTATATATTTAAGCATCACAATGATTTTATAGTATTATTGTCGATTCCAAAATCTGTATATTTATTGATCAAATGTATGAATAAAACAAATATTGCCAGCGATTCTCTTTTAATATCCAACCAGTTCAAAATGTTTTTGAAAACCTTTGCTTCTAGTTCTATGGGGAGATACGGAACTTTCTTCTATTTAATCCTGGACGCTATTTGGGACCTTCACAGACACATTTGTCTGTTTCTAATACTGAGAAATTAGATTTTTTTATTTCCGCGCTGTTGCTTTTATCGGCAAGGAATCAATTCACGTTTACTCATGTTTGTATTTTTCTATAGTTTCGGAGGATTAATTTTGATTGATTAACTAACAGCATTACTGCTTTCACTTCGTACAGCATATTTATTTGCTTTCTATGACGGCAAAATGTGATTGGTTCTCTTAACCCTGCTACGAATTAGATGCGCCAACCAATGAAATATATGACACTTTGGGACTTTCCTATTCAATCAACTTAACTCCCTTCGATCTTTATCAGTCTAATAAAGAAATATGTCATTTTTGTATTTTAGGTCAGGAAAACTCACTTGACGTTTGCCCAATTTAAGATGTTTGCTTGGAATAATCAAACTGTCAGAAGCATGAAACACAGTACATAATTCGATTCTGATGTTAACATATTTTTTGGGGGTTGCAAATTTGTCTTGTTGTCTTTTGAACACCATGCATTGATGCCTTCGCTGCTGATGTAGAATATGAACAGTGACTTGAATGAACGATTACTCTTTCAAGTCAAACTTAAGGATGTTGGCTCTTGTACAATCAACGCTCAAACAATCGTTATATTCAGGGTCGGCGCCAGACTATCTGGCGCCCTAGGCAAGGTTAGATTCTGGCGCCCCCCCCCCCCGGAAAATATCAATTTCAAAATTTATAAACAATAAATTATAATAAAAATGTTTTTCAACATTTGAGCGCAGACCAAGGGTAATTTAAAAAAAAAATTACCCCTCTGTGCTCAAATGTCCGGACACCCTCCATAAAGCACTACTTGATACTATTTTATTTGCAAAATTAAGACAAGAATAAACAAACATAAAGAAAGACATTAGTAATGAACTAACATCATAATGGACAGATGAACAGACACTCAATACTAATACACCTGAAACCAAATTTGGCTGAGGGATAAATGCAGACAGAAAGACAATTCAAAATCTCGCTTTGCGTGCCTTTTCCTCAGCAAAGTTTTTAACCAATTCAGCTAAATCAAGTGATGAAGCCAATCTGTCAAATTGCCCAGTTCATGAAATGGGCAAATTTGTCTGCCCAATTCTTTCCTTGTTTATATCATTAAAATAAGGAGTTACCCCTCTCAATTTGGTTTCCGCGGCAAACTGAAGGTTTCGTATGCGCGTGATTCCACGGAAAAACTCGTGGCCTATAAAAACACGCGAACATAATTACGTGCTGAAAGTTTCGTATACGCGCGATTTTCACTCACTCATTTTGCTTGTTCCCGTCAGCCTGGAGTGTCGGTCAGACTGAATCTACCCGATTATTTGTCCCTGTATGAAATAAACCAGGATGAACCTCAATAAAACTGAAATTTATTTATTTATTTTTCAAAACTTGTTGATTTGGAGAAATGCGCCCCCTGAAATCAGCGCCCTTGGCGGCTGCCTAGTTTGCCTATATGGTAGCGCCGGCCTTGGTTATATTATTATATTGTTGATATGACGTTACGTATAACTTAAGCCTTACTTTGCGCATTAAGCTGTATGAGAGATTGAAGAAAGATGACGAAGTTATTTACTGTTATACATCCATGGAAAGTATCATACAAATTTTAATAGCATCAATAACAATAATGAGAAAGAAAATAATAAAATCATCAAGAAATTAATTAATTTGCGATTTACGGCCTGCTGTAAATCGTCCTCGAAGGCTATCTGTTTCGAAATCATGATGTGATCTCATTAGCATTCTTATAGGAAAATAAAATCCACCTATCAACCTATATTTATCGATATGGTCGTCAGGTGGAATATATGATCTACTGACTATTAGAATTGACGACTTTTTAAAACTTATTTAACTATTATTGTATGACAGGTATATTCTATGACAGGGTACTGTTTTTCTATTCTTTGGGACAAAGTAACTGGGGCTGTATATTTAAGTGTGTGTGTGTGTGTGTAATTTGGATTTTTAATATAGTTTTAACAACTTTCCAGTCAGATCGCTAAGATGCATGCAGTGTGGCAGCTTGTTGTGATGTCAAGCACTGGGGCATCAATGTCGCAGACATGTAGTTGTTGTTGTTTTGGGGCTTAACGCCATTTTTCAGCACACGATAGGCTATACATGGCGGCCAGTATTAATGGTAGAGGAAGAACCCGGGAAAACCCCGGAAAGAACCACCGACCCACGAGAAGCTACTGGCAAGCTTTCTCACATACCCACATTGGCTGAATCCCAGACTCGAACCGCCGCAGACAGAGGTGAGATGGCAGTGATCCGTAACGGAGAGCGATTTAGACCACTCGGCCACTCGGGGCCCCCCGCAGACATGTAGCATGATGTCCCACCCAGTCACATTATCCTGACACCAGGCCGACCAGTCCTAAAACTAATCTCTTAATGCTGAGCACCTAGTGAGGCAGCTATTAGTGTCTTTATTTTTAAAAAAGTCTTTGGTATGACTTGGCCAGGTTTCGAGCCCGCGACCTCCCGCATCCGTGGCGGACGGTGTAACTACTAGGTCACCGGAGCGGTCTGATATTTAATTAAGTGTAATACAATATAAAATACACACCGACCTATACATTTTTGCTTGGTTTAGGACTGTTTGGACGCATAACTATGTAAAGTTAAATACTTCGACATGTTACCAGCAATGAACCTTCATTAGAGAGCCAGGAAAGTTACCACTCTATTCTTTCCACAAAGAACGAATAGTTTAAGAGTTGGGATTAGGTTGCAGTTCCTTGATAGTGGATTTTAATTCAATAATCATTATCACATGATTATAACTGTTGTTGTGGTGAACCATAAAGAGCTAAAATCTAATGTTAGACTGTTCCACTTACAGTGTCGGTATAATGGGTGTCATAACTCTTTGATATGGAGGTGTCACTATTATTTATATGTAACCACATAATGAGTTAAGTGAATAAATATTCAATGTTGTACACAAATTCATCCTAGAAATGTAAAGATTGGTCTAGTTTATCTCTAGTTTTATACCAATGCCTCGATTCAGCAAAAAAATATAATTTCAGGATATTAGGTCTAAATGGATACTTAGTATGTAGTGCTCCTCGACTACACACGGCCTCACCCTCACCCACCATACACACATACCACATGCACTTCTTGCTTTTATCAACATCAACACTTTTCTACTTTTATTGTTCATTTTGCAATAGCAATGATATATTCTGTGTTATGTGTTTTTCCATTAGTTTGTGTATTTCCCTTGTTTTCTTTTCGTGCTTTTAACATTTGATTGTGCTGCTGCGTTCGTTATATTTGTCGAGTAGAAATATTCACGTATGCAAGGCTTTTCAGCGAAAAGAAAGCATTTCTTGACTGCTTATTGCTCGATTCTCGATGTTTTCTCTCTTGCATACTGACATATTTTGTGGCGATGACAAGCAGTAAAAAATGTGCAGACCTCCTTAACCTGCAATGTATTTATAAAACTTCCCACTAGACGTAAGACGCGTTTCATGTAAAAACAGTTTTATTAATAAAGTTAACTTCTGTATGTGATTAAGTAAATAAGATTGTCTGTCATCATTAGAGAATATTTCCTTTCTTTAAAATAAATACTATTTTTAGAATTGCTATTCATGATGGTTTTCATTTCATCGGATTCTCACATGAAGAAAAAAATGCGTTTAGAGTCAACTACCATTCACACGAAGCTGATTTTAGTGATTGCCCGAAAACCAACCAAAGAAACAAAATTACATTTTATTCATTTTAAGACCTATAGCTGTAACAACACAACATGCGTACTTTCTAAGTATATTTATGGAATGGTTTACTCTAAACTCCAGACAGTAGTTTATTGGCCATAACGGAATAGCATTTGTTTTGAAGAATTCGATTAATGCTTTTGGAAAATAACTACCTTCAGAACTTTGCATCATTTCTAAGCGATAGAATGCTTTTATTATGCAAATTCACTCCAATGTTTCCTCATCCCTGCGAAATTTACAAATAGTCACCGATTAAAGATATCATACATCAATGAGGTCTTGCTTTAAGGTTGATTTACACTAAATTGGCGATGTAAGTAGCCAGTGTTTTACTGTTACTAGTCACAACATTTCTATATGGGCATTATTTCAGTCTTGTTAATTGAGTTAAATGCCAAATCGTCATAGAACTTTTGACACTGAACAAGAAACGCCACTGTCAAAAGAAAGTCATACATTTTCTACACAGAAAACTTGTTTTCTTTCTGAAGTTTAAAATCTATTTGGTAACAATATCTTCCTAAAGATAGTGAAATCTTTTGAGCTTATTTTATTGTTTGACATTTCATTGGAAGCCAACTTGCAATTTATAGAATGCTAGAGGCTAGCTTATAATGGCGTTTTCCCGCATTACTTCGGTTATTTGGTAAAATGTCAGTCATAAACAAGACATAATCAATTAAATAGGCTACCATTTCCTATCCAGGAATATAAAAAAGTAGAGTTACTAATTTAGTGCTATATTCGCAATCGGTCGCTGTTTTTGCAGTTATTGTTAAACTGACTGCTTTACATTGCTAAACTGAAACCATGATTGAAATTTTACAATAACGTGAATTAAAGAACCAGTCTGAGACACGTATCAAAAGTGGAATAGATTTCCTATGTAAATCTTATAGAGATTTAAACGATGTTTGCGTCTAGGTGGCATTATGAACAGCCAAATATGGCACCTACAACAATTCCCTTCTTTTATGCAAATATTCTCTGTCATTCTTAATTTGTTCTAGAGAAACATAAATTGACTGTATCAAGAATTAAACGTTCTTAATTTTATCCATACGTATGTAAAAAGGATATCAATATTTACTATTTTCCGTAAAACAATTTCTGCCCAAATATTGTGTGCGAAGCACGCTTATCGTTTAGCCAGGAATATAAGGAATGTTTTCCTTCTAAATCTCAAAACTTTCACCTCCGTTAACTAGTATTGAAAGCAAATATAAACATTTGATAACTTACACAAAATTGAACGTTGAATTAATTCGTGTCGTTTTCTATACGTTATGAAAAAGATGTATCTTGCCTTGAGTGACACGTTGCTCTGATATTGTTTTTGAGTTAGAGAGACTCTTGAAACATATACAGTAGTCTGTATTCTGGCAAAGGGTAGACCCAATACGTCCTTTATTGATATTATGGTAACCGCTTATTTGATTGAATGCGTGAGCAAACATTTTGTTTATGATGTGATAATCTTCACACACATACGTCATTCACCGCGTTTTATACAGATAGTGAAATATATAGAAACAGACAACAAAATACGACTAGCGACAGTGGTTGAAGTTAAATTAAATTTATAGGAAATTCATTTGGTTACTAAATTCATAGTTCAAGAAAATAAAAAAATTAATTTGCCAGGAAATAAACACGAATTTAAAACAGGAATCAGTCTTTAAAACGAAACTGCTGTCAGGTAGCCCTCTCATTCTTTCAACCCGCCATTGCCACCATAACTTGATTGCTGCAATTCTCTTGCCGAAAGTCATGTTCTTTTTTTTTAAACCTAATTTTTAAATGGATTTGCAAAAAGTAACGTAAAATATTTAAAATCTTTAATCAGCATTTCAAGCAATAGTGTTGTTAACTTTTAATCTTTCTTCGTCGAAACACCAGTGATTTGAAAACTCAGAATAAGGCCTTGCCCCTATTAACACAACCTGAGGATGTTATCCATTCTTTTATTTTCCCCAGGAAACACACAGCCTGAGCATGCGACGCGCTGTGTTTTTTCCCCCGTGGTAACACACAACCGGTGCATGCAATGAGTTGTTTCCCCTATGTCACCAAAGATCAGTTTCATATTTCTCTTGTTATCTACAATTAATCTGTATTGTGTGAATAACCTTTATCAATAACTGATGGTAGGAATTTGGGTGTACATGACTAGAGTAATTGTTTTTGGTAAACATGTTTACATGCAAATGAGTTTCTCCTTACTTTTTATCTTAGAAGATTCTACAAACTAATTTTGTTCACAGTTTGATGGAAATTTCCATTAAGATGACAGAGTACATTTGTTGGATCAAACAAACCTCATCTGCTTTTATAACAGTTAATTATGAACCATTGATGTCTAAAAGTTCTGTATAACTTGTTGGTGATTCTGCCAGGCCTGCCCCTATCAAAATATTCTTCATTTATCAGAGGATTGTAAAGTAGCAAGAACTAATCTTCACTCTACTTAGTTAAAAATGAAATAAAGGTATGAAAAAAATTATAAAGAAAAGAAGTTTTCACCCTGGTGATAGAGTTCTGGTTCCCTTGCCCATTTCTCAAAATCCTTTTCAGACTAAGAAATTATGGTCCTTTTACAGTTTAAAAGAAAGTAATTGACTTAATTGTACTTTTTGTTGTGGAAGGTTCTTCTTAAACTTTAAAGCGTTTAATAAACCTAATAACAAGCAGCAGAGAGGGTGAACAGACCAATTTTGGAAGCGTCCAAAAACCGAAATAAGCCTTCCTACAAACGATCGAAAAATAAAAAGCGTCGACAGATTTAAAAAACGTCGACACTTTACTGAGAAAATCTCTCCGGAACTTGTCTAATTAATATTACTCCATTGTCGTTGGTGATTTTTTTCTAGTTTATTATGCGCGCTGTTTACGCAATTACGTCTTAATTGAGGTCCCACCCTCTCTGCTGCTATAATTAAATCATTATGTTATATTAAAATAATGGTATATCCGGAATCTTATACTGCAAGGATAGCTCGAGAACGATTAGAAGCAATCAAAAAATTTCTTCCTGTCAGAGACTCATTTAGAGAAAACTTACGAGCGCAGCAACAATCACAAGTTGAGTACGAAGAAGACGCTAAAAAACTATTTAAACCCGTCACTGCAGCTACTAAGAAAGCTGCAGCGGCTGTTGAAAAAACTATATGGGGAGATATTAAGGAGGAAGATGAGAAGAGGAAAAAGGGTATTTTTCCACTATTAGAACAAACTACAGCGCAGACTGAAAAAATAGCAAGAAGAACCAAACAAACAAAAAAGATTTTACGAGATCTTCCAACTGATATAGCTGCGGCTCAGCCTCCACCTGTCGACGAAGAAATACTTGAAGATATTGGAGAACTTCGTACTGAAGTCGCCGACGTGAGAAAAGAACTTGCACCTGAACCCGAACCAGTAGAAGAAAACTTAGAATTGAATGCAAGATTTAGGAAAGGGTTTGTCGAAGATATTAGAAATACTAAAAGTGAAAAATTACCCGAAACAATATTATTTTGTATATTTAATAAATCTGATATTTTAAAACCCCGTCATGAAAAGTTAGTGATGATAATCTTATTAAATGGATATATCGTGTATAGAGAAACAAAAAACAAGCTAGAGATGATGATTTAGAATACAGAAATCTTGAAAAAGAAGTAAAAAGACTTTATAGAGAGAAAATAAAACAACTAGAACAAGAACAACTCTCCCAGCAGGAACCTTCATATCAACTTCCTCCACCGCAGCAAGAGTTGAAGTCGAAACTTAAAGGGTCTGAAGAGCTACTTAGAAAAACAAAAGAAGAAAGATCACCCTTAAGACTATTTAAGAAAACAACAGAAGAAAGATCACCCTTAAGACTATTTAAGAAAACAACAGAAGAAGCAACGGGGAGTGGCCTGGGAAATAATTTTGTTTGTCCCGATAATATCCTCAATGATGTGTCAGGGTTAGAAGTTCTCATAGGGGGAAAACGTGCCGGAAATAACTCACCAGAAATAACCAATGAAGCAGCTGATATTTGTCGGCGATTATTTCAAGGTGGTATCATGGATATCGGCGTTTACAGAAAACTTATCGATGAACTTGTTACTGATTATAGTGACTAGTTGTTAGATAAATGGTAAATAAAATAAGATGATCGTACATAATAATCATCGTAAATCCGTATCGGTCAGAGCAGTAAACTCACGATTACCAATCTACAGAGCTATTTACGGAGATGGACTTGGTGATGTTGTACGGGGATTATTTACAAGGATAGCTCCAAAAGTAGCACCTGTTGCAAAACAATTATCGATGAAAGCTATTGATATTGTTAGTGAAAAAAACTCCTGGTGCAATTGTCAATGTTGCTGGTAAGGTGTTCTCGGCGATCAAAGATAGACTAGCACGATTAATGCGACGAAGATCACAACCAGTAAAATTACCAAGTACTGAAATTGTGCCCGCAGACGTAAGTAAAATAATAAATCAAGCTGCAAATCAAAAACTGGCAGCGTTAGCAGATCAAGCACTCGGTGAACCAAGGAATAATATTTCAAGTTTGATATCAGGAAGTGGAACTTCCCGAAGTGGAATTTCCCGAACACCGCGTTTTATTATAATTATTTCCGTCTAACACGTTGATTACCGCAATCAACGTGTTAGACGGAAATAATTATAATAAAATGTTCAAGCGCGTATCCAACACAGCACCTGATATGGAAGCACCTGTCATTAAAGATGAATCGGTACGTGATTATCAGTTTTATTCTTATGACGCACGAATGCCAGATCAACGTGGAGGAAGAATTGAACTACAAGTTCATGACACAAGTAGATATTTTCTACCCACTGAGACTTTTATTGAGCTAGAAGGTACAATTGTAAGAACAAACGATGCTAATTACGCAGATGCAGTAAAAGTTGGTTTTGTCAACAATGGTATTATGGCATTATTTGATAGCACCACATATATGATCGATGGAAAAAATATTGAATCAATTCAGAATAATGTCGATGTTACTACAACAATAATAGGATTGGCAAGATATTCTGATGATTATACAAGATCAGCAGGTCCCACAAAGATGTTTGTAAAAGATAATTCTGGTCACCCTGAAAGCGATCCGTATAATATAAGACGACCAAGAAAAACACTGCCTCTACCGATGATGCTGATGTGGCGCCAGTGGTCCATGGTGCTAACCCAGATTTCAACTTGGGATTTACAACGCGTAAAAATATGTTGCTAGGAGCCAATAGAAGTTTTTCATGTACAATTCCACTATGGCATATTTTTGGATTTTGTACAAATGTTAGAAAAGTTATTTTTGGAGCTAAACACACGGTTGTTCTTGTAAGAAAGGGTGATGATAACCATGCTCTGTGGAGACCTGCTGGTGATGCTGGTAAAGTAATACTAAAAAAACTATCGTTGTGGATGCCGGTAATGACTCCAACGATCGCAGAAGAACAAAACTTGATTTCTTTCATGGACACAGGTGGTAAATCCTCGTTGTCATGGTTAACAACAAGCACAGATAGTATACAAACTGACGTTAACGGTCAGTTTACATGGCATATAGCACCACAACAAGGTGTTTCTGCACCACGGCATATTTTTATTGCGTTTCAGAACTATGATCGTTTAAGTAATCAAGAACGTACTCATATGATATTTGATAAACTAGGTATCACAGATATTTCTTTACGGATAAACGGACAACAGGAACCAACAGAGAATATACAACTAAATTATGAACAAAATCATATAGGACGTGTATATCATCGTTTGATGTCATTCATGGGACGTGATCAAAATGTAGATACTGGGTTGCAAATATCACAATATGATTTCAGAACTTTGTATCCGATTCATTATTTTTCACTGGAGCATCTTGATCTATCAAAACAATCTGTCGTTGATATACATCTTAAAACAACGTTAAATACAGGTGGTGTTGATTATAGAGCAATCGCGGATATACTCAGCGATAAAGCCATGTTACTTGAAGGTGGTAGTGGTCGAATGAGAGTCGTTGATGCACCAGTGGAAAATCTTTAATCATTATTTGGAGCGTGGTAAGTATTTATCATAAAATGCCATATCATCACGTTAGTGTCAGTCTGACTCCTGGTCAGATTAGAAACCTTCAATCAAATTCAGCAAAAAACTGCGGAATGAAAATATTGCTAAAGTGAGATCAGATCACGGGTGGTCAAAATAAATTATCATTATCAGAACGTCAACTTAAACCTTTCAACGGCGCAAAACAATCAAAAACAGGAGTCAAACTTAATCTCTCTGCGGGTGCGATTAAGGACTCAGTTAAAACCGGTGGTATTTTTCCACTTCTCGCGGCTATTCCAGCGTTGATAGCTGCTGCCGCTCCAGCCGTAGCAAAAGTAGCCGCATTAGATGCTGTTGGAACAGCTGCTAGAATGGCTCTAAAGAAAGCAACAGGAAAAGGGTACAAAAAAGGGACGCGGCCTAAGATTACCGGGATCTCGTTGGGGAAGAGGTCTGAGGCTTCCAGGATCACTTCGTTAGATGCTCCAGCATCAGATTTTGATTTACTTGATGCTGCTAAACGATTAAAAATAAAAAACTTCAGAGGTGTTTTTATGCGAGATCAATTAACGAAACAACCGAATGAATTCGAAACAGGTATTATTAATCTTGACTCGAATTCAGGACCCGGTACTCATTGGTATCATACGCGATTGATCCACGTGGAATCGTTTATTTTGATTCATACGGGTTAGCTCCGCCGCGTGAGTTTATCAAGTATGTTGCACCACTTCACGCGCAAGTTTGGTATTCAACGCTACCCACACAAACAATGACAGATCCGCCAATATGCGGACGTGAAGTAATTAATGTACTTAACGCTATATCAAAATCATCCAAACCGCCACATAAAGTCGTGCATGATTATACAAGCAACCGATTCGTTTTAAACAGATCTTAGATCTTATATAATGGTTGATATTTACGGAAAAAGATCTTCTTCCGACGTTAAGAAAAAGTCCGATGACATTGATCTGTCGAAGTACGCGACTAAAGATGAACTCGCTGATATTATGAACCTGGCTGGAATTGACCCAGATGAGGTTGTTATTTTTCAGGATCGATATGGTAAACTAAAAACCAGCAATATCAAATGGAATGATATAATTCGACGAGTACTCGGTGCGGTCACGGATAATATCCCTGTGTTTACTGACAGCGGAAAAATCAGGGATTCAAGTGTATCGTTTACAACCATCAGAGATCAAATTACAGCAAGTGTTGCTAATCGCGTGAAAAATACCAGTGACACAATGACGGGAGAACTCAGTATGAACGGGAATAAGTAGTTTTAAGAGATCCAACATCCGACGAAGATGCCGCAACAAAAAAGTACGTTGACGTCAACTACAACACCGTAGATGGTAAATTATGTACGCTGCGGGCCGAGTATGACGTTCACACAAACGCGTTCACAAATCTTCACAGAAACTTTAGAAAAATTAATGAAACTGCAGAGGAATTTTTTGGTAATCCGTTGACCGTTGACGTAAAACTCGTTGATATCAAGACGAACATCGACACGATCAAACAAACACAGCAAAACATCGTAGCGGCGATTCCTGAGATCGTTAGTAAAACCAGTTTGATTAAAATTCTCGGCGGGGTTACACCCGGGCGTATTACCAACATCATATACACAGTATCATCGGGATTCGCAACCTGGTCGCAGCAAAATAAAACTATCAAATATACCGCAACAGTTACTGGCGTGTACAAGTTGTCTGTGTTCAGTGCTGCAAAATTTGAAATATTTACAACGTATCCATGGCGTCATTCAACTGATAAGTTTTCCGGGGTTGTATCTGTTATATTAAATAGCGGAAACGAAGAAATATTTATTCTGGAAGCAGCTGATAAGAAATTAAGCGCAACATCTTACTGGTGGTATCTAGAATTTGTAGCTGAAACACCTCAATTGGTTACTGCATAAAATATAATAAGTACCTCAATCGACGTTCAAAAATTTAGGTACAATCAAGCGCGTGAATGGCAGGCAGCGTTGAAAGATCGAGTCGAACATTACACGGTAAAAGTAAAGAAATATCGACGACGACTAGTTATCGTCGACATGATCGTTTATTCAGTATCCGCTGTTGTTGCTGGAACCGGTGTGATATTATCAACAATCACAATGATGGCACCAGTAGCTGTAACTATTTGTATTTCAGCTACAACAACGATTGCAGGTGTGCTCAATATCATTGCAAAAAAAAATATGTACTTGCACGAATGAAAAGTTATCCGATTACATGATAAGATTACATACAGCGACGGTCGCATACTCGAAGCTATCTTCGTTGTTATCAGCGAGTCTCAGTGATGGAATTATATCTGATTTCGAGTTTTCAGAGATGATTAAAATATATAACAGTGCTGTTAAAGGTACGAGTATTAATAATGACGGAATTACTTCAGCAGATCGTGACGAACACAACCCCGCACAAGACCACGATGATCTCAGTAAGCTCGATTAATCCTGAATTTAGCATCAATTTTCCAACCGCAATTCCAGTAAAAGAAATTGCACTAGCGCAATTCCGAGTATACCATAGTTGGCCAAATATCAGATCGAGATCATTTAATGGTACACCAGCAAATAATTCGCTTGTATTTGCTAATAAGAATAAACCCGATGGAACACCTGACTGGGTTGTTGTTGGAATACCAACTGGTAGTTATGAGATCGAACAAATCAATGAAAAATTTGCGCGTAGAATAAAATCATTAACAGGAAAAGAATCAAAAATATCGATTAACGTTCATGAGCCGACGCTATCTTCTGCAATCGAAATAAACCCTCCTGATTACGTCGTTGATATTTATCAGTCCACGATAAGATCCGTACTAGGTTGGCCTGATATTGCGCCAGTGCATGAAGGACCACCAGAACCAAAATTAATTGAATTTCTCACGGACGAAACAAAGTTTATAACAACTCCAGAATACCGAAATTTGTATCCATGGACTGGTAGGGATAATTATCACATTTCGAAAGATGGTAAAAGATATCCTATGGTACCGTTTTCTATCATTGATTTTGATATAAAAACTTCAACTAATATTGTTTATGAAAGAAATTTCAGATCAAGGTCTAACGAAATTAAAACTGAATACACAACTACATTAACGACATTAGCACATTTATTTAAAAACTATATCCTGGAGTATCCAATATCAATCTAAAACATGAGATCATTGCAACGATACAACATTTAAATCAAATTATATTAGATCTTAAATATTTTAATCAGACTATTATTGAAGTAATAAATGCTAATAATTATATAGATACAGGAGAAAAAACAGTATCAAACAAGCATATATTGATCATTATAAAATAACTCAAGCAAATTTATTAAATTTTAAACTACCAGGATTTGAAACCGGCGAACTGATAAGATCACTCAATGGTCTTATCAATAAAAACTTTCCTGAAATACTAGCTGTGTGGAGAAAAATAGCCCCACCAGCAACTGTTCTTACATATAATAATGATCCACACGGAGGCGGTAGACATGTATCTCCGGGAATCGTTAATATAATTTCAACGATCGCGGTTAATCTAGTTTGTGATGTGATCGATGGTAGCTATCAAATAGATCTCGGAAAATCAAATCGGGCTCAACAAGGATACATTTTATACACGTTCACACCACAAGTTGCCCCTGGGGATTTGATCGTGCAAGAACCAACTAATCCTGTTTATCTGCGGTGTCATAATAATATGTTAACACGAATAAATTTTAAACTAACTGACCACCTTGGACACTTAATTGATATGCGTGGGGAAAAACTACTTGTGAATCTGTATGTGAAATCTTAAGATTTCTGTCTTAAGACTTTATCGTAGATTTTTCAGAAATATTTTATTTTATTAGAAATATTTTATTTATTCTGAAATATTTTATTTTATCAGAAATATTTTATTTATTCTGAAATTGATATGGTGGTTGATACTCAAAATAATGCAAATCGATCAGTTTGTTAATTCTGATGGGTATTTAGGTAGTCAAGATTATGTAAATCGATCAGTTTGTTAATTCTGATGGTATTTAGGTAGTCAAAATCATTTAAATCGATCAGTTTTGCAAAAAATACTACAAAAGATATCTTATTATTCTGAAATATTTTATTGTGAAATATTTTTTTATTCTGAAATTGATATGGTAGTTGGTACTCAAAATCAACAAAATCAATCAGATTGTTGATTTTGATATGGTGGTTGGTACTCAAAATTAACAAAATCAATCAGTTTTGCAAAAAATACTACAAAAAATATCTTATTATTATTCTGAAATATTTTTTATTTTATCAGAAATATTTTGTTTTCTCAGAAATATCTTAAATTGATATGGTGATTGGTACTCAAAATCGTGTAAATCAATCAGTTTGTTAATTTTGAATGGTAATTGGTACTCAAAATCGTGTAAATCAATCAGTTTTGCAAATAATCTGAAATATTTTATTTATTCTGAAATATTTTATTCTGAAACAATTATTATAATCTGAAATATTTTATTGTGAAATATTTTATTTATTCAGAAATTGATATGGTAGTTAGTACTCAAAATCATGCAAATCAATCAGTTTGTTAATTTTGACTAGTAAATGGGTACTCAAAATTAACAAAATCAATCAATTTTGTAATGCTGATTTGTAGTTAGGTACTCAAAATTAACAAAACCGATCAATTTTTTCAAAAATTCTGCAAAAAATATTTTATTATTATTCTGAAATATTTTATTATTATTCTGAAATATTTTGTTTTATCAGAAATATTTTATTATTGTTCTGAAATTGATATGGTGGTTGGTACTCAAGATTATACAAGTCGATCAGATTTTATGAAAAATAAAATATTTCAGAATAATAAAATATAAAATATTTCAGAAAAATAAAATATAAAATATTTCAGAATAAGAAAATATAAAATATTTCAGACTAAATAAAATATTTCAGAATAAATAAAATATTACACGTGTTCGGTCTTTTCATCAGTAACGAAGTTACTCGCTGACATAATTTTTCTTAATTGTCTTATACGAGTACTAATCGTTTTCTTTGCCTCGTATTCATGGGATAACTCCGTTCTAATTTTTTCTACTGTGGCAGAGAGAGGAACGAAGTCCTTGACCTGATCATCTTTTCCTGCAGCTAGTGACCGGAACATCGCCGCCTGAATTCGTTTTATGAACTTGTATTCAGACGATAGTGTAAAACCACCATCATTTTTACGTTCTTCTAAGATTTCAAAATCAGAAATAATCTTTTCAGGATTCAGTTCATCAGATATATTAATACTGTCTTTTTCTAATTTTTTAATAGCAACAATTACATCATTGATATTTTCATAGTTCATTATTTAGTATATATATATTTAAAAGAAAAAATATATCCCCATGTGAACCCCTAGTCGAGTGTTCTAGCGAGTTCAGGAGGATGTTTCAAGGACAGCACAACATATCCAATGAATGACAATCCCCACATGAACCTCTATTCGAGTCTTTTAGCAAGTTCAGGGGGTATATGAAATATATACAATGAATGACAATCCCCACATGAACCTCTGTTCGAGTCTTTTAGCAAGTTCAGGGGGTATATGAAATACATACAATGAATGAATGACAGTACAAACATAAATATTAATTAAAGAACAGCACAACATATACAATGAATGACAATCCCCACATGAACCCCTATTCGAACGTTCTAGCGAGTTCAGTGGGTACATGAAATGTATACAATGAATGAATGACAATACATATAATATGAAATATATACAATGAATGAATGATAAAACATATAATATGAAATATATACAATGAATGAATGACAATACAACACGTAGTATTTATAATATTTACATATTTACAAGGACGGCACAACATATACGGGGGGCCTTCTCTACACTCAACAGATTTTGACACCCACCCCCAATAATCAGCCCGTGGGTGATACAAAACATGTATCCACCACCAGTGACGTGGTAGGTTGGTATCTTTTTTCTGTTGAGTTTCGAGGCTTTAAGCGGAGCCCCCAATTAATTTTAAAAATCGCAAATATGCGTAAACCACCGACAGTTGTCAGTCATGGGATTCGATCGCCGGTCACGAGTATCACGGTCCGATACGTTATCAACTGAGCTATCGAATCATCTAACAATATACGTTTCAGAAATTATTATATAGCTGCTGTTTTTGAATAGATTGTAAGTTATACATATATCTGCATTAAAAATAGCGGTTTCTGAATAGATTGTAAATATTTCTGTATTAAAACAGCGGTTTCTGAATATATTGTAAATATCTGCACTAACAGCGTGTTCTGCCTTGATTTCTCTTAACAGATTGTAAATATTTGCACTAACAGCGTGTTCTGCATTGATAAAATCGAGTCTTAAAAATATATGTACATCTCCTACCACTGCACCATCAAACGTTTTATCACCTACAGATCGGTTTAAATATTTATGCATTATAACAGCGGTTTCTAAACAGATTGTAAATATCTGCACTAACAGCGTGTTCTGCCTCGATTTCTCATAACAGATCTAAAAATAACTCGCTATATTTTACGATGTGAAATACGTTTATTCTTTTATTTTGTAAGCTAAAAAGCCATAAATATCTTTCTACGAGCATAATTATTGATATTAATTACGACGTAGATGGTTAATTGACTAATTACGACCATAAAAGTCAGAAATCTACGGAAAAATATATATTGAGAGAATTATCTCCCTTTCGCATAAGTCGAAAAATAAGTAGTATACGATTGTACAATACTGGGTCCATAAAATAAATAGTTAATAAATATAATTTGAGGAAATTACTTGCTAAAGATGATAGTTTATCTCCATTATTGATATTGGAAAATAATTTTCTGTTTATATTTCTTGGAAAGATCGGATATGGTTATATTTTCCGCGACAAATTGTACTGAAGGCGGATTAATATCAAAATATTTCGCAGCTGAATTTATTGATTGAAATATAATTTCTTCGCCAGTTTCTATGTTTGTAGATTTTACCACCCTCTTTCCGGTTGTTTTACATCTCCCAGTATTACCACGTGTATTATTCTCGCTCTGTGTAACAGCTTGAAGATTGGATAAATAATTATTTTGAGGATTCCCGTCAATATGATCGATCACAAGGCCGTCTTTGATCAACCCCTTGTAACATTCATACACAAATCGATGATAGAGATATGGTTTCTTCCCAGCAGTAAACAATAGGTAACCAGTATTATTAATATAACCAACTGGTACTTTCTTCTGACAATTTCTAATCATACCATCAACATTTGATTCGTAGTTTGTTATTATAGGATGTGGGACAAATTCATTTTGCTCCATTATACGAATAATATCATTTGTTTAAATCATAATTTATCTGAAAACTTAGATAATTCTCCACGGATTTTATATCGCTGTCATTGACTCTGTCAGGGTCATTATTTTTTTAATCATAATATCTTTTAAGCTCGCGATAATTCTTGCCACTACAACACGCACACAACTGTGTTTTTCCTCGTACTCCAGCACCACATCGCAGAAATGGTATTGGTCCTAGACTTCCGCTTTGAACGGACTGCAAGTGAATCCCTCAGAATTCCTTCCTGCAGGGTTTATTACAACGAGTTAATGATCCGATCATCAACCATTTGCACTTGTTCTGTTAAGACATTGTATATATAATATTTTTTATTTAAATACTTGTCTGAAATATAATACGGATGAGTTTGAGAGATTATCCAGAATCAAGCCTTGGAAAACAAGTAAATTCAACCTCGACAGGATATCTTCTGATCTACCAATACGAGATTTGGTTGATCGGAAAAATAAAAGTTAGATGAATAAATTTCACGACGCCAAGAAAGAATTTCACGCAGATGGTGCATCTCAAGTCTGGTCAACGTTCAAGATTATTCGCATTGACAAAGTCAAGGCCAAAGGTGTCGATGGTATCATCGACGCTACGATGAATGACGAAAGAGCAGTAGCTATTATTAAACAGCTAGATGATAGAAGTTATCTTTTCAAAATAAAATTTGTCATAATTGCAGAAACAGATAACTGGATTATCCGTGACAAATATGATCCTGTCCACGGTAATAAAAAAACCTGTCATACTAAGTAGAAATTCCAAACCAGGTCTATTCATCGGTATTGACAAACCGAATTATGAGCGAGCGTATCCTGTAACAGCAGTTATTTATGGAATCTATGTGGTAAATGAAAAACCTAGCGTTGATAAACTGGCGCCAATGAAATTTTAAAAAATAAACTGTGTAGCTGAACGAGTAATGGAACATTTTACAAACGCGGCCAGTGGAAACGGTTTAACAGATAAAAGACGTAAAATAATAAACACGTGGGGAGAAATGGTTAAAGATACCGGGGCGTCTATCAAAGATGTCACTGAGTTAGGAAAAAAATTAAAATTCCCAATAACCGTAGCGACGATAACAGGAGAGATTTTGTATGAATCAAAATATAAATCAAAAGGAGCTTCGATCGAAATTATTGATCATAACGCACACGCGTGGACTAGCGCAGTAATAATATTTCCACTAAATCGAACTGTTAAATTTTATGACGATAACATGTTTGATTTTATTAACAAAATAAGTAAAAACGATCCTGTATCAGTGTGGTTATTTAAGAGCTCAGATTATGAAAAATATGATCAATCTGTGCGACCCAACGGTGAAATATATCGTAAAGAATCCCTTCATGAAGAAATGAAAAATCTTGCTCAAAAGTATTCAGAAAAATATTGATGAGTTGCTCAGCAACTGTTTTACTGTTCCACCCGTTGCAGCTCATGTTGCTAGAGAAAAAAATTCGTGGAAACCAATCCGAAATGAATTTCTTTCGGGTATCCAATCAAGTTGTGTCGAGTATGGCCACGGCGGATTGTGTAATACCAAATATAATTACAACGATATGATATCTGTTGATATGGTTGCGTGTTATCCAGGAAGTTTTCTGGGATACGGAGATTGTTCTAATTATTTTGCAAGGTTCGGTCATCCAACACATGAAATGACGCGAGTAGCGATAAATGGACCATTGCCAGTTTTTGGTCTAACTGGATTTGCTTGTGTTGAATCATTTGAGTTTGCTATGGATCTTCATACGATATGTTATGCTTGGTTTGGTAGACATTTATCAGAAAAACGCTGGGCACCAATAGTTGTATTACGATATATGCTCGATTGTGCGATATTGGTATCTTTGGTGGTTAGTGAGGCAATTATATCATATAAGAAACAAACCGAGGTTTGGTTACCACCGAGGAAAAATATCAGTCTCGATGAGGTCATTAAAGAATTTAGAGAAAAATGTCCTGATGCTTTCAAGGATGATATCAAAGAAGCTCCTAGAATCCTCGAGATTAAACTCAATAATAGCGATAAAACAGCAAAGGATCTTGGAAGAAAAATAATAGGAAAATTTACTCAAGGTGGAGCATATGATCATAAACAACGTCATGCACGATTAATACTAGATGATACCGAATACGATTTTATAGTTGCTGATGCAGCAGCGAGAAATATATTTATAAACCGCGAAGATGTTTATTTATCAAATGAAACACGATTAGGTACGATTGTAAGCTATATGGATGGAGAATCGCCTCAGTATACGCATTTAAGATCATCGATGTTGGCCTACGTGAGCATAAATTTACTATCTATGATAAATAAATTACCTGATACCGCAGTTAGGGTTGCAACGGACTCGTTCTATATCGATAAGAAATATGCAACGTTGTTGGATGATTTTGCGGACGATGATGCACCGTGGGGTTCATGGAGAATAAAGAAAGAAAATATACTTGATTATTCAGAATCAGCAGATGTTACGATCAAAGATGATTATTATAAAAATCAACGATCAAATATATCATCGACAACTTCGTTGTTACCATCGGTATATGATCCAATAGCTAGATATAAAACGATATACATAAAATGACCGGAGGGTCTGGTAAAACAACTCGAGCGATCGAACTATTTCAGAAATCAGATATGATCGTGCTGACACCTACACACAGACTCGCGCGAGAGATGAAACAACGAGGAGTACAATCATGTACTTATCACAGCTTCTTCTGATGGAAGGGTGATACATGGACATCTTTTAGGATGGGCGAGAAATACTTTTCAAAGATCATGATTTGGGATGAAATACGCAATGTGTCGTTAGAAACATTAAAAACATTTCTAGACTGGTTGTTAACAAGAAATACTGCTGTAATAATGTGCGGCGATCACGGTCAACCACCACCTTTTGTTGGACCATCTCCACATGGATGGCTCAAGAACTTTGTCGATTATTACGAAGAAGTGGCTGATGATCATAGAACACTTGATGCAGAATTAAAGGAATTTAAAAAATTAATCAGACTACAACCGAATAAAATTCAGTGTGAAGTAATGCGTGGAATAATTTCAGAAACACCCATGAACGACTTTCTACAAACATGGCGACCAACCGATTTAATAGTTGCAAGTAGAAAGATAGTTCGTGATACACTTCAACGGGAATTGTTTCAGTTGCATAAAGAAAAATATCCAACATTGCCAGTTCCGTTATGTTATCGACCAGCAGATACACGACGACAAAATATTGACGTTGATATACCAGGACAGACCGAGTCAAGGAAACAGAATCTTGTGCTGAATGATATTGTCGCAGTTGATGTTGATGTTGTTGAAGATGCTCTACGTGCTGATAAATCCCCGGGGACGCTAGGATACGCAATGACGATTCATTCGTCTCAAGGACTGACTATCTCTGATACAGTTGTTTGGATCGTCGATGATCACATCGAATGGTCAAACTTAGTTTATCTCGCAGTGTCTCGAGTAAGAAGAATATCTCAGTTGAGACGAATCGTCTTGGACGAGTCAGTGATTAGTGATGATATTGACAATGATATAATAAGAAAAAAATTAGCTGGTTATAAGCAATCTGATAAAAAAAAATAAACACGATTTTGATCTTGATATTGAATTATCAGCACGTTGAAACATCAACACAATAATCATTGTGCAAGTTGTAATTGTATGTTATGGCGGTATCTGAAAAATGATCCAAGACAATTTACCGTAGACAGAAAAAATAACAATCTTGGTCATACACGAGAAAATACTATGTTGACCTGTCTTGAGTGTAATCGACGTAACGGAGCTAGTTAAGTGATCTCGGTGGTAATTGTGTATCCTCGGGAATTACTTGTAATTGTTCAAATCCACGTTGAGGAGAAGTTGAATCCAGCCTGTAAATTACGGGTCTACCTGAGGATCTTGTTACGATGGATATCTTGTGTGTGGTAACACTCCAAATAGGATCAGTCGCTCTTTTTTTACCACCTTCGAGTTCACCGGGCTCATATAAATACCTTACAGTGGTATTACCTAATACTGGCTGTGCTGAAAGAACACGTCGTTGTGCAGGTATATTTTTTTTGTAATTGCAATAATAGGTTTCATGTTGGTTGTTCGAGTGATCTCATTATTTTACGCTGCTATCACACTTGGTAATCTTGCAACCCATTCACGAGATCTCGTATCCTGAATAAATTCCTTCGCGTATTGATATCCAAATAACCGCTCAGCGAGTGTTCGATTAAATCGTTCAACAATTGCCTGATCACGATGAATTGCAGTACGTCCTCGTCGTATTTTGGTATTATGTTGTTTCATCAGCGATGATACTGGACCAAGAAATTCCTTGCCAAGATCAACCTGTAGCAGATGTGGCCATCGTAGACCACCTCGTTGATAAATTCGTTCAAACGCATCGGCTACTTCAGATGCTGTTTTCGTTGATAGCGGTTCTGCATCTTTATATCTACTTGCAACATCAACAACAGTTAGCGCGTACTTGTATGTTATTTGACGTCGACCAATTTTAATGGTATCATGTGGTAGAAATAATATATCAGCTTGATGAACTTCATTAGGAACACTGACATTGAAATGTGCAAAGTGAATTTTCTTAGGTGGCGGTAGGTAAATTTGCCATATTGCCTGTTTGGATAACCACGTTTTAGCAGTAGAATGTTTAACCGCTGCTGCATCAGCAAGTTTACTAATTGCTGCTTTACCTTTCCAGTATCCAATTGGGGAATAATAAATCGATTCAATTTTATATATTACCAGCCCCTAGCGCTAATTTACCTTTCATCGCGGATCTTACTAACCAATTAGCTAATTTTTCTTTGATATATTTTTTTTTTTTTACAGAATTTAGCCCATGAATTAATTTCACATCTGCAATATGCCTATGTTGTAGATCATTGCTTTTATACGCAACATCATGCAATATGCACAATATGCAATGTTGTAGATCATTGCTTTTATACGCAACATCATGTGCATGACATTCTTTATCAATAGCGTTTATTGGTTCCTCGTCTGGTTTTGGTTGATCCTGATTATCAAGCCTGATATCGAGTCGAGTACCAGGACCGCAATAATTATATCCTGGTAGATGTTTTTCTCCTGGGTATTTAGCCCACGGAGTTCCCGGTAATTTTCCTAATTTTGCTGCAATATCACCTCCTCGTTGCTTTTTTTTTTAACGCTGACTTTGTCCCTGACTTATCACCAGGAATAAATTTAAATTTATTTGTACCACACCGCGTACACTTACCCGTAACCGCTGATGTTATTTTTTGTGGTAATAGTTGTTAGTGATCCGTCGGGGTACGCGTCCTGCACTTCACACAATATAAATCCATGGATATTTTATACAGCATGGATATAATTGATTTATCAGCGACAAGAAAACGAGAACCTGTTAAGCACCATCCTGCGTTACCGAATTCAATTAGAATGATAATACTTGGCCCATCTGGAAGTGGAAAGACACAGTTGTTACTTAATCTTATAATGAGATGGTTAAAGCGGGATAAATTGTATTTGGTGGCCCCGTCAGTTGATGATCAACGATGTTAAGATGTGCTCAAGGATTTTAATGAAAACGCGCGATTACTGGATGATGATGTTATCAAGTTTATAACCGATATTGATGAAGCACCATCAGTAGATTTCATAGACGGATTTATTAATAATTTGGTTGTATACGACGATGTGATGTTGGACAAACAATCAAATCCAGCTAGGATTTTTTTCTCGAGGTAGACATAAAAACACCGATGTCATTTATGTTACTCAGCGATACACACTGTAATATTTTAGTTGTGTTTAATGGAGTTGATACACACACGATGAGAAATATTCATCAAACTTGGTGCAGCGGTGACATGGATATAATTAAATTCAGAAACTTCTTTTCACGAGCGCAAGCTACTCCGCATGGATTTATAACAATAAATTTGCACGATCCTAGAACAAGATATCGAATCTGACTTGATAAAATATTTGGATAAATTAATAGCAGCAGAGAGTGTGGGACCTCAGTTAAGACGTAATTGCGTAAACAGCGCGCATAATTAACTAGAAAAAAATCACCAACGACAATGGAGTAATATTAATCAGACAAATTCCGGAGAGATTTTCTCAGTAAAGTGTCGACGCTTTATTTAAATCTGTCGACGCTTTTTATTTTTCGATTGTTCGTAGGAAGGCTTATTTCGGTTTTTGGACGCTTCCAAAATTGGTCTGTTCACCCTCTCTGGTGCTTAACATCTGACTTAGATAAATGTAACGCATATATCGATGACGTCATCATCTACAATGCCACATGGTAAGATCAAATTGAAACCAATCGGAAACTGAGTAATGCAGATTTGACAATCAATTTATGTAATAGGGACTTTTGCCTTGCTAGTGTTACATTTCTAGGACTTATTGTGGGACATGGTCAAGTTACACCTATAGAGGTAGGTCACGGCTATCTCTAATTTCCTTGTACCTATCAATAAAAGTAGCTAATGTGACTTTTATGTATGACTGGATGCTATCGGAAAGTTTGCTACAAGTTTGTCTAACTGTTTAACCCCTGAAACATTCGTTGAGTAAGAAAATCAAGTTTTCATGGCCTATCAAATGTTTTGGTAAATTAAAATCCATATTTGAGAGTGCACCAGTTCTTTCAGCTCCAGATTTTAGTTATCATTTGAAATGTCTGCTGATGTAGCGACCGGTGGACTATTGATTCAAGAAGATAAAAATGTTGTGGGTCATCCAGTGTGCTATTTTTCTAACAATACTTAAATAAGCACCAGAGAAATTATTCCACAATCGAGAAGGAATGTTTAGTTTTGATATTGTCTGTACGAAAATTTTAAGTGTATATTAGTTCAGCCCCTTTTCCGATAAATGTATTCAGTTATTACCCACCCCCCTTATTTTGTCAATGAAATGAAAAAGAAAAATCAAAGATAGCATGTTAAGATCGAGTTTGATGTTGCAGGAATACAAAATTGACATTAGGTACATCAAGGAAAAATATGATTGCCGATGCACTTTCACGTGCAGGGAAGTAATAAATTGCTTTATGTATATTTTGTGTCGTTGATAAAACATCTACCTCTGTAACTTTTACTTTTGTTTTATGATAAGCATATTTGAATAATATGTTAAAGAAAACGTTATTGTATAAATCTTTTTTCTTCAGTATGAGGGGAAGTGTTATGTATATTTAATTTGAATTGTGTGATTTACCTTTGGCCATAATTGAAGGTAGGAGTTTGGGCCTACATACCTAATATCATTTTTGTAAACATGTTTTTTTGCTCTTCTGTTCTAGATACAGAACTGATTCCGGCCTGAAAAGATTATAGAACAAAATTCTGTTTACAGTTTGGTGGAACTTTCCATTAAGATGACAGTGTTTTCAGAAAATGGCTGTTGAGATACATTTCTAGTGGTGATCTATATAACTTTGTTTACAAAGAGAGTATTCATTCATATTTTTCATGTGTTGTGAAATCGGTCGTTTCGTTGCGTTCATTGAAAATTCGAGAGGTTTTATTTATTTAAAGTATTTATTGGTATCATAAAGTGTTCATTAATATTTAGGACTGTCTCCCTATTCTGGGATCTTATGAATTCATTTAAAGACATTTTGGATTATATCATTGTGATACAATAAGATTGCTAGCGCATCAACCTATTCCAGGCTACTAGTATATCCACACTTTTAAGACTGAAATTCATTCAGAACACAACTTGAATTCATTTGGAATACTCTACATGTTTGGACTTGCTATATAACTTTTAGGACAATTTTGAGATTTAATTCACAATACTGTAAGTTCTTTTTCAATTTTCACTTTGTATTATACGGAAATAAATTATTTGTTGAATTTGACTAAACTTGTTAGTTTTCGTTTTTGTCTATTACGTAGTTTAAGACCATGGAGTCATAACAATCCTTTACACGAATATTATCTCTTGCTTTGAATAAATTTTTGAGGAACTCCTTTAAAATTCAAATATGGCAGAAGAGCCCTAGTAGACAATTTGCATATGCGAGAACGAGATGTGTGTATTTTAATTTATTCAGTGTTCATAATCTGATTAGGACTGAAATGTTTACGCTTTATACTTCACAACAATTCATGTTATACTGTCGAGCCACTGTATTCTCTAAATTATTCTGTGAGATGTAAATTCAGGTTTGACTCTCAACTTTGCGAAGTATTCGGACTGGCATTGGTCGGCTCTATTGGAATGCAGTCTGCCTTACGCTGAGTCTGTATTAGACTGTTAATACGTGCGCGTAATCTTAACTGAATACTGCCACAGAGAAAAGATGGTCCCGGATAGTGTACACTTCAAATGTACTGAGTCGGTTGAACGTATTTTCATTATTTGATTAATTGTTCTTGGGCAAGATGGAAGAGAAAACAAACTTCATCATAGTCTTTAGTAAAACAAGCTCACCAGTATTGGCCAATATGCAGAAAAAGAGGTAGGATATAATAGAGCAGTAGAAGGGAATGACTTTAGTTGGTATAGAACACAACTAGCTAAATTGTTGTCTTTGATCATTTTTAGAAGTGCAAGAAGGTCTAGAAGACAAAGCACTAGGTAAAATCTTGACTAAAAATCAATATTAATTAACAATTTGACTCGGAAACCAACAGCACGTCTCTAAGGGCAGAACACAACAGCTTCCATTTAAGGCTTAATAACAATGTTACAATACATTCAGCACAGCATACCAAATTTAGATTTTTTTCTCTCTTGAACTGAGGTTTTTCCTAAAATCAGTTTTGCACGTAACTCTCTGTTATCCATTATCTTGTTGTAATAGGTATCTCAGCAATTGGTTGTTAGTCTTCAAATAACGTATTAGAAGTAAAATACTGTAGAGTTTCAGCCGCAGTATTCTTGGTATATATAAACAAGGGAAAATCAGAAAACCTTATACGTTATAATATGTGTGTTCGCTCCAAGTTTGATTTTCGTCGTTTGAAGATATAATTCTAAATAGAATGATGCTGAAAGAATCATAAAGCGGAATGAATTTGGAAACCGATGATATGAACAAAGTGTTTAACTTTGACCATTACATTTGCTAGCTGTATACTAATATTACATCCATATATCAAATACGAATGTTGACCTTCCACGATTATTCGTAATCAATAGAAATGTCATTCTGTAACAGTCTCCTATTTTATACATACATACATACATACATACATACATACATACATACATACATACGTACATACATACATGTGATTCGGCAACTAGCCGTTGAAACCGCGATTAACTCACAAACATACAACAACAAAAAACGACATTAAACTCTTAAATAACGTATGGCACGTTTACGAAGTCCCAAACTCTTATAAGTTACTTGGTGCAAATTCAGTTTCCTTTTTTTCCCTCTCACTTCACATGTCGGTGTTATCTCCCTTATGCATTTGAGAGAGAGAGAGAGAGAGAGAGAGAGAGAGAAGAAAAAATGATAGCAGAGACGATTTCTATGAAATTCTGCACCATGTTTAATTAATTTAGAACACGGAGATTATTAATTTGTATCTTTATTTTATTACAACACTAATAATTAATTTAAAGAAATTCGTTTCATACATACAGAATGTAGAAGGTCCTCCTGTTGAAATATAACCTATGTTGAAACAATATTTGTACATGCGTGTTAATGCGTCATGGGAAGATGACAATTTGATATACCAATAGTTATCGTTGACATCGTGCATGCGTTTAACAATAAAATTGTCATCTTGCTTAATTCAATTTTTAGAATACTCCATTTTTAATGAGTTATATATGTACATCCATAAATAAGAATAATGAAAAAACGTTTTGTTTTTTTTAAATCCGCTGTTACCGTTGGCAGTGTAATGTTTAAAAACATCGGTTCACTGTAAATATGTACAACCTGTTGAATTATGAAATTCTTTTGTTATTTCTTGTTTGTAAAATAAAATGCTCATAGACAAGCCATTTTGGTTGCATTTTTTCCCAGAACAGCGACATTAATTAAAATCAAATGAAACCTTCTTTCATCTTGTAATTTGTTTCAAATACGATAGATTGTCATTCTCTTTCGACCCGTGCCGCTGAAAATATTTCAGATATATCATATGTGAGCTCATCTAAACGTCAGATACAAAATACGTCCCCAGTGTGTAGAACATACTAATGTGCAATTCCCATTGTCACCTGGAACCAATCCATACCTGAGGTCAATGACATTATGCAAGGTCCAAAGAATCGTATGGAATAAATTCTCTGTTAATGACATATGCCGGATTTGTTCAACCTTTTTATGAAAACATAAATTGTGCAAGCTGATTATATATATACCAACAATTATACCAACAATAAAAGTTTCGAAAATCAAAGGTAACGTAAACAGGCGTTTTTGAGTTGTAAGAAGTCACTGGCAGGTGAGGTCGAATATGTTGTATTTTTCCTTCTGAAAAATAGTACCATTATCCTGCAAACTCATAAGGGTGCACTTCAGTCTGATTATATCACGATCTTCTTATAATAAGTAGATATTTGAGGCCACAATGCAGGCTCATGTTCTGTTAATCTTTGTACTTCCTGGTTCACTTCCTTTTATTAACCTTCCAGACAAAGTGTTGCATTTGTCTTTAGATACGTTATGATCAAATGACGTTTTCAGTTTTTCAAAAAGTTGCAATTTAATTGGTGAATTTAAAGGTCAACAAAATAGGACCTCGTATCGGTGACACTCAGGTCTCTGTTATAGCAAATTGGGAGTTGTAGACAGGGGTCGTATTTTTCAATAAACAAATCATCGTTTAATTCAGACGGTGAGTGCGCTAAAAATAATTTCTTACATTAGATTTAAATAGACAAGTACGTAAACTTTAAACACACGTCATAAAAATAAAATTTCCAAGGGAGGAAAGAAAGATCAACAATGATAAACTCTCTCTCAAAGCATTAACATAAACAAACAATGAGCTGATAAAATAGAATGAAAAGGTGCAACATTTATTACAATTAACAGTTTTATGAACATCAAACGCAGAGATAAACCCTATGAAAATTAGTTTTCTTTATATAAATTAAACAATCATTTGTTTCATTAAGTAAAAATCGTGCGAAGGCAGATCAAGAAATTATAAATCAAGTCTTAACGCTACTAATGAGCAACATAGGAACACTTTTGGAAAGATTAACTATGCCTTTCTAATATATTTCAATATTTAATTAACATAGAAAAGAAGTTAAAATGATTTCTATATAATATATTTAAATAATACTTTCAATTCATGTGCATGTCAAAATCAAAGTGTATTGTGCTCATCTAGGAAAATAAGAGGATTGAATGAAATGCTCGTTACCAAATCAACTTTTAAAATTACACGAATTTCGTAACTATTTCTTAAGTTTTTATTTGATTTTTTTTGTATTTAAATTGAACTTTGAAACTATTTAATGTCCTCTCCCTTGAGCTTTCAACTTCAGCAAATTTAACTTCTCTTCAGACCTGTTCCTATATTTCTCCTTCACATGTTTGATGAGATGGCACTTGCCGCTTACCTCACAATACTGACAAACATCTGGCATTTATTTTGAAAGAATTTACAACAAATAAATGGAATGTCTTTATGTCTTTATCTGTATATGATATGCATAACACATAAAATACAGAACAATACCATCTTCAAGATTTAGTACAGAAAATGTCACATGTACAAGTTTGCAGACGAATTGAAGAAATTCAGGAATGGAAGTGCAACTCAAATGCCAATGAAATGAGGTTAAAGTCTGACAAAAGCAGTCTAACATAAGTCACACGATACATGATGTGCTAATGTAACGACTAAATTATCTAGATTAGGTCAAAATATCCCTAAAGTAAGTCTTGGTTTCACAAACATTTGTTGAAAATAAACAGAGTAAAGAAACTGAAGTCAAACAGAATAAATAAACCAAACATGGTGAAAAAACATTTGCTAAACACTAAGATTTGAAATTTTGAACGATAGGTAAACAAAATATGTTAAAAGACATGGTTAAACTTATCAATTTTCTAGTAGTGAAAACAATTATTTTGTCTTTAAATACAGCACGTTCATGAAGATGGTTAATTTTACACGTTTAAAGTTCAACACAAGACCCTCTGAAATCATCTAGCATAAAAAATAGAAATGGAAAAAAAAATTCTTGAGGTAAAAACAGAACTTCCGTAAATATGACATGACAATGGAAACAACAAAACAACACCGATAAATAAACTAATAGAAAAGTATAAGAAATACATAGTACTAGATATTTCACTAAGTTCATCAACTATTTCGAAAGAAACTTTTGAAGTACATTAATACCGCTGTGCCTGGCAATGGGATGTTAAAACATGAGAAATAGTATAATGTCATGATCTTTTCTAATAGTGAACAATACAAAATGCAGCAACGAAGCATGAGACTTGCGATCATGGAAAGGAATATCGCTGACAAAGATTTTGTAAACGTAAATATACTATAAAAACGAGGCTCACTATAATTATCTTTGGAGGACTGTGTCTACTTGACCTCTCGAAGTCGTTGATGTGTAAGGTTTACTACCAAACAGTTAAAAACGCATCAGTTAAAAGTTCACATATTCCCTTCTAGTGTGCATGTGAAAACAAAACACCTTTACAGAGACATGGAAGCTGTTATTATGGCATACGATACTGCTGGCAGCCGAAAAGACATGATTGGCGTTTCGCAGTTAAATAAAAAAAAGTTATGGTGTTTTGAACGAAGAATTGAACTGTTTTCTAGTATGTGAAATTGTAGGATTAAAACCAGAGTTGTACGCTAATAGACCTGGCATAACTGAAAAGGAACTTTGCAGTGGAGTAAGGAAATATGGTGTGCCTAAACCTGAGAATTAAGATCAGTTTTGAAAATGATATGTCATATATAATACAGTCCTTGACGGTAATGACCTGATCAAAAACTGTGAAATGTCACTTGTTATGATTGTTTTCCCTGAGATGGAGAAACATAGAAATTTGAAAAGGTTTTGATGGGATGCTAAAGAGTGACAAAATAATAAAGTGAAATTCGCATAATATCGCAAATATATATATATTGAAAAATGAAAGAATTAAAAATAACTTGCAGTTTATGACCTCCTGGAATGTAATCCTAATAATCCTAATAATAAACTAACAACTTTTCACTAATTCGGAAACTGTTCTAAGGTTATACGAACGAAGTCTGTATAGTGTTTATGTGTTGCACTGATAAAATTGAATTCAACAGAATTATTAATACGAATGTTGTTTTACTTTACGGTAATCTTCTAGAGAAGAATATAACTGAAGTCCATGAAATTTTCACATAATCTGAAGAATTTAGTTAGATATTCAAATTCTCGAATATATTAACCTATATCTCAAACTACTGACTGTTTCAAACGAAACAAAATTCCTCTGCAATATTAACAGCATGCAAATCACACATTCTTCCATGACTCCTACTAACGCTGCGTATAACTAATGAATAAACATGGTGCGTTAATGTTCATTATAAAGTGCCTTTTTGCGATTCAAGCAAACAATTTTGATAAATATAATTTCTCCAAAAAATAAATCGTATTATTTCAATATAAATCAAACAGTCGTAAACAAAAAGCTTCAGAGAGGGCGAACAGACCTTTTGCTGAAACGTCATTTTGAAAACTAAGACCTCATACGAAAAAAATAAAAAGATAAGGTCACTAACGCCAAACCAAAACCTCTAACTTTACCAAGAGTTTTTCTAATTGGGTTAGTTTATTTTGTTACTTTGTTTTTGTCATAAGTGTTTTTCTAAATTTGTATGTGTTTTTGTTTACCCACCGGACGTTTTGTTGAGGTCGCACCCTCTCTGCTGTATAATTATATCATTTTTATATCAATAATGGTACCAGCTCTGGAGTTTTATACTGCTAGATTAGCTAGAGAAAGATTAGAAGCAATTAAGAAATTTCTTCCCGTCCGCGATTCTGTGAGACAAAAAGTACAAGAACGTCAAGAATCTTAAGGTGAATTTGCAGAAGGTTCAGAACAATTATTTAAACCAATTGTCGAACTAACCAAGAAAATAATTACAGCAACTGAGGCAACACAAAAAGCTCTTGAAATATTGCCTGTTGATATTGCTGGCCGTCTTCAAGGAGCTCAACCACTACCCCAGCAACCTCCTGAACCACAACCTGAAGTTCAACCACAACCTCTGCCAAGAGTCAGAACCAATATAATATATAAATTTGCGCCTGAGGGTATTGCCGATATCGAAAACCTAGACAAAGTAATTGATATTGCCGCGTTTGGATATCGTGAAGGAGAAAAATATATAAAACCCGAATATAATAATACTTTAAAAGCTAGCGATTGGATGAAGGATGTATATCGTGTCGCTACTAATACATCGCGAATCCAATCTAAGGAAGATATTTATATTTTTGAGGTATTTGAGAATAAAGTAGATGAGTATATTGAAGAAAACAAACTGGATAGAAGACAAAATGAAAAAAGAAATGAAGCAGCAACTTACAAAAACAGCAGAAAGATAACTTTAAGATTATGGAAGAGAAAAGCGGATGAAACAATAAGTGAGGAAGAAGTTGCAACTGGAAGTGGTTTGTCTACTTAAGGAAGTGGTTTTGTTACTTGTCCAAACAGTATTCTTGCCGATGTTGACCGACTAGAAATTCAGATTGTAGGAAAACGCGCGAGAAATAATTCTCCAGAAATTATTAATGAAATATCTGATATTTGTCGAAGATTATTTACTCGCGGTGTTATGGATCGCAACATTTATCATTATTTTATTAATGAAATCACTGATGATTATTACAGCGAATGAAACAATTCATTAATCAGCATGTAATTTAAAAATGATTATACACAATGATCAACGTGGACCTGTAATAGTTAGGGTAGTAAACTCGCAATTGCCATCTTACAAAGCGATTTACGGAGATGGACTTGGTGATGTTGTTATGGGTTTATTCAGAAGGATGGCTCTAAACGCAATAACGAGTGCAAAACAATTACAGATGAACGCTATTGAGGCTGTTCGTGATAAAGGTATTAGTGCTATTGGTAATGTTGCCGGTAAAGCATTTTCATAATCAAAAAAAAATTAGCTCGATTAGTACGAAGAAAACCACAACCAGTAAAATTACACAGTACTTAGGTATGCCTGCAAATATCAGCAAAAGAATAAATCAAGCTGCAAATGTAAAACTTGCAGAGTTGGTTGATATACCCCAGTCAGAAAAAGAAAAAATTATAACGGCAAGTTTAATAGCAGGAAGTGGTCTTCGTGTTAGACGGTAACAGTTATAATAAAATGTTCAAACGTATATCTGATCCAGTGTTCGATATGGACGCACCAATTCTCAAAGATGAATCCATACGCGATTATCAGTATTATTCTTATGACGCACGACAACCAGATCAGCGTGGTCGAATTGAATTGCAAGTTCAAGGTACAAGCAGATATTTCTTACCTGCTGAAGCGTTTATTGAAGTAGAAGGGGAACTTTTGAAAGATGATAATACAGAAGGCACTGCCAATGATAGAATTAGTGTCTTTAATAACGGCATCATGACGTTGTTTGACAGTGATACATACATGATTGATGTAACAAATATTGAAAATATTCAAAATGAAGTGATGTTGCTACAACAATAGTAGGTATAGCAAGATATTCTGATGAAACAGTACAATAGGACGACCATTGAACCATGCTGGTAACGACAACGCTGATGTGCAAAATGTAATGGTTAGCGGTAATGCACACTACAGCTTAAGTTTTACAATACGTCGATCAAGGTTAAGAGGTTATCTTTGGATTTTGTAGACACGTTAGAAAGGTTATGTTCAAGGCCAAGCATACAGTTGTACTTGTACGAAAGGCTACTGATGATGATGCTATCTTGGAGATAATGTGTTGGCATTAGAGCTGGTAAAGTATTACTAACAAAACATTCGTTGTGGGTGCCGGTAATGACTCCAACGATTACCGAAGAACAAAAATTACTCTCTTTTATGGATTCAGGTGGTAAATCATTATTATCATGGTTATCAACAACTACAGTGTTCAAAGTACTGGTAATGGTATATTCACGTGATATGTAGCATCTAAGCAATGTGTTTCTGAGCCAAGGCATATCTTCATTCTTTTTCAAAATAATGAACGAGTAAACTCGCAAGAAGAAAGTCCAATGATATTTGACAAACTTGGAGTTTCTGAAGTTTCACTGAAGGTAAATGGACATCAAGAACCTGCTGAAGATATATTATTAAATTTTGAATTAAATCATGTAGCACGTGCATATCATCGGTTAATGACATTTATGGGACGTGATCAAAATATAGATACTGGTTTGCAAATATCACAACTAGAATTTACAAATCTGTATCCGATTTATTACTTTTTACTTGATTTATCTAGACAATCTGTCGTTAATATCCACTTTCAAGCTGGAGTAAAAAGAGACACTGCAGCTGTTCCTAATTACAGAGCAGTTGCTGTTATACTCAGTGACATATCTATGGTACTTGAAGATGTTGGTGGACGAATGAGAGTTGTTGATGATCCCGTAGAAAACATGTAATGAAATCACTCACGATATTTATAAATCTCATATAATCCTGTTAGTGTCAGTCTAACTCCCGGTCAGATTAATTATCTTCAATCAAGTTCAGCAAAAATTGCGGAATAAAAATATGACTTAAAATAGATCAGACCACAGGTGGTCAAAATAAACTATCATTGTCAGAACGTCAACTCAAAAACAGGCGTTAAACACAATCTTTCTGCTGGTGCGGTTAAAGACTCAATTAAAACAGGTGGTATATTTCCACTTTTTCCAGACTTCCCGGCGCTCCAGCCATTGCAAAAACAGATTGACTTGGTGTTTTAAGTGGTGTTGATGGACATGCTGCTAAAACGCTAACTGAAAAATAACATGAGGGAGAATTAAAAAAAGGGGAAGGGGTCTAAGATAACCAGGAACCCCCTATCAATACTGAAAAGGTCTGAGACTTAAAGGAACAATTCCTTAATCCGTCTAATATCAAATTATGACTTAAAAGATGCAGCCAACAAGATGAAAATAAAAAAAATTCAGAGGTGTTTTTATGCGTGGTCAATTACCAAACAATGTTGAAACTGAAATTATTAATCTTGATAATAATTCTGGGCCTGGTGCTGTTTGGGATGCATACGTGTTTCATCCGCGCGGTTCTATTTATTTTGATTCATATGGGCTTCCTCCGCCAGTACATTTTTTAAAATATGCTAGAAACATTCCATTGTGTTATTCATCATTGTCAACACAAACACTAACTGATCCGCCAATATTTGGTCGTGAAGTAATTAATGTATTCAACGCTATTTCAAAATCAACATTGCCACCTCATTAAGTCGTGCAAGATTATACAAGTAGGCGTTAATCGTTTTAAACAGAACTTAAAGTATAATGGTTGAAGATCTTCTTCTGTCAAAGACAAGAAAGTAAGATGATATTGATTCTTCAAATTACTCGACTAAAGATGAACTTGCCGATATTATGAAACTCTCTGGAGTTGACCGTGATGAAGTTGTTATTTTCAGCATAAATACGGTGTTTTAAAGACGAGTAATATCAAATGGAATGACATAGTTCGTAGAGTTCTCTGTGCTACTACGGATAATAGTCCAGTATTTACTGACGGCGGTAGAATCAGAGACTCAAAGATATCAACTATTAGAAATGAAATTGTAAAATGTGTTGCTAATCGTTTACTATCTACCGGTGATATAATGACAGGTGAACTCAGCATGAATGGAAATAAAATAGTAGAATAGTTGTTTTAAGAGATCCAACATCTGAGGAAGATGCCGCAACAAAAAAATATGTAGGCACAGTAGATACTAAATTAATCACGCTACGAGCTGAGTATGACGCTCACGTAAGTATGTTTACAAATCTTCGTATAAATTTTAGAAAAATTAATGAAATAGCAGAGGAATTCTTTGCAAGTCCGTTGAATGTTGATGTAAAACTTGTTGATATTAACACAAAACTCGGCGATTTTAAAACACTGAAACGATTAATAAACGATTAGATGTTATCAGAGATCCTAAATAATTTTCAAAGATAATCACGATAGCGCAGAGTAATATCGATAATTTTAGAAAAAGACTGATGTTATAAGTGGAATTCTTGATATCGTTAAAATAATTAATCTGATTAAGATTCTCCACAAGCAGATTGTCAACGTGGTATATACAGTCAGCAGCGTCTGACCAAGCATTATCGTCACCACTCAATAAAACTATTAAAGATCACGCTGAGGTTACATGTATATATAGGCTTTAGGTACGTGGTGTTGTAAAATGTATAACATCTACCACGATTTCTTGGCGTAATCCACTGATTCCGCTAGGTGGGACTCCTGGATCTATATTAGTGATACTAGATCAAAACAACGAGGAAACATTTACTGTTGAACCCGAAGACAAAAATCGGCTTGATTTATTTATTGATGTCTTGAATTAGTAGCTAAATTCCCACCTAATTAAAATATAATGAGTATTCCGATTAACGTTCAACGTTTAGATACAATCAAGCAGGTGAATGGCAAGCAAGAGTAAAAAATATCGTTGACGAGTATACAGTAAAAGTAAAAAATATCGCAAAGTGTAGTTGACATAAGTGTATTTTCAGCGTCTGCTGTTATTGCTGGGGCCGGCGTATTATTGTCAACGCTAACAATGATTACACCAGTAGTTGTAACAATTTGTTACATATCACTGCATAAAAATATGCACGTGCACAAACACAAAATTGAATGATTATATAATACAATTACATACAGCAACGTTAGCATACACCAAATTATCCAGGTTATTATCAACAAGTTTTAGTGATGGAAAAATATCAGATTTAGAGTTCACGGAGATGATTAAAATCTACAAAGAAGCAATGACTGTGATTAATTTAGAAAATCGGGATTTAAATAACATATATATAACAACTCCAAAATATCGAAAACTTTTCCCGTGGAATGGAACTGATTTAGTGGTGAATTAAGACACATGGACGTTTATAAGATGTATTCCGATCCCATTAATTCTGAGATCAAACAATCAATCAACAAAATACGAAATCTGTTTTCGTTGTTACTACAATAATATAATGATGATATAAAACAACAGATCATTGAGTCAATACAACATCTAAATCAGTTATAATAAGATTATGATTATGTTAATAAAACTTTCATTGAAGAAGCATATGAACATGTTATTTCTTTTCCCCGCCCTACAAAACCATTTCTTAATCATTATAAAATAAAAGAAGAAGAGTATAAAGTACAAAGTGATTTTGCTGTACCAAAATTCAATACATAGGAACGGAAACAAATTATTAATGAAAATTTCCTAAAATTGTTGAGTCGTGGAGACAATTAGCCACACGAGCATCTCTTCTCAAACATAACAATGATCCATACGGTGGCGGCAGACATATTTCACCAGGAGTTGTAAATATAACAACAACAGTCGCAGTCAATCTTGTATGTGATGCAACTGATGACAGCTATCAAATAGATCTTGAAAAATCTAGTCAGGCTCAACAAGGAAATATTTTATATAGATTTACACCGCATGTACCTCCTGGAGATTTAATCGAACAAGAACAGATCAATCCGGTTTATCTACCTTATCATAATAATTTATTATCAAGTATACATTTCAAACTTACTGACCAATCCGGACACTTTATTGATTTAAGGGATGAAAAGCGGAATTTAAATTTATATGTAAGATCTTAGCTATTTTTGATCATGCAGAGTGTTTTACAATTAATTATTTTATCAACAGGTATTATATAATTTACCAACATGTGAGAGCTTTCATACACGACAAAAAAGTACTTGAAAACGCCATCAGAACGATACTGACACAGTCCGCAGTCAATACAGAACAATTTATTGCTAATATAATTATTGACAAATACGGCAGTGAACAATATTAGTTGACGCAGGAACAATTAAATGAATTGCAGCGAGAACATATTATAATTAAGTGCGATAGAGATCAAATTATGAATCATGCACATTCTGCATTGAATTAGAGAAACTTAAGAAAATATTGTCTAATTCTGAATAAAAAGTCTGATTTCATTAATTTGATGGATATATTACCCATAATTTTTCAGATCATTGGTACATTTCATAAAATTGATGGGTATATTACCCATAATTTTACTTATTATTAGTCAATTTCATCAAATAGATGGGTACATTACCCATAATTCTTTCGATTATTAGAAAATTGCATCAGATTGATTGGTATATTACCCATAATGTTTCAGATTATCAAACAATTTTATTAAATTGATGGGGTAAATAATACTAAAATAGTGAAAATCTCATCAAAAATAGAACACAATTACATATTAATTCTTGACAAAGTCAAAGCAAATAACAAATAAATATTTTATAACATAATTTTTTAATGATCATTAGTTAGATTTTATAATTTGGATGGGGTAAATAGTACTAAATTAGTGATAATCAGTTAGATTTTATAATTTTCATGGGGGAAATACTACTAAAATAGTGAAAATCAGTTAGATGTTATAATTCTGATGGGGTAAATAGTACTTAAATAATGAAAGTCACATAAAAAGCGGAAAAATAAAAAATTACATAATAATCCTTGACAAAGTCAAAGCAAAAAACAAATAAATATATTAAAACATAATTTTTTAAAATTTATTTCTCAGGTAGAATAAAATGCAGAGGATAATTATCCACGACATTGCCGTGACTTTTATTTTCATCAGTGGCGGTGTCAATACTTTCAAAATCTTTTTTACTATTTTCCCTTTCGTCACTATTTTTACTAATAACTTTGTGGTTGTTTTGATTTTCACGATCTAACATATACTTTTTTAACTGATACACGCGCGTGTTAATAATTTTCTTCGTTTCGTATTCGTGAGCTAATTCTGAGCTAATTTTTTCCATCACGCTTGAGAGAGATTCGAATTTTTTAACTTCAGTATTTTTTACAGTACCCAGAGATTGGAACATGGCTTGTTGTATAATATTTATGAATCTATCTTCCGCTGCTAGTGTATATCGATCTTGAAATTTACTTGTTTGCAGTGATTCAAAATCGCAAATATTTTTTTTGGATCAAGTTGAATTTTTATGACGTCTTTTTTTAAATATTTTTAATGCAGAAATAATATCACTGATATTTTCATAATTCATTTTATTATTCGCTGCTCTACCTTTTCAATATCTCTTGGGCTATAATAAATCAATTCCATTATTTTATAATAATCGGTTGATTAATTACCGGCTCCTAATACTAGTTTATCTTTCATCGCAGATCTTACCAACCAATTAGCTAATGATTCTCTGAAAGATTTTTAAAAAGATAGAATTTAAAGCATGAATCAACTTCACATCTGCAAGATATCGTTGTTGCAAATCTTTACTTTATAAGCTATATCATGAAAGTGACATGCTTGATCAATAGCATTTATTGGATACTCTCCAGGTCTTGGTTGATCTTTCTCGTCAAATCGGGTTTTAGAACCGCAATAATTATATCCTGGAAGATGTTTTTCTCCTGGGTATTTACCCCATGGAGTTCCCGGTAATTTCCCCAGTGAAGCAGCGATATCACCACCAATTTTATTATTAGAAACAAATTTATATTTATTTGAACCACATTTCACATACTTGCCAGTAATTGCACGCTTTTCATTTTTTTTAATTTATTGTTGTTAAGCCACTTGTGAGGGTGGAAGCTCTACATCGAACACAATATAGATTCATATAATTTATTTTATTTCTACATCATGTATGTCATTGATTTCTCAGCGACATGAAAACAAGAGCCAGTAAAACAATTCAGCATTACCGAATTCTATCAGAATGATAATAATAGGTCCATCTGGAAGTGGTAAAACGCAACTATTACTTAATTTTATAATGAGATGGCTCCAATGGGATAAGTTGTATTTAGTAGCTTCGTCAGTTGATGGTCAGAGATGTTACGATGTACTTAAAGATTTTAGTGAAAATGCAAAATTGTTAAATGAAGATGGCGATAACATTATTAATTTTATAACTGATATTGAAGAAGCACCGTCCGAAGATGAATTAGATGGATTCATGATTAATTTAGTTGTGTATGATGATGTTATGCTTGCCAAACAAACAAATCCAGCAAGAATATTTTCTTGTGGAGGGCATGAAAATACAGATGTGATTTATGGTACTCTACGATACACACATATACCTAAAGGGATCAGAGATAAATTGTAATATTTTAGTTGTGTTTAGTGGAGTTGATACACATACACTGAGTAATATTCATCGGGCTTGATTTAGTGGAGATATGGACGTGATTAAGTTTAAAACCTTCTTGTCACGGATTTATAACAATACATTTACACGATCCCAGAACAAGATATCGTATATGACATCATAACATGTTTGGTTAATATAATAATGATTTGATTATAGCAGCAGAGAGGGTGCGATCTCGGCAAAAAGGTTCCGTGGGTAAACAAAAACACACATACAAATTTTAAAAAAAAGATAAAATAACAAATTAAGCTAACCCAATTAGAGAAACTCTCGGTAAAGTTAGAGGCTTTGGTTTAGCGTTATTACGTTTATATTTTTTATTTTGTTCGTATGATGTTTTAGTTTTCAATATGACGTTTGAGCAAAAGTTCTGTCCACCCTCTCTGCTGTTCAAAAACAGTTGTGTTCAGACCATACAATTTTTTCTAGGAGTTTGAATAGTTTTCTACCGGGCAAGTAGACTATGAATTCCACGCTTATTTATGTAACTCACATTCAAACTTGCGTGCCATTCTTGACCTGCTTAATTGTTGACTTAACCGTAGATCCGCCTTTGTGATGAATTTAACTCTTCGACGAATTATACATGGACTTTTATTATAGTACTAAATACTGAATTAAAGGATTTTAAAATTAAACTTCATAGTCTCAAGCGACTTAAAAGAATTCATAGTACAAATTCAAAAGATGATACATAATTTCATAATGATATATATATATATATATATAAATATTGCTAACCTTACTTTTCTTATATCAGTCTAGTCATCTCAGACTAGCCGTCTCAGTCAAGGTGTCCACGCGCTCAGAACTACTTTTAAGTAAAGAAACCCTTTTTGTCTTCTGCTGTGCCTGGCATAGTTGTTCTAAATTCAAACAACAACAACAATAACAAATATATAACAAATACATAGTAACTTAAGGTAAATCCATCTTTGAGAACACACAATAGAAAAACATTTCGAGAGAGACAAAGACACATACGCATACGATCTCGAACGTTTTGGTATTGTGGTAGTTCGTTCCACACAGGATGGTCATTTTTATTTTATATGCAGGCATAGCTCAAAATATTTTCAGGTCAGCGTCATTAAATGTAGCTAAAGCTACGTAACTAGTTTCAAACACTTAGTGTAAAGAAAATTATATACTGTTAGCTACATTTAATGACGCTGACCTGAGAAATGACTGCTACAGATAGAATAAAATTCTCAATGCTGTATTAAATAAGGTATGAAAGAAAACACTGATCCATGCACATAGACTATAGACCTCTACACTTCATAACCTCCCTACCCTCTTAAGAACAAAAGAAAACATAGTAACAGCCAGAAAATGTGTTATGTCAGACATGCTTTATTCTAATTATGTTAAGCATCTCCTTTTTTCCCGAGTTGAATCAAAATATACCTATATTGTTTCATGACAAATAATGCACTTACCAGGCAGAAGGAATCATTTATCCGTCAAAACATTAATTCATAAGCAAATTTCACGGTAGCACTTGCCATATTTCCAAGACAGAAAAATAAATTTTCAAAGAATCCGTGTGAACTCGAAAGTTTTGCACATGTTTATCCGCTAGGGTCCGTACTTAGAGGGTCTTTTATACACGGGGGTAATTTTACAATCAATATTAAGGACAACACAAGTATGTCATAAACCGTTTTAACTTCTCCAAAGAAAAGAAAAGTTATATACGATAGTGACACCGATCACTAATTACCCGTGAATAACCCAAGCATGGACACTCATGCTACATGTAACTTTACGTTATAATAATATCCTATACTTATATAACAGAGGTGTGGGCCCAGTATCGTTTCATTATTTACAATATAATTTTCTAAATTGGAACTGATGAAAATGAAACATTTTCTTTTAATAAATATTAGCTCTTTGTTGATAATTTCATATAATATCCATATATTAAATGTGATAATACCTCAGTACTATGCAACGTTCTATGTTTCTACTTTTTGGCTCAAGCATAAAAACTGTGTACTTCGGATTACATGGTCACGCCACAGTCCTTACAAACATATTTGTATTAATGCACCGCATGTAAACATTTGCGCGTGAGCTATATTGCAAAAGTGATACGTTCTTTTTTACTTTAATGAAAATTATTGGTTGAGGAAAAGAATCTACTTTCGGGTTTGGACCGAAACAAGGAAATCCCAATCACGGGGTTACATTATATGTCACCCCCTCAGCACTCCTCGTGGGGAGACAAATAATGTAACCCCTTGACTGGGATTTTCTTGTCTTCTTCTAAACCCCAACATAGGTTCTATATAGCTATTATGTTTGAAGGTGGCAAGTTTAATAGCACGTTACGGCACAGCAGTCTGATACATGTGAACAGAGCGTGCTGAAATAAGTATTCGTATCAGGATGAATATGTGCAATATAAAACTTCTGTCAAGAACAAGCTCCTTTCCTTATAAGAGAGAAACTGATTCATTATAACACGCATGGTAAGAGCTTGGATTGGGAATTCTGGAATATCTACAGAAGTCTTTGACACCATGGTCTCACGATTTCAAAGCAACTTTTCAGTGTTCTAATTTCAGTTATATATTAGTATCACAATACTAAGCAGATAGTCAGTCCAAGGAATAGATTGGCATTTTGCAATCATATTCATTTTGTGATATCAATCAGTACCGGAGCTTTCACACTTCCTTCGAAATCATGTCGGACAAGAGGCTTTTCAAGTTTTGTCATGTAGGACTGAGATGTACGAACGATCTTTTTGTGAATAGTGGGAAAAAGTAGAGTGTTTAACATCGAATAATGATGAATGAACCAACGCATTACCATTAAGCTAATTTTAATCATATTTGCCTTATTGCAATTTTATTGTTGTCGCGAAAAGTGGGCCACGCATGGGGCAGTATCAAAGAGTTTTTTTGGTATGTAATTTATTATTATAAAGTTTCGATATCATCTTTACAACACCATTATTTCCTTTTGTTTACAAAGCTAGACTTTCTATACCTTAGTTCAAAATGTTCTGTTATCCTTCGCAATATATGTATATTTTAAAGGTTTTATCAAACTGTTTAATATGATATATTATTATATGCTCATTTTTTCCCCGTTAACTTTACATTGTCAGAATCGTTCAATATTACCCGATACTGAACTCGCGCGACAATACACATATAGCATTCACGCGCATAAAGGAACTACTTTCTATTGTAAACAAACAATGGAAGCAGACGCCAGCACTTTTGATTTTGTACACAAATCATGTACAATCGCGTAAGAGGCTGTTTACGTTGTGGTTGTTTAAATTTGTTTCTGAATGAACTAAAACAGATGTTTCGTGGACTGCCACATACCAACTGCTTTGGCGCATTCCGCGTTGATACAATGTTACGGATTTAGGCTAGCTACATTATATAACAGACGCAAGATAAGGTCCTTACAAATAACATACAAGTGACAAGTCATATACTCTCTTCTTTAGCTGGTGATAAGAATGGCAAAATATAATGTACTTACAGTTTTACATCCTGAATTTCCTCAAAATGTATTTTCTTTATTCTGCAAATACGAATTACATGAGCCATGTCATAGGATTTCAACCTGGATTACACATTTCGAAATTGCGCTGTAATTTCGACGATAAGTGCAATTGCATCCTCCTTACTGCACTCAAAATGAAATAAGCATTAAATTCCATAGCGTCGTTTTGATAATTGCAATTGAAAGACTTCATATTTTCTCCACATTATGATTTCAAACATTCAATGACAGAAACAGAAACACTTTTGCAGATGTCAACACGCTTCTCCCTATCTTATTAAATCTCATGTATTTCATGTGGAATCGTCACATACAAATCCAGTCAATAATCACGAAATTTCCTAGAATCGAGAAAAATACCAAAATCTATTCATTCCAGATCAAATGGAAATGTTGTTGCAATGCACATTCATTCTCAATATGACTACAAATTTCAATTTTAACTAGACACGCCATTTTCTTTCGAAAGTTATGTCGAGCGCGCGACTAAGTTCAAATTTATCTGGGCGGAGTTATGTGCGCAGTAATAATGTTGATTTGTGTAATGATGAATATGCGCTTTTGTATTTAGTTTGGAATGCGGCATACATTCATTTACGTTGTTTCTTGTAGTGTCTTGTGTTTATATAATTAAACCTTAGGTAGAATTTAACAAACATGAGAATATAATAAAAAGGTTACTGCCTTTGTATGGGAAAATATGAACTCGTTTTGTCGGAAGGATATAATGCACTCCCCAGGTCGTGCAGTATTCCATCCCAAAACTCGTTTATATTTTCCCATACAAATGCAGTAACCTATAATTATAGTTTAAAACATTCATGTACCTGATGACTTATAGTGTGTTATTTTCACTATATGGTAATACACATACAAGACTGTGCAATCTCATATACACTGATATCTGAAAATACACCTACAACTCGTGCTTTATTACATACACTGTTAATTTACTCTATGAAAATACATATACAAACCGTGTTCCATCACATACACTATTATTTGTCATGGGTAACACAGATACAAACTGTGCTCCATAACATACACTGCTATTTGACTATGAAAATAGACACACAACCCGTGCTCATTTACATACACTGTTAATTTAGCCATAAACATTTATTATCAACGTTCGATCTAGGGATTAACTCAAGGTCAGATCCAAAAATAGGTTACAATAATCAGTTACAGAAAACAGAAAATACACATGACAAGATGTTTTTATATATCCCTTTCATTGAAGATTAATGAAAAAATTGCAATAATTTTATCAGAAGATGGGAAACTGTGATGAGCCTTTACTCGTCGGGCAGACTAGATAACATGTAATTGAACTAATGCGAATTCCAGTACTTGTAACTCATGCACGCGTTAAAATACTAATAAAAAGACCAGCGTGACACACGAGACATGGACATAGCCCATGGATCATTAACTGAAAGGTATGCAAACCAAACATAGAGCACGTGGTCTTACTGTTAGAATCACGACTTGTACTCAATCTGAAACCTTTTTCTACTTTAAAAGTATATTAGTCTTAACTGAAAAATAAGAACGATCAGTTGAACATAGCACATGGATATAATCTGTGGAAAGTCAGTTTCATTTTGTCTTCAAAATGTAGTCGGAACTGTGTGTCTTCTGCTATACATGGGATTTTGGAAATCAAAATTAGATCAACTGGACTACCTGGATAAAGATTTGTAGTAAGACAATTGTTTTACTTTTACGAGGTAGCAATAAGCACCGTCGATTGAGAAGAACCAACGGAATATCGTCAGTATTAAATGAGGAAGAAAAGTTTAATCCCCTGGGTTTTCGAGTAAACATATGCTTCTTGATGGTTTGGCTCCGCTTTCTGACTTTCTGACGAAGTTGTACATTTCGTTTTAGTATTGGTTGTTTCGGGACATGATGCCTGTTAAACATGCTAGTTCATTTTGGACTACCTAACGCATTGACTTTTTAATTGTTTTACCTCGATGTTTAATACTGGCACGGATGTTTTCGACTTCAGCTTTACCCGTGAGTAACGGAATGAGTGTGAAAACCAAATTCAAGAATAATATTTTCTCTTTTTGTATGCGCACGTGCTTTGCATATTCGTTTTTCACATCGCCAAGGCTTCTCTCCATCGCTGGTTTTGTAAACATCTGTCATTTACGAACACGCTTTTTGGAACCGTTCTGTGAGAACACCAATGAAAGTATCGTATGGTTTGATATGAAGTCGCACAGTTGTTCTTATATATGCTTCAAGAAACAAAGAACTACGGCACGGTAACAGATCAATATATATAACTATTAGGGACAATTAATTCTGTCAATGACAAGTAAGCAATCCAATCGGAACCTATTCGTGCTCAAGCCAAATATTCCAAAAATGATACAATCTAGATGAAGCCAGTCCAATCTCATGCCAGTTACTATTAAGTGATTTTTTTAAATGAACCCAATTCCTGCTAAAGCTTGCTGTGAAATGACAAGAACGTCTAGACAAAAACGAATAATAAATGATCACTGTAAATAATAATTACGTCACAAAATAACGTAACCACACCATTCAGAACGACATCAATAGGTGAATGAATATAAGTATGTTTTAAATTGTAATTCAATGGGTGAATGAACGTAAGATTTTAATTGTAAATCATTAGGTGAATGAATGTGTGTAAGATTTTAATTGTAAGTCATTATTTGAATGAATGTAATGTGTGTAAGAATTTAATTGTAAATCATTAGGTGAATGAATGTGTGAAAGATTTTAATTGTGCATCAATAGGTAACAAATGTGTTTAAGATTTTAATTGTAAGTCAATAGTTGAATGAATGTGTGTAAGATTTTTATAGTAAGTCATTCCGCAAATGAACGTAAGATTTTAATTGTAAGTTATTAGGTGAATGAATTTGTGTAAGTTGTCAATTGTAAGTCAATATGTGAATGAATGTGTTTAAGATTTTAATGGTACATCAATAGGTTAAAGAATGTGTTTAAGATTTTAATGGTACATCAATAGGTTAAAGAATGTGTTTAAGATTTTAATGGTATTTCAATAGGTGAATGAATGTGTTTAAGATTCTAATGGTAAGTGAATAGGTGAATGAATGTGTTTAAGATTTTAATGGTACATCAATAGGTGAATGAATGTGTTTAAGATTCTAATGGTAAGTCAATAGGTGAATGAATGTGTTTAAGATTCTAATGGTAAGTCAATAGGTGAATGAATGTGTTTAAGATTCTAATGGTAAGTCAATAGGTGAATGAATGTGTTTAAGATTTTAACGGTAAGTCAATAGGTGAATGAATGTGTTTAAGATTTTAATGGTACAGCAATAGGTTAAAGAATGTGCCTAAGATTTTAATAGTAAGTCATTAGGTGAATGAATGTAAGATTTTAATTGTAATTTAATAGGTAAAAGAATGTATGTAGGTTTTGAATTATAAGTCTCTAGGTGAATGAGTGTATGTAGGTTTTGAATTGTAAGTCTTAGGTGAATGAATGTATGTAGGTTTTGAATTGTAAGTCAATAGATAAATGAATGTATGTGTTTTAATTGTAATCTAATATGTGAATGAATGAAGGTAAGTTTTGAACTGTAAGTCCATAGGTAAATGAATGTACTTGTGTAATTGTAATTCAGTAGGTGAATATATGTAATAATGTTGTTGTCAATCAATAGGTTAATGTATGTAAGTGTGTAATTGTAAGTCAATATGTAAATTAATGTATGTTAGTGATTAACTGTAAGTCAGCTGGTGAATTAATGTATGTAAGTGTTTATCGCAAGTCAATAGGTGAATGAAGGTATAGATGTTTTTAATTGTAAGTCGAATGGTAAATGAATGAATGTAAGATTTAAATGATATGTCAATAGGCGAATGAATATAACTAATCGTTAATTGTAATAAGTGAATTAATTTATCTCAGTATTTAATTGTAATTAATAGATGAATGAATGTATCTCAGGGTTAAATTGTCAGTCAGTAGGTGAATGAATGTAAGACTTTAATTAAAAGTCAATATACGAATGAATGTATCTATTTGTTTATAGTAAGTCGATAGGTTCATTAATGTATCTCAGTATTTAATTATAAATCAATAGGTGAATAAACATATGCACGTTTTTAATTGTAAGTCAATAGGTGAATGTATGTTTTTAAATGTAACTCAATAGGTAAATGAATGTAGGTCATTAGGTGAATGCATGCAAGTGTTTAATTGTAAGTCAATAGGTGATTAAACATATGCACGTTTTTAATTTTAAGTTACTAGGTGAATGAAGATATGTAAGTTTGTAAGTCAACAGGTAAATGAGTGTATTTAAGATCTTTATTGTATGTCAATAGCTGAATGAATGTATGTACGTTAATAATTGTAAGACATTTGATTATTATTTTGCTTATGTAAAGAATTTCCTAAAACATGCAATTAAAGAAGAACGTGGTTAAATATTTACAATAAAGAAATTCTTTCAGATATGAGAACCTTGTGCCTCTTCATTCTTCGTAATTGTTGAACTTGATGCTACCAGCCAAAGAAGAACCATTAGAAATGTTAAAATATTTTCTCCATTGAAATTTATATCACTTTCCACTTTGTGTTTTCAATACAGTCTTTGAAAAATAGTTCATCAGTGATCGAGCAGAGAATTTTGCCAGAAATAATATTTTTCAATAAGTTTTCTTGTGGGTTGAATGTGGGGGATAACTCGAATTTATACAATATTTGCTAATATTAGTCTGGAGAGCCAACGTTAAATACTGTACCTCCTTGCGGATTCGTGACATCATATGGTGACGTTAATATTGGCATTAAGCTTATACGAAACTAAACTGTCCCTACAACGTTTGAAAATTTCTAATCCCAAACGTGTGAATACTTTTCTGTAATTTCATTGCAATTTAGGTACATTTATCATCGCTCATAGTGTCTCCTGGCGCCTTAAATGCAGCGGAGGCACGTCTTTGGTTTACTTACCCCTTCATATATTTTAGTTTCATAGCAAACAATCTCATGTTAACGCCACACCTATCTTTTTACTAAGCATTTATCACAGGTATTACGTATATTTGATTTAATTTATATTTGATTTAATTCAATTGTTTGTAAGTTTTACAATTGTTTTATTTTGAGTTTCGTTACATGTCAAAATAATGTAGTTTTGTTTATTAGAAACTCGATATTTTTTCTTCAGAAAATAGTTTGACATTGACTCTTCATTTGTAAGCACCTAAAGCTGACGCAGCTCCCGACCTTGATTTAGAAAACAGTGCGAGAAGTAAACTACTTTTTTTAATATCGGAGTAAAATGATTGGTTTTTTAATCTAGGTCATACTGGGGCTACGTGATTTTATATATATATATGTAAACAGCTTCCTATTAGCAAGTCTTGGCTTTCCGAAATTGCGCATTAGTTAGTTTTAATAGTGATCCTTAGAGAGAGATCTCAGTTGGGCTTTTTTAACACTGGAAAGTGTCTGTTGTGTCAGTTTGGAGTTATGATCTAATTGTTATTCAAAGTATTTGGATTCTAAAAGATTAATTCTTTTTCCTTGAAATATTTGAGTGCTCATACATAAATCTTGGACAAAGATATTTATTGAAGTTTTATTGGAAAGTTCAAACACCCGATTATTGTTTGTGAATAACACAGAACTGTAGACACAACAGCACAATAATAGCTACAGTATACTTCATCGCCTTCCATCTTAGATTCTTTGTTGGGACTCGAATTTAGATTCGTTAGAACATTTCATTTTTAGGAGTTCTTGGATTACTTTTGGATTTTATTCTTAAAACCATAAGTTCTTATCTTTTCATTTTTACAGAGTTTTTCCAGGGAAATAAAATATTTGTTAAATTTTTTGAAAGCTTGTTGTTTTCACCCTTTCTTTTGTTGCTGTTTATTTGAGTTAGACAAGTAATATAAGACCATGGCTTAAACTACTTCCAACACATAATCCGTCTGGTATTAATAGTTTGGAAAGTTCTTTTTAGAGCCTGGACAAGAAATTCTTTTAAAATATCTAGAAAATCTTTTGACAGCTAAGCGTCAATATTGCTTTGATGTTTTGATTCCGGGTGACAGATGAAAATGATGTATAGATTCATCAGAAAAATGGACTATCTTTAGCTGATCAGATCCATGTTGTAAATGAAAACTTCACTCCAAGTTTTTTTCACAACGTCTATCTGTATAAGGGAATTACATCAGAAATGAAAGGCAAATGCATTTTTTTGATGACAAATTAACACGTGTTTCATTCTTTATCTCTCACTGAGACATTAATTGCATCTAATTTAAAACTAGATCCATATTAGTTTATTGTCTACGGACATATTTATTAGGTGTAGTGGTAAGGAATTAACACGTTTGAAGCTAATAGCAATGTTAGTTTGGGTCACTGGTCCCAAGGTTAATAAAATCTGCTTCGTCATTCATGGGTCTGGAAAACAGGGACTAAAAGCTGGTCACACTTCGTTAATTTGGGTTAAAGTATTATCCCTGTATTTAGGACTGATGTCCTCAATGAGCATTCGATTTTCGCAAAGAAAACGGCAATATTTGGAAAAGAATCAAGAATTTAATCGTGTGACTGCAAATCAGTAAATTATTGAAGTCTTAAAGCATAATGATACTGTATATATTAATATAAGGGACAATACATACATTCTACCAATGTGTCTTTACCATGATTCAGTGACTAACATAATGATTATCAAGAACTAAAGTGAAATGAAAATCGGGTTTGGTACTTTGAAAATATTATTTCTAGAACAATACGTAGCGCTAATAACAAGATAACAAAATATCTTGAAATGAAATTAACTTTTGAGTCTGTGCAGGTCTTCATCACCAGACAAACTAAGGGCGATACTCGTATTTTAAGGTAATGTATGGTAATGTTTATTTACAAATGAAGAGAAAGTCACAATTTTGATTTTTCGGCTTCAAAAAATAATGGCATGTTTCGTCTCTTTATGGTTGAAATCTCAATTGAAATAAAAAGTGATCTTTGAGTATATGATTAGTATTTTATTGTAATATTACCTTGGTTTCCACAGGAGCCAATGTTAGCAAAAGTTCTGAATATTCTAACATATCCATAATAAATATACGTGTTGGCCCGAACCTACTTGTAATGCTTTTGTTAGGCTCGTAAATACATTAGTATGGCCAAAGTTGAAACTCTCCTATTCAAAATAACGTTAAACTCTTCTATTTCTATATATGTAGCTGCCAAAATGGTGATTTTTCAACCATATTCAGCTAATAATTTAAAATAATGATTTATATATATATATATATATATATATATATATATATATATATATATATATATATATATATATATATATATATATATATATATATATATATATATATATAGTGAGTTCGTACTATCATATCCACATATTTTGCTGTAGTCTGAAACAGTTTGTCCTAAAATTATCAAAACACACTCAATATTAAACTGCACAAAATATCAGTTTTATAATACTGATGACGTGTCTTTCAGCCATTCGTTTTCTAACAGCAGTGGAACTGATTGATAGCATTGAACCTTTGGATAGATGAAACCACCAGTATTGGTTTTTCCTCTTTTTGTCTCCTTGACAGAAATAAGCTGGGTTTCATGGTCTTGAAAATATAATCTTGCTTTTTGTGCCAGTGAGGAACCATACAGCCTCCAGTGTTGTTCAGCTAATAAAATTGAACATCTGTGTCCCAGAAATGTTTTTTGAGCTGTTGGATAATTGGAAAACCTACCTAGGGACAGTAGTGTTGTTTTAATTTATTCTAATTTCAACCTTGTTCTTGATGTGAGTACAGTCTACTAGAATCAGTATCAGATAATACCATACATGATCAATTCCCAGAAACAAGTACTTTATACATTTCCAATGACAGTATCTTTCAAATATAATTGCTCTGCGAAGGACTATAGGCCAGGTTTGTTTTGCCGTGAGGCATGCCAGTTGGGTATTTTCATTTAACGATCAAATGAACATGCTGCTGTTAACAATAAGCCATAATAATTATTTGCCTGTTCATACTACCTTTTCTGAGCTAACGTCGCAATGAACTTCTGCCAATATAAGTAAAAATGCACAAACCTTTCTTGCAAAATATCCCCAAAAATTAAAACATTTTGTATGCCAAATTTCTGGCTAAACTCCAATTCCAGTTCGAATCTCGGATATTTACTCTTTTCCTGTAAAAGGACGTATACCCTTCCAAGACAGATTTGAAAAAGTTGCCTTGTCATGATGCATGTTGCATGTTGTGTTTCTAGTTGTACTGGCTAGGTATACTTAATGTAGCATTTATGTTCCAGATGGCCTTGCATCCTTTTTATAAACAGTAGTAAGAACAGTTTGTGACCAGCATTTGTAAGGTTTATATTATTTCTACCTGTTGAATATGTGTATGGAGTCAATATTTTGTCTTCTATATCCCCAACCACCTCAATAACACGTATCTCTTCTGCTAAGTATCTAGAACTTTAAATCTATAAGTATTTGTTGATGTTATTTTGGGTCTACCGCCTTTTTTCAGCACATGAGAGGCTGTACATGGCGGCCAATAGGAGAAGCTACTGGCATGCTTTCTCACATAGCCACGCTGACCGAGCCTAGACTTGAAACCAAACGGACAGAAGTGAAATGTGTGAGTGATCTGTATAGAATCAATGCTTTAACCAATGTTTTGGCATTCAAAACAGCGTGTTGACATTAAAAACAGTGTGTTGGCATTCAAAACAGTGCACTCGTTCAGGAGCTACATCATCAGTGTCTAAATATAAATTGTTGAGGTGACAAGTTTACAGTGATCTAGTAGTTTGTTCAAGTTTCTTGTTTGTTCAGGCTTCTTTATCTCAACCTCAGCTTCAAATTTTAACTCATAGAATGCTGGCCCTTAAAAGGTTCTCGTATTCAGGCAAACAAAACATTGTACATTTAATATGTAACATAACAATGTCCATTAAACATTATAAACACCACGAGTATAAGGCATTGAAAGATCTGATTGTAGACATAAGAACGTGACAACTTTGTTGTACACGATTCATGTTCCTGGAGTCTGACCAGTATATATCATATTTTAAAAGGTTGATTAACTGTCATTTTGTTCTTTATATTCACAATGGTTTGGATTTATGGCCATATACTGAAGCCATCATGGAAACGTTTACTAATGTATGAAGGGACTAAAGGTGCGGGTACAAGAAGAACAAAGTCAGTTAATGTACATAACTTAATTATATAGGTGCTCATGCAGGGGCCTCTTGCGGGACAAGAGAGAATCCAATGTTAAAAGCGTCTTTATGTTTAACATAGGAATGGTATTAAAGGGACAAAACTGTTACAAGGGCAAAAGTGCTTATGGGGACGAAAGTGTTTATTGGGAGAAACGGGAATGGTAATTGAAAATGGTGAAGAAAAAATGGTCGAAGGTTTATGGGTACAAATGGGAATGGTAATGCTAAAATTGTGAAAGAGAAATGGATTTACATTATATGAGATAAAAGATGATGTAATGTTATAATTTGGATCTATAATCCCAAAACAACACATATACTATCCAGCAGGCGCTTGTTGAATACTATCCAAACACACTCCTACACAAACGTACAAAGATACACACAAGGAAGGATAGTGCACAAAGACACACTACTATACTATAATATACAAACATACAAACACAAGACAAAGGATCAAGGGGGATGTAAATTTAAGGTGTCAACAACAAAGTCATACAGCACACACAAGGATGAAGGACGTGTATTGAGAGGAACGTTGGTGAGTGTCTAATTGTTTCATTCTCTGGATCTTGGATGTAATCTGCTAAATGTATACGAAAGTCGGAACTTTCTTAACACAGAACAATACCAAAAAATCAACGAATCCACGTGGATATTTTTAGGGCTATATCAATGAATTTCTGAGACTGAAACAAGAAGCTAGTGGCTTTCCTTTTTCGTTTAGTTTCCATTCTTCGACAAATAGTCATTCAATGGTACTGATCATTAGAATACATTACCTTAGAACCCGTGGAAATGAACAAATTGCGACAATCGTTTGCTAAAGTCATGTTATATTATTTGTGGGGAAAACTGGCACGGCATCCGATATTGCCCACGACGAAATACTTGCCAGATGAAAATCACTACTTTCAACTGATGGATGATAAAAGTAAATATTTTATCATGTTGCATTAAGAAGAAGCTACAGAATTTGCACCCCAGGACGAGTTTGGAAATGTCATCATGGCAGCGTACGAGACAGACAATATCCGTGTAAACTTGTATTCCGTCTTAGAACTTTTGGAAAATCGAGTCCTTTAACAATGACAGTTGTATGTACATCCATCGCCTTCATAGTGATGGACCTGATAAAAAAAGGTGCATGAATGGACGAACAACCAGAAGACTATATTAGCAGTTCATCCGTTTTGCTAGAGTCGGTCCTAAAAACTATGGATCCTAATATTAAGACCGACGGGGAGAAATTCATACAATATGACGAGTCAAAGGACTAACATGCAGATATCGATAGAGTCAAATGGTCAACCTTTTGACGTCTTCAAAGAATCCTTATAGTCTGGAGAAGATAAGGATTTCCGCTTGAAAACATTAGATCCACATAAACGTGCACGTTTAAACAGCCACCAAATCGACCGTCACCCTTTAGAAAATGTACATGAAACTGTGCACCAGAAACGAGTGCTATTCCCAGACCACAACCCACATAAATTAGGCAAATGTCTACTCGAAGAAGTCAACGTGCATTGGAAAAGATATCTACCAATGTTTCAATCTCGGATTGCTACTTCATAAGCCATGGGCTATAAGAAAAAGAAGAAACCATCACGCCGCTAAATACAACAGCCACCTCTCATTGTAAGAGTTCCTTTCTTCAAAGCTAAAAAACAACCTCTGTGGGTATGGTGTCGAGGACGTATTCCTTAAAACTCAAAAAGTCTTTTTCTAACAAAACATTATGTTGTATTTTGACATCGGACCACTCACGGCCAATATGAATTTGCAACAAGGAGTCAAATAACTGTAGACAATTTTACTCAGCAGTTGTATTGGCCATCTTCTTAAAAGTTAATTGTTGAAATTTGTTACTGGTTGTAACAACAACGGTAGCCCTTCGGCCAACGTCAGTCACCTATCGTTTAGTCACAACAGCAGCAACTCTCTTTTGGAATTTTTTTAAAATCATTCTCTTTTGACATCGAGTTGCTCCTCGAAAACCAAAACCATCGAACTATGAACAACCAATTATATTCAGCTTTATCAAGTGACGGTTTGAGCCATCAGTCAAAAGCCTTTCGACGTCAAGACGTGTCCAAGATAGAATTCATTTCATATGGCCAAATGTTGTATAATCTGACATTTTGAACCAAACGTAACATGAGAAAAAGTACTTGAGATCTTATATGACACTGTTTGAAGCCACAGGACCGTTCGGTACACGTTTTGCTCTTCACTTGGCTGGAAGAAGTACACGTCTAACCAGAGAACTTTATTATGGATGTCAAATCAATCGTTAGTAAGAAACCAAACTACAAATGCATGATGATGATTCAAGATAAAGGTGAATGAAATGGACACCTGTCCCCACAAGCAACACCTGAGGAAGCTATGTCCTCCTTAGCAACAGCTGGGATCCTTATGAAAAAGGTCATCAGTGAAGAGGTAGAGAAGACAAAGAGGGCGTGGGTAGAGAAGAGGAAGGAAAAGAAACGATATAACAGATAGAACGGGACTTCCCTCTTCTCATTGCCAACGGGATGAAGATCCAGGAAAATTTCAGATGACTGGGTCGTCCAGACTGGATACAACAGGAAGAGGAAGACTGGGGAATAGAGACTAACAAGCCTAGTTTTAGACTCAAGCCCTCAACCAAGATAAGTGGATGAAACGATGTGCTGTTTGTGGCGCCCGACCCGGGAGGTGAAGTGGTGATTAAGGAGCCATGTAAAAGAAAAAACCAACAGCTTTGTTTTAGAGCCACCGAGGTCTTTTTGAAAAGACAGATACTAATCGTATTTATCAATCAACTTTGTGTACCTTTTCTATATATCCGTTATAACTAAAACTTAAAATCCCCCTTTACTCTAATCTTTTGATAGTGTGTTTTTGTGTTAGAGTACAATAGCATGTCTATGAAAATTCTTTTTCCTTTCCTATTGTGTGATAGTATGCTTTTTGTTTGTATGAAAGGGTGCGTATTTTTCATCCCCTTCTTTACATCCTACCCTTCTCTTGTGCTGTTGTGTGTATGTGTGCATCTGTATGAAAGTGTATCAACACTTCCTACCGTATTCGATGGATGTGTGTTTGGATTATATTGTGTGTTTTTTGGATAGTAATCAAAGAGCGTCTGCTGGATTGTATACGTGGCGTGTGTTTGGATAATCACAACAATCTTGTTGACTTCAGTATATGTGGTGTGCTTAACTTGTAGATACAAATTGTTATACTTTCCGTAACCATTCGAGCATTACTATTCTTCTCTGTACCCATAAACCCTCGACTATTTGTTTCTTCACCATTTTAACATTGCCATTCATATTTGTCCATACAAACGCTTTTGCCCATTAAACACTAGTCCTATGTTAGACATAGTGACCCATTTAATAAAAGATTTCTGCTTCTCCCCAAGTTTCCTTCGCATGTTAACCCATGCATATTGTTATGATATGTCCCCAAACAGCCCATACAACTACTGACGTCACTGAGTTTGCAGTTTACCCTCAAAAGGTTTGAAAAAACTGGAAATAGAAGGTTTCAAATTAATTTGACTTTAACTTTTAGTATGAAGGAATTGGTATGCATGGTTATGCAACGACACTGTTTACTAATTTTACAGTCTAAATATGCCAGCAATCCATTAAAATATTAAGGATTTAATGATCATAGAGAAAATAATACATGTATTAAAAACGTGATAGAGATTTCGAGATTACACAAACCTTGCTGTAGGCAAAGAAGTTTGGGGTTCATGGAGATAAAAGAGAAAGGGTTTGGGGTTCATGGTAATAAAAAAACAATGCTTTCTGATCCTACAGTCAAAACAGTTAAATCTATGGCACGTGTGATCATACCAAAATGAACTTAAATGTATGTATGTATGTATGTATGTATGTATGTATGTGTGTGCGTGCGTGCGTGCGTGCGTGCAAGCATGTATGTTGATGTTGTTGTAGGGTTTAACGCAATTTTTCAGCACACGATAGGCTATACATGGCGGCCAGTATTAATGGTGGTGAAAGAACCCGGGAAATCCCCGGAAAGAACCACCGACCCTCGAGAAGCTATTTAGACGCTTTCTCACATATCCACATTGGCCGATTCAGAAACTCGAACCCGTGCACACAGAGATGGGATGGCAGTGATCCGTAACGAATAGCGCTTTAGACCACTCGGCCACTCGGGGCCCCGTATGTATGTATGTATGTATGTATGTATGCAGCTGCCTGCCTGTCAGTCTGTTGTAATATTGACATAAATCATCATTTTCCATCGATGAAGTATTGCTTAGTCTTGTCTTTAAAACTCATGTGAAATTAGATGGAACTTTACTTGACGTATTGTAACTATTAAGGAAATGGAAATGATTTTACATTTTCATTAGAGGGAAAACATGGTTGACAAAACTATCTTTGCTAACCATCGATATACAAATCAGAAAACAGTACAATTATTCGCATTGCAGCGTGTCTCCAGCTCCGAATGGGGCTAACAACAGGAATGTATTTTATGACTACGCATTTTTGTCATTGACATCAGGATTTTACACCGGTCATAACAGCTGTAGTAGAGGGCGTATTGACTAATAGGCACTGTGCCTAAGGCCTGTCTAAACGCTTGTTCTATAGTCCGTGTTGTATAGTAGGCACTAAAGCCTCCAAGAACCATTTTACTGAAAAGCTTGTACACAACCAGGTAGACATGACAATGTCAATCGTTTTATTAAAAAAAGTGCCACGGACCTACAAGGACCTTAATCCAGTCTTGGCTGTTATAGCTTGGTTTGTTTCCACCTTAAGTAATTTAAAATGTTATGTATAAATAGAATACAAAATTTTCCTACCAGCCAAATAAAGGTCAGTAATTGGAGCATTTCTTTCAAAGTGTTTTCTTCAAACCTAGCATAAGAAGACAAACTTTAGAAACAAGCCGTCAATTGTTGGACCATGTTTTCTTCAAACCTAGCATAAGAAGACAAACTTTAGAAACAAGCCGTCAATTGTTGGACCATGTTTTCTTCAAACCTAGCATAAGAAGACAAACTTTAGAAACAAGCCGTCAATTGTTGGACCAATCCTATGCGGCATAATACTTTTGTTTTAGGAATCCGGAAATACTTAGAAAATAATGAATTACAAGGTCGATTAATGACAAGGTCGACATGCGGGTGTGTCTGCTACACACGTTTGAAACATCCTTTTTGGTGATGTGTGCATGAATGAGACATGATTGGGCTTGTTGCGTGCATGCAATGCGATTGGTGCAGTTTACCCGTGGACCTTAGTTCGAATCAATGTAGAGAATGAATTGAAGCTTTTCTAACATGTTTGATAAAAATATTGACGATAATATTTTTGATTCGTTTTTGTAAAATTATTTTAGTATTATCAAGTATTTTCCTGTAGGATCCAGGGATATTACTCACTTCTCTTTTGGTTTATATTTGTAATTCTCTCTCTCTCTCTCTCTCTCTCTCTCTCTCTCTCTCTCTCTCTCTGTGCATATGTATGTATGTATGTATGTATGTATGTGTGTGTGTGTGTGTGTGTGTGTAATAAATGATTTTGCCTAAACGTTCTTAGGTCATTCGTTGGACGTTTGGAAATATATGACATGCTCAAATGAACGATCTTGAATTATTTTCCATTAACCCCGTACAAATTCCAATAGAATGCCAAGAACGTTGGATTGAGTCATCTTAAAGTTTGTTTTAGACCAATGAGAAACAGAAAATCTAAGTACAAACTTGCAATATGCAATATCATTTTGTCATACAAACTGTACATATTTTATTAGTACACAACAAACTGTTTTGCTCCCTTTTTCTTACATATATCCGTAAGTTTATTTTTTTTTACAATTATGAGCAACAATTTCTGGCAAGTGTAACAAAAGACAACATTATTGTTACAGTATAATTCCATTACGTCGATCAACGGATCTGGCGGTATCTCAATTATACCAGGTAATTGTTAAGTTCTGAAGGATCCGGGTCGTAAATCGAGCGTGCCATAATGAGAGGGAAGACAACATAATCTTTGACATGGAGGGACGCCTTTAAAAGTAGTGTATGAAGATAAAGTAGTTAAACGTCAAACAAATTCTTATTTCAGTTTTAAAAAATGCATACGTTGAAGTAACCTAAAGACCAATGACAGCAAGAAATTTTCATTAGTGGATGATGCTCACGTTGTGATCAATCTTCTCGACATTGTAACTTTATACTGTCCATCGTGATCAGGTCCAACATGGCACGCCTCGAGGGTGCTGTGTTATTTATTACTCGGAAATAACTTATAGGACTTCCTAACAATTATATTGTGTCAGAAGAAAGGAATATCAACTAGCAGAACCACGATAAATATACCACCATTCCTTCGCGCTTCATTTATAATGAAAGAGATTTTTGACGAAGACTGATCTGCATTGTTACTTCTTTGTGATAAGAGATATGCTAGATATGTTAGAATTACAACTATTTTATTAAAAATTCTATAAAAAAAATTATTTAACATTCTTACACAAAATCTTGATAAATGATTGTCTCATAATACTTTCCATCCGTGCAAATATTGGTATTAACCTATACTGGTACTTTATCTAAAGAACAAATAACGGGTGAAAATGACATACTTTGACCTAAAAAGGACCATTTTACTATAACAAAATTTATGATATAAAACCATTAGATGGTAACTTGTGATGAAATTATGATTGGCAAGCAACAAGTAATCGTAATTTATTTCAAGAATATAGGATTTTAAAATATTCTTACCCGTGAATCGTATATGTCGCCATAGGTGACTCCAGCATGCTTCCCAGCAATGAAGGCTGCCAGATTAGCAGTATAGCTGGCTATGATGAAAATGCAAGAGAACGCCCAAAAGTTTTGTAGAACCTTACTAGGCCACGCTTTGGGTGGCTTTGTTTTGACGGTATGACCGAATAAGACAGAGTACACCATTGTAAGTCCGGACGCTAAGCAATAATTAGTTTTTCTTTTTCTTCCCCATGGATTAAGGCCGAAGGGACTATTCCATTCAAATAAACCCATACCAAGAGCAGTAAACGTAGCGCTGATGAAAATGGCAAACCAGACCTCAATTGAAAATGGCTCCAGAAAGGCAATCATGTTAGTTGCTATTTTTATTTCCGTGTAAAGAACAGAAAATCCAGAGAAAAAGTATGGATCCGTAAAATCAATAACCTTGACCCTGCTTGGTGTGATGCTCATGGCAGCTACAGCCATATGAGCCGTCCCGGCCATCAAGTCTCGTACCATTCCGTTCCATGTTCCGTTGAGTTCTTTCCCATACGTTTTATCTGACACGATGAACAGGGTGTATTCAAAATCAAGATCACTGGCAAGACGGTTCAAAAGGTCTATGGATAACCCTCGACAACATCGAATCTCATAGGGTCTGCTTTCATTGAAAACGCCAGCTTCGAAGTCCTTAATCATCTGAATAGTGTCCATTTTGTCCGGGTTGTCCTCCAGAAACAAGCATGTGGTATCCTGAGCACATCCATCGTAATCAGCATTTGGCGGTTGCTCCATTACAAAAGGTTTGACAGGATTGGTCACAATTCTATATTTCTTCTTGCCGCTAATCATGTGCTCTGTTATAGGATCACCAGGCCAAATAATGCCAAAAGGGCTGACATCACTTCCTCTAATGTAACCAATATCCCGCCAATACAAACTTCCCTCCTTTACAAAAGTTTGAATATCGAAGCTTTGGGCATTCAAGGTGCCATCTTGGTCAAACTGGATGTGACCGGTAATTCCTGGAACATTTGTGCCTATTATACGCCTGGAAGAGAAATGATCTTCATTGATATAAAAGTCAAACTGCATCCTTATGTTTTCTATCATAAGATTTAGTCTTGAAGTTACTTCAACCATGATACCCAACACCCTTTTTAAGTACAGAATCAATTACGTCTGATGGAATGGTTGTTATGGTTTTGCAGTATTTCAAATCTTGCAACGAAGATGCAAGACTAGATTGTGTCAAAACGTACATAAAAGCAGACATGCATGCAAAAATTACGACGATGAAATGTGTAAGAATGAAACTGATCCATGTTACTAATCTTGACATAAAATTTAGTGAATGTAATCTTTCGGTAATAAATATGCATTGGTAATATTAATGTTGTTTTATTTATGCTTGAAAGGGAAGACTTTCTTTGTTTAATTTATTCATTTTAAGAAAGGCTTAATTGCAGTCCGCTCAAGGATGAAGTCCCTCGTTCCAAACTAATAACGTGTTTAGAAATATGGATATATCTGTTAAGCAGTTTATATAAATTAATGCCGCACGCCGCAAGATCCTCCTTTAATTGAAAAATTTAGGATCAGAAACCGATCATTGACTTTCAGGGCATGCTTTTGTCACCAAAAATCTAAATGCATAAATCTATTAAGGTCATTTGTGTTTTTAGCGAGGAAGAGCACACTAATGTGTAATTCATCTGTAAAGATCTTTACCGTAAATTAACGGAAATATGTAGAGGTCATGCAATTGAAGAAAGGCTATGAGTTGACCAATGAATGTCGCTTTTGATATTGAAACGTTCGGGTTAGTTAATGAGGAGGAGTATAAAACGTTTAATAAAAAGATGTTCGTGTATATATTGAGAAGAAAGTATCAATTATGGAGCCTTTTAACGATTTTTCTTTTCTTCTCAGCATCTTGGTGTAAAATGGACAGTTTTGGTCGATATGAGTACAAGATCCAACTTTAAAAAAAATATGTTAACATCTAGTATCTTAAAAGAACGAGGACCGTTACTGGTGTGTTATTATAAATACCTCCAGAAAGAAGAGAGATAAAAGTACGTATATTGCTCAAGAGATCTCAGTGCAAGCGAATAGCGACGTACGTACATCATATCAAGATAGATGAACTTTGTATCTTCACTCATTTATGCAATATGTATGCCATATTTTAATTGTAACAAGTAGTCATATGCATTCTTTTTCTGCTCTTTTTGTGTTTTCTACTTCCGGCTTCATTGTATTCATTTATAGGCTTCGATAGTAACATCAACAACAGGGTTAACATGAGGACAGTATCGTCCTATGAAAACAATAGTCATCCTATTTCATGTACAATTACAATAACGTTTATTGTCTCTATGTGAATTCATCCGGGATTTGTTTTGCCAATTTCGCTTATCGTCGTCATTAATTCTGCCCTCTCAAACATTTGATTTTCCCAGATTGATCCTCGATTAGGGTATATTGATTACGTTTATTTGCACTTTTCAGAAAAATAAAATCTGTCGAATCAATTTTGTCTTATCAATGACATACCTTATCAATATTTATATCGCAGCTTGTCATTCATGTACATAACATATCACGCTCGTTAATTCACAACTAAATTAGATTCGGAACTATACAATCCACGTTCAAGTGCAGTGTAATGGTCTGTGTTCAGGCAAATGGTGGGACCATGTAATAAGGTTTGGTGCTGAAGAGTACCACTCGAAGTAAACGATGTCATAGTGGATAGAATATCGTTGTTGATGACTATCGGGACGATGCAAGGTCTTGAAACTAATAGCTCAGCGGGTAATTCTATCAGCTTGCAGATATGTTTCACCAATCGCAACGTCGAATAATTGTATATTCGAGGTAACTGGTGTTCTCCTGATTATCAGATTTACTTCACATCAAAGATCACTACATGTTAAAATCATCGGTGTTGATGGCATGACTTCACTGTACACCCAACTTAAAATAAGAGGACAGTTTACTAAATGTTAGATCCCGGTGGTCCCAGTTTGAATCACAGGAACTTTCAATGATAAAGATTATTGATCAAAATTGTCGGCAGGTGATTTGTGGTTTTCTCATTTCAATAAATGCTGATTTTGTTTTCTCCCATTACACTATACCTTTGGTAATTTGTATGCATGATTAACTAAATTTGTTTATTATCACACATAAACAAATCCTGATATCGACTGTTTTAAAATTCTTGTTACGTATTAGTGGACGTATACGAAGTTCACGTGCCGGCCTACCACCTGAATAGCGTGACATAGTACATCATTAGGGAATAGTTTACTGGAAGAGATTGGCGTAGTCATGACGATAAACTTACTAAACAGGCTATTTGGATGCTGTTAATACATCCAATACAATTGGAGACCTAAACATTAGTCTAACTTTGTGTAGACAAGACTTGACGTCATTACTGCATCAGTAGTGGGCTAATATAGGTAACCATAACGCTTTATTTTGCATGAAAATGACATTTCATGAAGACTGGTATTGACCGATTTAATTGATCCAATATTAAGGCGGCAAAGGTATAATTTGCACTTATCGCTGTTGAAAATCTAACAATTTGATCACTTAAAATCTCACTTCAAAACTGTTCCAGATGATACCTAACTTCTCCTGTTGGCTCTATAAGTACTTTCTAATTGCCTTTTGGTCTGAAAGATGTAAATTGGAACAAATATTAAATTTGGTATTTTATCTCTATGGTATTTCAGTATTAGGTTATACATCGAGCATGATTTTATATCTTTACGCAGGTAATATATGTCAAATAATGGCTATTTCACCATACCTTGTACATAAATAAAAAGTAATGAAAATGGTCTTGACCGAAGTTTACTGAAAAATGATGTAATTATTTGAATTAACGTGCTTCATGAAAGTACCAAGCCGTGAATGATTTGACTGTGACATAAGCTAATCAAACAAACCTTGCATTCCAGACCACTTTGTCGTAAAGTCTGCTATTGGACGCTTCTGCTATTAACATGCCATGGATAAGATTTGCACTCATCGTTGATGAAAATCTTAAAAGTTTGGTCCAACATTTGCAGTGAACTAGATTACTTAAAATCCTACAGCGAGGGACTCTTCCAGAGGCTATGTTACTTATTAAAGACCTTTCAATTGTCTTATGGTCTGACAGATGTATATTGGAACAATATTTAACTCGGCATTTTGGCTTTTTTGGCATTTCACTGTTAGGTTATGCATCAAACACGATTTTACATCTATACGCAGGCAAAATACGTCCAAAAAATGGCTATATCACCATGCTTTGTAAAGAAATGAAAAATAAGAAAACGTTTGTGTCCGTGATGATGATTCCATCGCAAATGGCTTTGCCAGATACTATGAGGACATTCACACGCCGAATTTAAACCATAGTTTTGACGGAAACTTTTATGAATTTATAGAGAGAGAATTAAATCGGGGTCTACAGGACGAAGTAAGCCATATCGAGGCCTTACAGACCAGTATCAGTTTAAACGAAGTAAGAGAAATCATTAAAGGTCTAAAGAAATCAAAAGCATCGGGCCATGATCAAATTTGCAATGAACATTTGATCTATGGCAGCGACTACCTCATCGAGTGTATGACAATTTTATTTACTCGGATGATTGATCAATCTTACATACCTGAATTTGCAAAAAAGGGTTAGTAATACCACTGTACAAAGGTAACAGAAAATCAAAGAACTCCCTCGAAAGTTACAGGCCTGTTACTTTACTGCCTGTTATCTACAAAACCTTTGAGAAAATTATTCATGAACGTTCGGTAACTTGGCTCAAAGATACTAATTCTAGTATACCCAGTTCACAACAACATGGTTACCAAAAAGGTTTAGGCTGCACAACAGCGAGTTTTGTGCTGTTGCAATCAGTACAATATAATGTAAACATGGGTTCACGGGTTTTTGCTGCTTTTCTTGATACAAAAAAGACATTTGATACCGTGTGGCACGAAGGACTGCTTTTTAAATTATTCACGTTGGGAATTACGGGTAAATCCCTTTTGATATTTTTTAACATGTATACAAATTTACAGAGTAAAGTTCTTGTAAATGGGCAATTTTCAGATTGGTTCTCAACTGGCCAAGGAGTGAGACAAGGGGGTGTTTTGTCAACCTTGATGTACACAATATTTATAAATGACTGGCTGCTACAGTTAGAAAATAGTGGATTTGGAGCAAAGATTGGATCCTTAGCTGTGGGAAATCCAACCCTAGCTGATGATATTTCACTTTTGGCTATATATCCTAGCAATCTATAAAAGCTGTTAGATATAGCATACGACTACAGTAATAAGTGGCGATTCGAGCTTAGTGTCACAAAGTCATACATTATCATTTTCGGACCCCAATACAAGAATTATATCAATATGAAATGGTATATTGGCCCGTCATGTTTGCCGGGTACCGATTCGGCAACACACCTGGGTCACCGGATTAACTCAAAGCTGACGTCGCATGACGCAATACTCGATGCATGCAAGAAAGGGAAAAAATCTTTTCACGGTCTGTTTGGTATTGGCATTAATCCGAATGGTTTAAATCCTTTGGTTGCTGCAAATGTAATTAAAAAGGTAATTTTCCCTTCAATGTTTTATGGAAGTGAATTATGGTGTAACATTTCAAAAAGTGACCTCGCTTTAGTGAATAAAACACTGAGGTATTTTGCCAAACATTTACAAGGTTTTCCAATACATACAAGATCAGACATTGCCCTGGGAATGCTAGGATGGACATCAGCGCAGTCCGAAATTGATAGAAGAAAATTGATGTTTTTACACAGATTGTGTTTGATGCCTAACAATGTACATACTAAACGTGTGTTTAACGTTGCGTTATTTCACTTCATTTTGAGCGGATGCATGTCAAGCTGCGGGTTAATTTCAAATTTATATTATACCTCAAAGAAGTTTGACTTGCTCGGGTATCTAACTGATTATTTACATCATTCTGAAATTCCCGATAAACATAATTGGAAAGAAATTGTAAGGTCAAAAATTGTTGGTCTTGAAAATAGCCTCTGGAGAGTTCGTATGTCTAATCAAGCAGATTTTGATAGATTCTCTTCGATACACGAATACTTACGACCTGCCTCAGTGTGGCAGTCGGCTAAAACCAGACAACACACTAAGGTATTTACATATGTAGCTAAACTATGGGCTGCTGTTCCACAAACACAGCTTGATATGTGTATTAGATGTGGGAATGTTTATACAGACTTGATACTTCATTGTTGTGTTAGTTGTCCTTATATGTCGAACTTTCGAAATTCTTTCTGGGATTTCCTTACTGATAAATTTCCCCTGAGCCTGCACATTACGTTATTTAATGCAGAAGATGAGCTGCAACTACAATATCTTTTAGGTAAAAGGTTACCATCAGGAGTAATCGATAAAGAAAACTCCAAGCTATTCGTCCTGTATGCAGCATACTTTGCCATGCAGTGTACAGCTATCTTCTGTAAATAAGGTACTGAAACTTGCAACTTATGAGTTGACGAACACTTTGTTGATTGATATTGTGTAAGAATTTGTATTCTAATATAGAATTTTTTTTTATAAATATTTATTGATTGTATTCAGATGATTTATTCTTATATCATGTAATCTTCCATGGAAGGAAATAAAGATGATGATAATTGTCTTATGGTCTGACAGATGTATATTGGAACAACATTTAACTCGGCATTTTGGCTTTTTTGGCATTTCACTGTTAGGTTATGCATCAAACACGATTTTACATCTATACGCAGGCAAAATACGTCCAAAAAATGGCTATATCACCATGCTTTGTAAAGAAATGAAAAATAAGAAAAATGGTCTTAACTGAAGCTGATAAGAAACATGGTTAATATATTTGCATTAATGTGCTTCGTTAAAAACTACCATTTCGGACATGTCTTGCGTGTGAACGTAAGCTAATTAAACGAACGTTATGTTTTCGCGCATTCCATGCCACAATATCGGACGGTGGCTGTTCTACAGCCTTTTCAAACAATAATGGTATACAAGTCACGTTGTATTAAAAGTCTTCACAGACCAAAGCTTGCCTGGGTTGTCTGCTTACGAAGCTTGCCTGGACTGTTTGCTAAAAAACAGTTATCTGAGCTGTCTGCGAACAAATCATGCCAAACCTGTTTGCTAACAAAGTTTCCCTGACCTGTTTGCTAACAAATCATGCCTGACCTGTTTGATAACAAAGTTTGCTTGAAATGTTTGCTAGCAAAGCTTGTCTGGCCTGTTTGCTAACAAAGCTTGCCTGAATCGTCTGCTACCAAAGGAATATGGCTTAATATTAATCATGCTAATATCACCGTGATTCTACACTAAGTGTAATCCATCGTCTAGCCTGTCACAGTGGTTAACTTCTCCAAAATCTGAAAGGCTCATAAAAAGATTAAAATAATGCAGTTTGAGAGACATCTAATATATTTTATTTCCAGAAGAGTGCATTTGTGAATATTTGCAAATTTATTAAAGGAAATATGGCTAAATTCAACTAGATTTCATCTGTTAACTATATTCTTTGTATTCCGAATCTGTCACAAGGTGACCTGAGTGGAAGAAATATCGTATCTCGTATCTAGTATCAGAAAAAGAGGCACATACATTGTTACTTTGGTTAATCAATTTCAGCATTTCAATATTGATATCATGTACAGCAAATTTGATTAATAGATGTGAAATCGACCTGTTTCATAATGTTATAGATTTAACATTGGTTATATTTTTGTTCATGAAAACAAAATAACGAGAACATTTTATTATGAACGAGAATTCATTACGGAAGCAATGATGCGCTCATCAATCGAGATAAGGTAATACTATATCTAGCATTTTGAAATGGCGTATTGTTACGTCACATGATGATGGCGCGTGTCAGTATTGTTAGTTGGAATAGGTATAATGACTCCAGGTGGGTACATGATCCCAAAATCAAAGGAAGAATACATATTCGTTAACCATTGGTTATTATTGCACTTCGTACTACGTTGGAGGGGGAGTGTAGTCCTACTATTGTAAAATTAACGCACCTGATCATTCATAAGCAATTCTAGAGTTTATAATGTGACGTTTACCAGCAAAAATATTCAATGCATATTTCAATAGGAAATTCCTGAAAGACAGGATTTCACTGAAAACTCTCGCAACTAGCTACCACATTTTACAGAAAATGACTATTCTTGAGGAGATTATTAGAAATGTTTGTAAATCCGTTGATTCTTTGAAATGACCAGAGTAAGGAACTCTGATAAAGCTGACTGTTAATGGAATGAAATGCATACTACCTGTCCTACTTTTCAAAACAAAAGTTTGTTCTTACTATTGGCCTGCTGAAACGGTAATGTTTCACTCAATGAAGAAACCGGTGTTAGGTTTTATGGATTACTTTTAAATAGCTGTTGCGGTTTACAACTTTATTTTTATTCTATACAAACTGAATATTAAAGCGTAAATCAATTTTGTGTCACGTTTATGCCAGAAAGCACTGTATTTTTTGTACGTTCGTGGAGATGGTGATAAAATATATGTTAATGCCAAATATAGTAAGGTATCTTTTCGTCTTTTTGCTTTAATTTAAATTCTTTAAAATGTAACCATGTATAGTTTTAACATGTTGATGAAATACAGATAATTGAACCTGGAATGGACAGGGTCCTCGTAGTCATAATATCGTTTGTCCTGGTCATTATATCGTTTGTCCTGGTTATTATATCGTTTGTCCTCTCATTATATGGTTCTTTCAGGTCTCATTTGACATGCTTTATTGTAATAGTGGACTAAATACTTTGCTACAATCGTTACAGTGCAAATTACTTGACAAATTAAACTTTTCGCAATAATACGAATATTATTTTGATTTTAACATGCAAATATTTACATCGAAAGTAATAGTATGTGTTACCTGTATACTGTTTCAAAGGAACATAATGAAATAGTTAAGTCAACAGTTTTAGAGTTCATCTGAGTGGTTGATCCAAATGAGCTGAGGGATAAGCAAAAGTGTTACTATAGTACTAATACTGATGATTTGCTACTTATCAAAGACAGAGGACTACTGGATGCAGTAATTAAAATTTATAGATCAGGTGGGTCACTGATTACCCTAAAAACATTGTTCGCATTTTCTTTTATTTCTGGAAGAACAATATTATTTTCTCCACAAATTGAGAGTTTGTTGTTTGAGGTAGATTTTACACTGGATTAGGAGTATTTATATATTTATCGCGAAATGCTGTTGCAGAGCTCTTCTGATGATGATTCATAACGCTAATGCCAGTAATGGAAAATGTATGTATTGTCTACTGCATCATTTAACGTACAAGGTATGTGTATTTTCTAAAACATGAACGTCGATGTCTACAAAACATTAATTAATACTGATACAATCGTTTGAATACAGTACCTAAGCAGGACAAATATTGGCCGTTGGCCTCACATTTTAAATCCTACATCCTCTGATTTGTATTTTCGTCATGGTTCCTATCATTAGTCACAAGCGTGGAAGACAAGTGATTATAATTTATACATTTATTGCCAGTCTATGATTTTGAAATGATTTATCCGTAAAGAAATTACATGCGTTTGTGTGGCTTGTGCCTTAGGCTTAATTAGCGAATATAAATTCGGTGTCGAAGCTAGCATTAAAGAGTATCCTACTTCAGTTCTATAATTAGTGTTAACCGAATGATAAAAACATTATACTTAATTGTTTGCAGAAAAGAGAGAAAACCTGGCAAGTCGTGATTAAAATATATATTGTAATCTTAATATCTTTCTTAAACATCACGCTCCGAAATCATTGGAAGCAAGCTTGTTACTTCTCAATCGGATCTCACTTGACATTTACAAGCAAACCAATACTGGCTGGTACAAGTTTTTTTAATTATAAAATAATATGTCATCACAAACAATTAATATTGAATCGATCGTAACATACGGGTAATTACATCCAGTGCTTTGAATCCATGGGCATTCTTGCTGTGTGGTAAATTTTGACAAAAATTACTACTAAATAAAATCGACGAAGTAGAGTGCATCGCACAGTATATAAATTGGATGAGAAGCGATTTATAATTGGCGTCGTTGGTGAGAAAGACATCCCTAGTCATGACTTTAAGACACGGCTGCATAATTCAGCTGCAATTGTTGTATATAAACATCTTTGATGTTAACGTGAAACCAAATTCCTTCATCTAGAAATTTTGCCAGAACAACAAAAATAAAGAAAGGAACGTCTTTGCCTGAATGGAATATTGGAATGAAGTTTTCTTTTTTCTGATAGGCTCACATAAACATTCTGGAATATTCATCAAAATAAATGTCAAGCGCAATTTCGAAACTCACTCACCAAGAGATCACACACATTTCAATTCGACTGGTATGCGAAAAGAGATTGCGTGCAAGGCAGCTAATTAGAATAATCAAATAGTGGTTGAAGCCTTAAATATCGTGAACTGGAAAGTCCATCAAGATATTCCTTTTCCAAGAAAAAACAGATAAGCAATATATAACGCCGGCGTGTTCTAGATGAAATTACTGGCACTCGATCATAAACATGTTTTTGAAATGTAGATTTAATTGACCTTTGACTTTAATGTAATTTTTATCGATAAACAAAACAACCGAATGTAATTTATTTAACTTCCACTCGAAATGTAGACTTTATTGATCTTTAGTGATTTTGATATGCCACTCTCTCGTTCGACGAATCACAAAAATGTTTTTTATTTAATTACCAATCGGAAGAACTCCAAAACGCAAAATTGTTATCGCTAAAATATCGAAATTCGTAGCTGTCCTATTAAGATCAGGACAATAGGATTAGGCGATGAATAAATCTGTATGCATATATGGTATTACACAAAGTAACATAAAAAAACAAAAGCAACAAGTTTAGTAAACTTCAACAAATATTTTAATTCTCTGAGTGAAAAAATGATAAAACTTAATTGTAACTTACAGTATTGTGAATTAAATCCCAAATAATTTGAAACATTCTATCACAAGTCCAAAAGTTTAATGTTCAGAATAAATTCTACTGGTGTTCCGAATAAATTCCAATCTTGAATGTACTGATGTACCAATATTATTTACATGTCACAATGATGTAACGCAGAATGTTTTTAAATTAACTCACAATAATCCTAAAGTAGTGTTTTAGTCCAAACAGCCAAACAATTAATAAGCACATGTAATTCCAATAAATAATTTAAATGAATGATTTATCTCTAATTATACATGAACACAACTATAAACGATTACAACAGCTATTAAAAGATGGAATGAATAAATTTGTTGATCTCAACCTTATATACACCCCTACTTGACCTAAGTCGCAGTAACGTTTTCCGAAAAAGCTTAATCATCTTAATGGAAAATTACCTCCAAAGTGTAACTAAATTCATTTCTAGAAACTTAAAGGGTCATAACCAAGGCTAGATCTTGAACTTAAACCCAGTAAACAACCTATTTATAACTTACTAAAAAAAACAAACATGAGAGGAATCAGGTAGAACTCTACACTCAATTACAAAGGTCAATCACACAATACACATTACATATACAAAACAACATTTTAATGTGCATTATCTCTTGACCAAATGTTCTAACTGATTTGATATAATTATTCTTTGAGTGATTATTCTAAAGGGTGTCTTGGACGAGCACATGTTTCACTATTTTAAAGTAACTGAGTCAGATAATCGAGCAAACGAGGAAGAGTTGATGTCCGATATTACGTCTTTGCCATTTTACTGGATTAAAAAAAAACGCTGCATGCACATAGTCAAATAGGAAAATGCTCTGTAAAAGAAGAAAAGGTAAAAAAAGAAAAGAAAAATAAACATATTATGAATATTTACATAATAAAAAAAGAAAACCTACTCATTGCATTTTCACTGTTTACATCTGAAAATATACTATCCACCAATATTCAGAAAGGAGAAAAAACTCATTGGTGTGAAATACAAATAAAAGAATGAAAAAATCGCGCCTCTAAAGGCTAGGTGAGTATTTTGTATTTTTATATTTCATTAAATTTGTAAATTTGATGAATGTATTGCCGTAAAAACAAGAAAATGTTGTTGGGGTTTTAGATACGGACAAATGATGAAAACTGACCATTTATATATTCATATGACATTCATGTTATACGAAAGCTTGTATTTGTAAAACTGAGGAACATTTTGTAATATGATTTACATGGAGCTTGACGGGTGTAAAGTGTGGTGAAAGATTTCTCAAATACATTCTTAACTAAAAATCACGTAACCTTATCATTTTTGTAACTATTTGATGAAGACCAATTGCTTTGGTCTAAAAACAATTATCATCGTCACCTCCACACCCCTCCCTTAGCCGCCCAATTCTCCATGAGTCCAACATCTGTGCTAATCATACCTATATAGGTCTAGATTTAATCATTCATTTTTTTAATTTTCAAAGACATCATTGCTGACTTTTAACTCATATTCGGGAGATCTCTGACACATGAGAGAGAGAGAGAGAGAGAGAGAGAGAGAGAGAGAGAGAGAGAGAGAGAGAGAGAGAGAATAGTATCGAATTTTGCATACATACCTATGGAGTTGTTCCCCTATTTCCTGATTGGAATCAAGATCTTGTTCAAAACATTGTTTTCTTTTCTTCAAATCGACATATTTCTCAACACCTCGCACCGCCTTAATTAGCAGATTGACCCCATCCGTTATAATATCCTCTATGTGCACGACCGATCGTGGCAAGATGGTCAACACACCAGAAGGAAAAGCCACCAATTCGGAATTGTTGCGAGTATAGCAATTTTCCGTGATAAACCAAGCATGGTTAACAGATGAAATATTTTCTTTCTCCGAGACGAAAAATATCCTTTTGCACAAATCCATGTTTGAATGAATGAACACCAGTTTTGGAGATCCAGATAAAAGAGTGAGCGTAATGTTATATAAATTTTCTGTAGTAATGTTTACTGCCATAATCTCAACTTGCAGGTTCCATTTGGAATCTTTGGAAGTCTTCATCATTTCAGAGTAAAGTCCATCGAATAACAGGTCTTCCTCCAAAAGAAGCACAACGTTAAACCAGAAATTTGCTTGGAAGAACTGGATGTACGCTCGAGCATGGTCGGCTTTGGAGGGTTGCAGCCTCAAGTAAAAGGGATTGTGAACCTATAATAATAATAATAATAATAATAATAATAATAACTTACTACTTATATTTTGCAAACGGAGGTCCGTTTAATCAGATTAAATTGGATAATAATAATAGTAAGGACAGAAAAAGCTGCTATGGTAGTGTCATAAATAGCTGCCATAACGATAATAATAATAATAATAATGATAATGATAAGAATAATAATAATAGATAATAGTATGACGTCAACTTCGGAGAAGAGCGCATGATCTTGGAGAGCGTGACTGTTTTCTGTGATATCGGAAGAATTATTTTGGGAAATAAAATTTCCTCATTTATCTTTCATCATTATTAATAAATTCGTGATATGTTGATTGCAACACAACATGGAGATATAGCTGACATATTTAAGAGTTCAATGTTTTTCTTCTTCTGAGTTGATCGTGCTTTAAAAAGTCAGTTTCCTAATCACAAAGCAAATAAAGCCCAAAGAGCTTTATATAAACTATGAGTCGGCATCTGACAGTTTATACCACAATAAACTCAGAAAAAACGACCTTAAACCCTTATAATTGCAATTATTTATAATTGAATTTATTTGTTATTGCTATTTTGTTTTTTTAAAGATATTTCCTATCAGTTTTAGAGCCTATTCAAGCGTACGAATTTTTGTTGAGGTGTATGCTACGCAGCTATTTATAGAACAGGTATTCTCCATCCGCAACGTAATACCTACGTCAGTATCAAACAAAAAAATTATACCAATGGTACGCGATCTAAGGTTTTAAACATTCCGCAGCATGGTTTTAAGATTTGTCTAAAGTGGCACGTGTTTTCTGAGTAGAAGTTCAATATTCAAAGTAAAGGATGTGTTGTTTTCTTTGACATACGAGTGACTCTTTGATTTGATGCTATCATGAGTTGATTGTGACTTGTAAATCGTTATTGTCTGGACACGTGAGTAACCAGTTTTTGCGTCTTTAAATCTATTTTTATGTTAATTAACAGTTTAGGTTACCTACAAGGGATACTTACAAATAAAATTAAGACTATCGGTAAATTTATATAGTGATAGTGGTAAAATAGTCAAACAGTGGAAGACATCGACACTTATAGTTACGATGAGGGTGTAGCGGATATCCCACCCACCCCACATCGTAACTAGCATGGTAGGCGTCTTACATTGTAGGAATGTGAATCTAATTGTTTTAATGTATTTTAACTTACACCCTCCTCCCAACCCCTATATCCATTTAACTATTTTTTTTGGACAACGTAAAGTTAACAGAAAAAATGAGTTTATACTAATAAACAGTAAATTTTTAAAGATATTCAAGCACGTGGAACTCCTGCCAAAAGATAGGATTTTGGTTGTACTTGTGGACTGTGTATGAATTTGTCACACAATTTCAATACGTTATCCCATTTACTTGAATTTGGTTGACAATACATCTTTACGGTAAATGTTTAATTAAAATCAGTGTCCTATTTACAGTACGACACTGCAAATAACCTTAAGTTTACGATTAGCATGGTTTCAAAGCGGAGTAAAAAAAATTACACATTTACGAATTTGCAGTTGATCTTGCACAGTGAAAAATAAGAGATATGTCACTGGTCACTTATGTCACTGGTCACTTCAAATTATTTAGTGCTCACAAGAGAGTCACGACAGTTTAGTTGGTAGAAAGTGGGACTCGTAATCCAAGGGTAGCGCATTCGATACCCACTAGGGTATCTCCGGGAGGCTGCCTCAGTGTGTCCCTGGGAAACGCAGTTAGCTCCCATTTCCCTCGGCATGAAATCACCAACGTTTGTTAAAAGTTCCTCTAAAAACGTGCTCACACAGACAAAGTTTATTTTAATTTCCCATGAGAGAAGTTGCCGCAAACCTCAAATCTGGAAGTTATCTGAGTAGAGTACGGGTCCATGGAAGATTTATACAGTGATGACTTATAGTACAAACCGACCGTTTTAAAGGCGGATGGACTTAATTCACACGAAGCCCCTTATTCAGGATTATTATCTAACTGAACAACATTTGGAAACAGGTTTTTTATTCTTCGCCTCTCAAGTCTATGACCACAATATATGTTTAAAGTAATTTTAACGTCGTCTATTTCACCCACGGTTTCTTTTGTAAAGATGTTAAACGTTGTCCTATCAATATGTGGCCAGTCTGTTCTTCGAGTACGATTGTGTGATGGAATCTTGAGGATATCAAATTCTTTCAATTCCCTCTCATTTGAAATAACCGTTTTCGTTTATTCCTCTCCCTTATGTCAGGGGTTCTTTCATGATTCAGCGAGAGCCTTCCTCTTACCTCATGGTTCATGCGTAGAGGATTACTACTAACTAAATAAACCTGCGTAATTAAGTTAGTAACATGCACACTGGAGTACGAGAGTTTATTTCACCTCCAGCATTTGCACGAGTCTATAAAGAGGTACGTGTCAGCACGGAACCAAGAGGCGCAAATTGAGTACACGCGATATGGAAAGATTACTTTTCTACCCCTTTTATAACGGCCCCATATTCAATTGACATAACTATTTACATTTTGACTGTACCCAAATTCGTCCTCAGATCTGTGAAGATTTAACACCGCTGTACAATTGCATCTTCTCCTTGGTCAAAAGCTTTGACGACTATCTTCTCCTTTAAACCTGCGAATACTATGGGTTCCTTTCTATGCTTGTATCTGATGTACACGTGTCAAGCAGATCAAAACGTCCCTCGCTGCCTCTTCCTGTGATTACTTAATTATATGTGGGCAAGAATCGAGATCACACAGGTGCGGGTTCGAACTCTATCATCGGGTTTTTCCAGGTTGGCTGAACAAGGCACCTTACTCCAGTTGTACTATGTTCGATATAAACTTCATCCATTGCTTTGCCTATAAACACCGAAACAAACCATCATTTGCTCGTAACTTGATGTGCATAAGTTTTCTTTTTGTTCACGACGGTAAATACTTAAGTTGTGAACAGTATAGTATACTTACTTATTTCAGGGTTCATGAACTTCCCAAGCAATAAACTTTGTTGCAAGTACAAATGCACTACCAGTCCTTCAATTGCTGCCACGGCAACATCTTTATCTCAGGCACTCGTTATCTAAGCCAACATCCAAGTCTACACACACAATAACAATATACTGTTTATATACAGGATATAAATAGTATTCACACATTTTATAAACGTTGTATTCCATCAGTTTGGCTTGTAATCATATATTGATGAACGTCAATGGCGTTTGCACTGTCATTCTATCTGGCGACGTACGTTGGGATTTAAAGTTAATTGCTCGCAGATAACACTCGCGTGCCGATTATTTCTTAGTAATATAGTAACAGAGAGGTAATAATAATAATAATAATATTTTCATAAAGACGTTATATTCAGAGGGTTACTCAATTAGGTACAAATGAGAAACTAATCAACATTGAGATCCTCTATTATATGCATGTAAGATACAAGCTAATAATAATATGCTCGCACACACACAGACATACACACACACACACACACACGCGCGCGCGCAAGCAAGCAAATACAAAGTACATAAACAACTTCTCACATAAACGCTGCATTGCTTCAGAAATGAACACAAAGCACAGGAAGCGTGTGCTGTAACATGTTTTTTAATAAGTACACCGTTTTGTACGATCTCATACATTTATAACACCTATTGTGGAAGGAAGAGATGCTTGAAGCTGATTTAATATAATGTGGAATTTATTCCTAACAAGCGCACCTGAAAATTAAAATTATTTTAGAATAGCTCCTTTTGCGGCTTTGGGTACTTTAAAATTCTGAGTACCTAAAGATTCACTTTCCTGTTGAATGGTGTTTATGTAACTGGGGCAGATTTTGTAAATACCTTGTAAAATATTTTTTTTCTCACAAATATTCCTTCATGAATTACCTTTCTCAAAAGTATTTTTTCATGCTTTTTTAATAGTTTGAATATTTCCGTTGCAGTTTGAACTTTTCAATTTGCTGATCAAGAATTATTTTACATGCTTTCTCCTGTTGTCTGGAAGTTTTCTCATAGTTGTTGCAGTTTTGTTCCCCCAAATTATATTACAGTAGTCAAGATACGGTTGAATTTAACTTTTGTATAAAAAAAAGTAACTCTGTAATGCAGTAGAATGATAGTCTTGATTTTCTTTAGGAGCTAAAGATAGGAGTTTATTTACTTTGAAATATAATTTATTTTATATCACCATTGCAAGTTATTATCTTTAAATATTTCAAGAATTCTTTCTAAACACGTCATTTTCAAATCAGTGCTATCAATGAGAACATAACAGTTTGCAATCTTGCTCTTTTTTGCCATGTAGTTATTAATAAGACTTTTGTTAAGTTTGTATTGAGGATGGTAACATTTTCCTTGCACTATATTTGAAGTTTTTTGAGAGCAATTTGAAGGTTTTCTCAAGATCGGCTTACGGGTAAGTCATTTATAAGCAGAACAAATAACATAGGGCCCAGTATAGAACCCTGTGGCAATATATAGCTTATCATTTTAGTTTCAGATAGGTGTCCATTTGATGTTACCTGTTGAGACCTATTGTTCAAGTACAATGTGAACCACTTAAGAGTATATTGATTACATAGGTAGATTGTCTACCTCTTCAAAAAGCATTTTATGATCTACTAGGTCGAAAAACCTTTTGAAAATGAATCATTGCAGTACCAACTAACTTTCCTTAATCTAAGACTTTCAGCCACTTATCAGTCATAGAGATATGTTCAGTTTCAAAAGAATGCTCTTTTTTGAAAGCCAGATTGATTTTCGTGAATTAGAGTATGATCGTTGAGATTGTTTATAAAAGAACTGTGTACATGCTTTTCTAGGAGTTTGGAAAGGGATGGAATAATTGATATTGATCTATAGTTATTTACATCCTCTTTTGATCCAGCTTTATGTAGTCGTGTTACTTATGCACTTTTCCAAGATTAGGGAAATTGACTTGTTGTCAAACTATGATTACACAGAAAGATAATGCTATCAGCAAGAGCAGCTGCCTGAGGTCTTGGACCTATCATGTAAAGTACTCTAGATTGAGAAACATTCATGTTTATAGATAATTTAAAACAAACTCGGAACCTATTTCTTGAATTTAAAATTTAGTATCGTTTGGAAGTTTTATGTAACGGAACCTTTTTAGTTCTGAATGATCAGAGCCTAAATTATGTTCTGTAATTTTGGAGGCAATGTTTACAAAGAATATATCGAAAGTATTTGCAATGTCATTTGGATCATAAACATGGTTACCACCATTAAGTAGGGATGATATATCTGTCTTTTTGTACTTTCCTGATCTGAATTCTTTCAACATTTTTCAGCTATTTTAGGGTTGTGTTTTGTCATCAAGAAGTGTTGGGTACTAGTTTCCCTTTGCTTCTTTAATCAATTTGCTTACTTTAGTTCTCCAGATTTTGTATTCATCTTCATTACATACATATTTCAAGTGGTCTCGTTTCATGGTACCAAAAAGTTATTTCGTGAGCCAGCCAGGATGATGGTCACACTGAACTCCACGAGTCTTCGAAGGTGCATGTTAAAAGCTTCCAAAAACAGATCAGAGCATGTGTTTAAAATATCTTCAGCATCATCAAAACCTTCTCCCAGGGGATTTGTTGGAAATACAATTTAGTGAAAGACAGATGTAAAGCTCCGAGTCCCCAGTCCAACATATTAAAACGAAAGAACAAATTGACCGTTTAACAATATGAGAGCTGAAATTTACCTTCGTAGGCATGGGCAGTTGTTAATGGGTAAAAATATAATTAATCAATAGGGCTAAAGGCATGATTAAGTTGAATTTGAAAGACCTAGATGAGGCAGACGGAAAAGACAGGTTTGGACAGGAGATAAAACAATGTGATAAACGGACAACCCACCAAGGGAAAACATTTGCGAGAGATACTCGCTCGAAAACTGGGCAAGCGATGTTTCAAGTCTACTAGGGTTTACTGACAATCTCATTTACAGTTCACTATGAAATACAACCGTAAGGAGAGACTGAACGTCTGTCTGGACGACAGACTTGCACTCCTTGGAGTATAACAGTATTTCCAAGGAATGCACCGATGAATGTACCGTCAGAAGCAAAGTGATTATATCCATCCTCATAACAAATAAGAGATACGATCACGATCCCTACATATAATCTTGTTTGTCAAAGGTTACTAGCAAGGTACACTAAGCCAGCTATAATTGCTGCAATATGTTTTGCTTCTACGGTGAACTTTTGAGAATTTTAAACCGCAGGTATATATATGGTTGCTAGTTTATGATGCACTCCTAGTTTATGATGCAGTCTTGGCTTCGATATATTGTCTGACAGTTGTAACAAGTAGTACTCACATTCTTAGCATTTACATTCTCACCTTTCTTTTTACCACCCCACCCCAACGTCATACTGTCTTTGATAATTTCTTCATGGAAGATAACAACATGGTTAGTGTCCATACTAAAGCTCACCGCTGTATAGGAGATATCCAGCTCTGGTTCCAAATATCCTGCGATTTGTCTTTATTCATTTGTTGGAATTGAAAATAATAGGTTATTCCTAAAACAATGTTGACATTAACATATGAATTATAAAACTCCCATGAATCAGCTCACATACTGATAATTAATGAATGAAGAAGTATAAATTAGTGGTCTCAGATTAGTCTTACTACATATGGTGCTTTGTTTTTACAGCACTATTCATGTGAGTCATAAAAGTGACTCGCGTTATTAAGAAGACCGTTTTGTGAGATATATCTTCACAAATTAGGGTAATAACGGTGCAAAAATACAAAAAAAGGTTTTCAATGACGTGACAGCACATTAAAGTCGGTTCTCAACAACCCATAAATACAGTCAAGCAAAGTAAATCATGTAGAACAATATAACCAGATATAAACAGCTTAGTGGGATCCATGACAGTACCCGCTCTGTTAACATGAACAAATGCATACGTGAGATAGTACAGAGAACACCAGCCTATTACATTTTATTTATGAACGATCAAAGTGGTCCATATATGAAGAAGAAAATGAGCGAAATATGTCAAGCTGTCAACTAATGCCTGTCGATGCTTATATCTGAGCTCTGAGAGTAACTCACATTACAACTGTCAAATCAATCTCATCATGATTTTCAGTTCCTGTATCCACAGGTAAGAGCCCTGAATACAAACTTAAAGTCTAAGTTCTAAAAGATCTCTAGGAAAAAGCGTTATATTATAGAGAGTTGTCCTAATGGGGAATAGCTAAGTCGCAACAGAACAGACAAAACTTTGTATAATAGAATATTGCTACCGACTGAAAAGAAAACCGTGAAATCAGTTATTCGTGGCGTACGTATTTAGATGGATTTATTGCTTGCCACATATCGCAAATTTATGGACCAACAAACGGTATTCGTTCTAAGTAAGACAGTATACCCTACCACAACCGACGTATTTAAGCAACCATAACAATTGTACTATTTTGCAAAACCATACAATCCCTTACCTTCGAAATAAAAATTCAGTTTTGAAATAAGTAAAGTTATCAAATGTAAATAAAAAACAGCATTGTGAATTATGTCGAAATCACACTGAAATAATTAATTAGTAGTCTCCATCAGGTCGACTTTGATAAAAATTATTTCTTTATAAGCTTGCATATACACCTGTCATCACAACCGTGTGCGTCTCTTTGATATAAAATGACCTCTCAACGGTGCTAATGTACGGTTACCCTCACGGTTTAGGGGATTACTAACTGTCCTATGTGTCCCCATAGATATTAAACAAGGCAATTGCATTTTTATGCCCGGATGCAACATGGCGGGTTTGACAGACGTTTGCGCCCAATTTAACGGCCTAAATTAATATGTTTATAAAAAGTTTTGTACAGAAATAATTCTTTATGTTATGCTCCTCAGCATCATTGTTGATTTTTGGTACTATATACATATTTCGACGGATTATTTGCGCTTTCAACATATTGACACATTTCAAGATTAAGTGAATAAAGTTACTAATTTCTTGTTACATAAATATTTAAGCAGCGACTACTATTTGGCGTTTTTCAACTGATCTGGAAACTTCATACATGTCGAGTCTTTTCTGTGAGTCAGTCTTGGGTATTTTGTATTCTACTATGTAATGGTATTTTTTTTTTATTTTTGTTTCAGTCTTATTGTCAAGTTGGATACTAGATGTTATGCATTGAAATGTAGAAGGACTGATTATAAAAACAAATATGATGAGATAATCAGTAGTAATGCGACATAATTGAATTGCATTTACTTCAAAACATTTATAATTATTTATGATAAAATTAGATGAATTTTCCAGTCCCACTCTATTCATATGTCCGGACTTTATTATCTCACATTCAACGAAGATAAAAAGTTATTTGATTTTCGTTTTGTTATATGCAAACTAAAATCCCAATTATTCAAACGTCCTACCCTAGTAACAATAAATCAAATCTCTTAATCACTCTGGAGGCTTCTAAAACCATTAACTGTTAGAAGTGAGAATTTTATTGGAATTGGTCGCAATTTGCCGGTTTTTTTTAAAAAAAACATTGCAGGCATTCACTTTTATTTGTTTAGGTACAAGATTATGTTTTTAAAGTCTAGTAAATTGTTGCACACATATTAACCTCCACGACTGAAAGCAGGAAAGAGATCTTTGGTGTTGTTTTCTTATCATATTATTGATTCGTACTTGCTTGACACATTTTGTACCGATTAGAGTTTCCTCATCGGATGCGATATGTAGCTGGTTCGAACCACAGCTGATTCGTACGAAAGACATAAAAATGGTACTTGCAGCTGCCTCACTTGGCGCTCAGCATTAAGAGGTTAGTGTTAGGACTGGTCGGCCTGGTGTCAAGAAAATAAGACCGGGTGGGACATGATGCCACATGATGGAGTGTGTAAACATATGCGCATTCGCGTATTTCTTTTCTTAAAAACATATACATTTTGGAAGCTAGGTGACGACAGACACAAGTTTCTGTCTTTGAATTGGAGACATATTTTAAATCAACTCTTAATCCACCATTACACTTTGGACCGAATATCAATTTAACCTATTACAAATTACAAAGAAGTAAAATTAAATAAAATTAATCTTTCTTGCATTCAATCACAAATAAGTTCGCAAAACCTTTTAAAACTATGTTGTCTTTCAGATAGCAATCTGCAAAAAGGTGCCAACGGTCAAATATACAAAGATAAAAGTCTGCGAAAGGGGTATTTTTGTAGAATTCTGCCTGTTTCCGGGAGGGGGAATCGTCCAATGTACAAAGACTAAAGATAAACATCTCCGAAAGGGATGTTCTTCTTAACTTCTGCTTCTGATGTCGGGGGTGGGGTGGCAAACATCATAAACATGCAAAGATTTCAGTTACTGTCACATTTGCTACGCCCCAGCTATAGGCTCATGTATAAACTATTATCTACCTGTCTTGGGACTATTACCACGGCCTTGTGTTTGATCTCTAAAGATTACCGCGGTGTTAGTGTTGAACTTTTAGGCAATTTTACCATGACAAGGCAGAGACCGGAAACTTGAGTTTGCCATGGCGATTGGTCGTATCATTTAACAAAGGTTTGCCGTTATCACATCAATATGTTAAAAGTTAGTTCAAGGATCAAAAGGTAGTCCACGGGGTGAACGAGGTGTGTTATTATCCGTCCCCATATTGACAAACAGCGAGAGGGACATTGTTCGCTAATTTTGATTGGGTCAGTCCACAGCGATATCCAATCAAAAATTGAGATAAAGGGTGTGATTACAATGAATGATACCTTATGAACCCGTAAAATTAATTCAGTATTCGCCTGAAAAGATTGCAGATCAATAAGATTTACTGCAAGAAATGATGCCACTCGTAATTTTGTGGCAGACCTTAGATTCTAAGGAAAGACAAAGCTTCGAAAAGGAAGCTTTTTAGGGGAAAGAGAACTTCCGGTTACATTGGGTCCCAAGTCTTCAAGAGTTGGAGACGGAAGTGAGACTGTAGCCGAGACAGTCGAAGTCGACAGAAGAGTAGTCGTGGGAGAGAAAGTGGAGGAGGAGGAGAATGAGTCTAGAGAAAATAGAGGAGGATGAGGAGAAGGAGAAGATTATTGTGTGTGTGTGTGTGTGTGATTTGGATTTTTAACGTAGCTTTAACACCTTTTTCAGTCATATCGCTACGATGTCTGCAGTGTGGCAGTTTATAGTGATGTCTAGCACTGGGGCATCATGTCACAGACATGTAGCATGATGTCCCACCCAGTCACATTATCCTGACACCAGGCCGACTAGTCCTAGCACTAACCTCTTAATGCTGAGCGCCAAACGAGGCAGCTGCTGGTACCATTTTTGTAAGTCTTTGGTATGACTCAACCGGGGATCGAACCCACGAGCTCCCGCATGCGAGGCGGACGCTCTAACCACTAGGCCACCGGAGCGGTCATTTGATTATTGAATTGTTATTGAATTGTTATACATTGAATTTCAACCTGTTTTGTATATTTAACCACCTAACAGTCGGCATTGCTGACTGGGGACTCGGAGCTTTATGTCTTTCACTAAATTTTATTTCCAACAAAATATATTCTGCGTGGGACTTCTATAATAGTTTAAAAAAAAAATATTGAGAGCACCCCACCCCAACCATATACTTCGTTACAGTTACAATGCCACTTTCAAATATTTTGTGAACAATTGTTCATACACACAGTGACAGTGCTTATCTAATGGGAAAATATATCTTATGTATGTGTGTTAATGTAAGAATCGAATAAGCAAAATAAGGGCAGTAATTAATATGTACTTATCGGGGACCAACCTAACCAAAACATACCCCATTCCAGCTTTCTAATCAAGTATTGGTATATATATATATATATATATATATATATATATATATATATATATATATATATATATATATATATATATATATATATATATATAACGATGAATCAGAATCTTTATTTAAACTTTTGTCTCTTGCTCTGTTCTTTTCGTAGACTTATAATCAATGTGCCTGAATATTCTTCTCTTCTTTAATTCTTTTCTCACTTAAAACATTACTTCAACTTACTTGGTAACTTAAGGTGATAATGGAATTAAGCCAAGGCATCAAACAAAGCAGTCGCAGGTTAAACCTATGATCAGGAAGTTGATATTTGGAAAAGAAGATCAAGCAACGTGCCCATCGTTTCGTGTGTAGAATGTTTACTGATGAAAAGAGACAAGATTTTTCTTATGAACATTATTAGAAACCAAAATGAAATTCTTGCAGTATATGAACAGATGCGACTTTTAGTATTGTGATTTGTATCGCAGGATTAGTTATTTTTATTTATTATTGATTTAAAATTCAAGCAGCCATTAATCTAAAGAAACAACTTGCTGAACCTTTTGGACTACGTGCTGTGAGCAATGAATTCAATATAAATATGACAGAAGGATCCAGAAGCTGAAATGCTATTTTTCTGCATCTGACACGTCCTATCTCAAGGTTTTACTGAATTCTAAGATTTGAAATATGCATGAATTGAAAATCAATCAGCTCAACCTCTGCCTTTTCTGTTAAAACATCGGATGCATTTGACGGATTGATTTCCACAATTTTTGGGGAAAGCAGGAAACAAAACAGCAAAAACTTCTTACTCAACAAAATAAGCCAACGACCTGTTTCCTGTACGTACATGGGCTAAATTACAGGACTTTCTGTTAATGAATCTCTAACTTCGTTTAAATATAAAACACAATGACGTAGTTTTTCATCCTGTGATTCCACCATTTGATAGATCCATTATTCTTTAATTCAATTCAGAATGGCTGACTCTGCGACACATTTGAGATATATTTTTAACAGAAAAGACTGACGGTGCCTTGATTAAATTCAAAGCCTGAATGTTGTTCGGAATGATTTACATATTCGTCAATCAAGAAATGTTAATGGGGTCAAGTAATCTACATGGTCAGATCCAGTAAAGAAAAGAAAACTGGCACACCGTAAAAACCTTCCCATCTGTTTAGAAGAGAGAGAGAGAGAGAGAGAGAGAGAGCTGTGCATCATGCTCCAGTTCTTAATATATATGACATGGGTCAGTGTTGACCTTAGTCTCAATATATAGTGTGCAGCGGGTCTTCAATGAGGTCACTAAATCTCATGTCTACTTTAATTTTCTTCCAGGGTCAATTTGTTCAGATGCCAACTTTATTACCACTTGTTGTTGATTTAGGACATAATCCTAAAGCAGTAAAAGCTTATACATAAACCAGTACAAGTCAATAGAAAGTATCATCCACAAATCTACGAATCCCAAATAAATCTTTTGTTAGTGATATAAAACTGCCAATTGCCTTCAACTCCGTGTTGTCATGGCGACATATTTGCCTTACGCACCAATTTCTTAGTCAAGGTATACTCCCTGCCTTCGTTGTGGACAGTTACAATACTTCGATAGTATGGCAGATAAATATAATATTATTAGGGTCTTTAAATAATACTTATATTTATTTTCTTTGTATGAAATGCATACTGCTCATATTTCACAGCCAATGCGATATTATTTGGTCTGTATGCATAGTTGGCATTATACCTATAAGAATAGAATAATCCGCTGCTTCGTACTTTTGTAAATATAAACAGTGCTAATGGGTCCTGCATGATAAGAGCAGGCTGGCACACACACACACACACACACACAAACCATCCGCTTCTTATATAAATTATTTTAACCGTACATTATATCCCGGATATTTAATAGTTTTAATAGTAATTATGAGCGAGTGACTACTGAAAAAATGAAAAAAGTAGTTAAACGTAAATGCATTGGCTGTAAAAGATGATTTCAATTGCGCAAATTGTCTTTTTCTAGACTTTTTATTTATGTAGCTTGGTTTCAATGTTCTATGGCGGCGTATCATATAAGATTCCTTTTCTTTTCTTGGTTTCGGAACTACAGTTGAGGTTGTTAGCAATTATAACTAGCGTTACATCACCGAAAGCGTGGCCAGGGCAAGAGAAGTGTTCTGCAACTGGACTTCTGTTCAACGTCCTTGACATCCAGTCATATCTATGAAGATTGATACTTTAGCATAGCTTTTCCTTTTCTCCGACTTATTTTACATGTGAGGAGAAAAAGTACAGTCTGTTTTATACGTTTTGTTTTTGCTGTGCTAGATTATGTTCTGGTTGGTCTCTTTGTTAACAGGTTTTGTACCTTTTATCGCCACAGAGATCAGATTTGCAAGTGTGGTCATGGCTTGAGATTTGGTCTTAGCTTAGCTCTGACTGGGTTGTCTTTCCAAAACATTGCATTCGGAACATCCCATATAGCCAGGCACGAGGGGTGTAAGGGACAGTTTTATGCACAAATTTAATGTTGCATACACCTGCCAAATATAAAAATTCATAAAAAAATAAAATGCATTCTGGAAAAGGTCCACACATTTGGATAGGTATAATAAAGCAAAACATAGGAATATCATTCACTTGACATGACAAGTCAGTGGAAATTCACAGAATAAAAAGTTGATGCACCCACCCCAAAATTTATGCACGTATTTTTCATGTCCGAATGCCATTTTGGAGAACACGGGATGTTTACAGTGTAAACACAAGCCCTTTCCCTGGGCGATAAGTTTGAAAAGCATTGTTTACTTAATATCTTGATGCAATAAAAAATAGTTGTCATCCAGGCAGTTTTTTAAATATTCTACTTGCCTTGAACCAGCGTGTCTACTGCTATAAGTAGCTAGCTCTGCTTCATATCCGACTATTGGTATTTCACTGGCTACATATTGCGCAGTGACTACGTGAGTTGTACATGCCACACATCAATTCAAAAACAACATAAGCCGGAAAGACCGCATTCACAAATTTTTAAATATTTCCCAATAATAGCTCAGAAAGTCACATCATAGCCTCAAGTGAATAAATTTTCTAATTGCCAATATACGAAACTGTCCCCTGCCACCTAAGGATACACATAATCTGTTCTGATGATGAAACATTTAAAAACAGATGAGCTATCTCACCATTTGATGAAAGAGGCTGCGGCAAAGACCTAGCAGCGGAGATTGAGAGAGAGAAAGAGAGTTTTGGATTTTTAACTTTGCTTTAAGAATTCCCCAGTCATATCGCAAAGATGTCTGCAGTGTGGCATTTTATAGTGATATCTAGCACCTGGACACAATGCCGCAGACATGTAGCATCATATCCCACCCAGTTACATTATCCTGACACCAGACCTACCAGTCCTAACAGTAACCTCTTAATGCTGAACACCAAGCGAGGTAGTTGCTAATACCATTTTTATAAGTTGTTGGTATGAGCAAACAGAACGGAAAGTGCTACATGAATCACCATAGTAGCTCCCCATTACAACAAGTATTCCAATCTATTTATCATTAAGGCTGTATGCGTCGCTTGAAAACCAAATGAAAACCAGAAACAATCCAGAGTCTCAGGGAACGTCATCGCTTTCATGGCGGACGTCAACAACGACGATAGTAAAATTTTGCTAATTTTCTGTTTATGTTTACTAAATGCAGCAATAGGCCTTTTTGATTAGGGTGGCGTAAAACTAATTAATGTATTTTTATGTTTATTCTGGATATGCAATTCACTATTTCCTACGCTACATCTTGTGGAAAGACATGTCTTATTCCATGTATTCCTTTGGATATACAATTCACTATTTCCTACGTTACATCTTGTGGAAAGAAATGTCTTATTCCATGTATTCCTTTGGATATACAATTCACTATTTCCTACGCTACATCTTGTGGAAAGAAATGTCTTATTCCATGTATTCCTTTGGATATACAATTCACTATTTCCTACGTTACATCTTGTGGAAAGAAATGTCTTATTCCATGTATTCCTTTGGATATACAATTCACTATTTCCTACGTTACATCTTGTGGAAAGACATGTCTTATTCCATGTATTCCTTTGGATATACAATTCACTATTTCCTACGCTACATCTTGTGGAAAGAAATGTCTTATTCCATGTATTCCTTTGGATATACAATTCACTATTTCCTACGCTACATCTTGTGGAAAGACATGTCTTATTCCATGTATTCCTTTGGATACAGCAAAAAACAGGTACCTGAAACGAAACAAAATTAAACCGGAATCCAACATGACTGTCTGAAAATCCAACCTGACTCTGATTTAGTATGCGAACTTTGAATGTAACCGAAATCCAACCTGTCTGATTTAGTATGCGAACTTTGAATGAAACCGAAATCCAACCTGTCTGATTTAGTATGCGTACTTTGAATGTAACCGAAATCCAACCTTACTGTCGGACTTAGTATGCGTACTTATGATTAAACCGAAATCCAACCTGACTTTCTGATTTAGTATGCAACCTTTGGTTTAAACCGAAATCCAAGCTGACTGTCTGATTGAGTATGCGGACTATGAATGAAACCGAAATCCAACCTGACTGTTTGATTTAGTATGCACACTTTGAATGAAACCGAAATCCAACCTGACTGTCTGATTTAGTATGCAACCTTTGAATGAAACCGAAATCCAACCTGACTGTTTGATTTAGTATGCACACTTTGAATGAAACCGAAATCCAACCTGACTTTCTGATTTAGTATGCAACCTTTGGTTTAAACCGAAATCCAAGCTGACTGTCTGATTGAGTATGCGGACTATGAATGAAACCGAAATCCAACCTGACTGTTTGATTTAGCATGCACACTTTGAATGAAACCGAAATCCAACCTGACTTTCTGATTTAGTATGCACACTTTGAATGAAACCGAAATCCAACCTGACTTTCTGATTTAGTATGCATACTTTGAATGAAACCGAAATCCAACCTGACTTTCTGATTTAGTATGCACACTTTGAATGAAACCGAAATCCAACCTGACTTTCTGATTTAGTATGCACACTTTGAATGAAACCGAAATCCAACCTGACTTTCTGATTTAGTATGCACACTTTGAATGAAACCGAAATCCAACCTGACTTTCTGATTTAGTATGCATACTTTGGAAACCCGTTGGTGCGAAATAAACTAGAATGCAAATAGTTTTGTATGGTGCTGAAAGCAGTTAGCCTCAAATGAACAAGGAACGGCTTTTCTGGGATGAAATGGGTTTTTAAAAAAAACACCATACATTGGATGTGGGGACAGTTTTGGAACACAGAAATTGTATCCACCGTGACCAGCTTGCAAGAAGGCTATACATATTATACTTAAAAGATGCCTAACTCCTTTAAGCAAATTAATGATTCGAGAAATATAATTCGTTTATCTAAAATTGTCTTTTATCCAACTCCAGTCAAAATTTACACAAGCTAATATAAAGTTTTCAATGCGCTGCAGTTTTCTTTCTTTATTGGAACCATTTAGAAGGTACGTTCTTATTACTGTCCACACGAGAAAAAGACTTTACACTCACGTCATTTTAAGATAAAGACATAATTTTAACTTGATAAATAAACAAGTACATACTTGCTACATTTATTTTATTTGCTATTGTGGGGTGGCGGTTGGGGGTGGGGGGAGTGGAGTGTTGGAACAACAGTAACAAGGGAAAATAAAAAGTATAATGCTAAGTAAGACAAGTACGGAAATCTTGCACTATAATATAATAATGTAGAAAAATGCAATAATCAACCCAGGTTTTCAATGGATACCAATGTTCGTATACATCTAAGAGAATGGCGTAAAATATATAGAAATTAATGACATTTCAGCGATTATGCGACAGACCTTTGGCGTCTGACTATGGCAAGGAGGTCTACGTGTAAATTGATAATGACCATGTGAGGTTAATATGAGGTTAACTATATATGTGTGTGTGTGTGTGTGTGTAAGAAATCCTCTTTGTCTGAAGTAACTTCAGTATCTTAACCGATCGATAATAATAATAATAATAATAATAATAATAATAAGTATAATAGTAATAATAACAATAATGATAATAACAATGGTGATGGTAGTGGTGGTGACTGTGATGATGGTGGTGGTGGTCATTGTGCTGGTGATACGGCGAAAGTAATGATAAATAAAACAATATTGAGAAAACAGAAGCTATATTGTGTTATTTAAATTTTAAAAAACGTTTAGTGGATAAAGTTTTGGGGTTTCGAGCACCACAAATTAAGCAAATTTACAGAAATCATTGTCGTTATGGGATATGCAGCTAGACGATAAATAAAAGGAAATCATAACGGGTCTAATCTCCTATTTTTCCCTTATCGAATTGTCAATTTGTTTTCCAAAAAGACCTAACACTTTGTTATGATATTCCGGACGACAATTCTTGAAATGTCAAAATCAATGACTTGTTTTGAACATTCCAGAAAACCAATTCCAGTTGGATAAAGGAAACTGTGCAATTCAATTTCCTCGAATCAAATTAGAGTAAGATACGCTTTACTCCAGTTATCAGTGGATCTCTAAAACTCATATCGAATAAGGAGTCTTTTGTACTCATCCGCATTGATTTTCTTGTACTTGATGCATTGTGCTAATTTTCTTTTCGTGTCACTTTCGATATTTGCCCTAATAGGCGGCGAATTCTTCCTGCGAAGAAATTGTTACGGCAATCTTGATATATCGATATTAGGAAGCTCTTTTCTGTCCTCAGGTCCACACAATATAAGATTGCCTTAGGCATCCGCGGATTGTATCTAACATTAAACCACATTGTATAATGCATCACGATATGTTAACATTGATGTACAAAATAATAATGACCCAAAATGTAGGAATCTTTGAAGTTTTAAAATCAGACTGAAGAGTAATGCTTTGTGTCAGCTGCATGAACTTAAACTCTACTTCCTTATGTAATATGATTTAAATGAAATTTGTTTAAATTGTTTATTTAACACGTGCGCTACATTTCTGTCTCATATTTTGTTTTTCTTTCGCCTTCTTGAGATCTCATTCAGTAACCAAGTGAAATGTGCATTTCTAAAACGCACGTGCGAAACATGCATAGCTAAATTACTCCAGGTTAAATCAGTAAAACAGCGTTTTTCTTTGATGAAACATACATTGCTTTTAAAAATCACAAGAACATCTTGCAAACGTTTCTTATCGCAATCAAAATAATTACTACTGAAACAAAATGCTTCTGCTGACGCACTATAGAAATAATCAAGATTCGTTTTTACTTTTGGTCATTGTGTTCGAAGATGACCATGACATCGTTAACTGCTTTGGCTTCTGTGAGTCCGTGTGTGGCTTAATCACGCCAATACGTGCGCTGAACTGTCTGTGGCACATTGTACAGGAGAAACCACTAGGGGCTGTTTGATCAATAGAGGACGTGCTGAAGTTCCGAGCTTTACAACGCTCGATCTTCAGCACTGCCTCTGCAATTATCTTCAGCTCATAGTCTGTCGCTCCAGTATGGATAAGTCTGCACTAGGTGGAACGGTAGTGTGCGAGATCTTCCCGAGACTCAGGGTGATTTGTGTGGTATTTCAAGGATGATTTAAGAGAATCTCAAGTGGGATATTGTTGACATGCAATCATAATTATATATTATAAATTTATATGTTATAAATATTCATTCTTGAAAGAGTCTTCGTTGGAAAATAGAAAGCTAAATAAGGAGATGAATCAAATTCCAAAATAATCCAAGAATAATCCACGAATTAAATTTTAGAAGTCCTAGTAATGAAATGTTCTAACAAATTCAAGTTCGAGTCCCGACGAAAAATCCAAAATGGAAGGCATTGACATATACTGTAGTCATTGTAGTGCTGATGTGAACCACAGAAAAAGAATATTCCGGTGTTTGAATTCCAAATAAAATTTAAATAAATGTCTTTCTCCAAGAATTTTGTATCACCACTCAAATATTTCCAACAAAAAGAATTATCATTTAGAATCCAATTAATCTTAATAAAAATTAAAAATAAATCCAAAATAACATAGCAAAAGAAACACCTTTACGTCCCAGTGTTTAGAAGCACAACGGACTCTCTTTCTCTCTCTCTCTGAATCACTATTAACACTAACTAATGCGCAATTTCGGAAAGCCAAGAATTGCGAAATGGAGGTTCTCTCTCTGTCTGAATCACTATTAAAACTAACTAATGCGCAATTTCGGAAAGCCAAGAATTGCGAAATGGAGGTTCTCTCTCTCTCTCTCTCTCTGAATCACTATTAAAACTAACTAATGCGCAATTTCGGAAAGCCAAGAATTGCGAAATGGAGGTTGTTTACGAATACAAAGTTACGTAGCCCCAGAATGAACATGATAAAAACCAATCTCTCTCTCTCTCTCTCTCTCTCTCTCTCTCTCAATCACTATTAAAACTAACTAATGCGCAATTTCGGAAAGCCAAGAATTGCGAAATGGAGGTTGTTTACGAATACAAAACTACGTAGCCCCAGAATGAACATGATAAAAACCAATCAATCTCTCTCTCTCTCTCTCTCTCTCTCTCTCTCTCAATCACTATTAAAACTAACTAATGCGCAATTTCGGAAAGCCAAGAATTGCGAAATGGAGGTTGTTTACAAATACAAAATTACGTAGCCCCAGAATGAACATGATAAAAACCAATCAATTTACTCCGAGAACAACAAAAATAAAAAGTTGTTTACTTCTTTCAATGGTTTCGAGGTCAGCGTTAGGTATTTACAACTGAAGAGTCAAGATCAAACGATTTTCTGAAAAAATATCGAGTTTCTAGTAAACAAAGCTACATTATTTTGACATGTAAAGAAATTAAAAATAAAAAGATTTTAAAACTTACAAAAAATTAAATTAAATCAAATATAAATTAAATCAAATATACGTAACACTTTCCACCCGTAATGAAAAAGAAAGATTTAATATAATAAAGCCTTGTTTTTACAATAGATTAATTATACATGAGGTTAAAATATATTATATACTACTCACAGTGTACAAAAGAAATAATACATTGTTATACACCGGAATGTGCGTTTACTGTTAAATTATATTTTACTTTGATGTGCCTGATGTCAATATCATATCCCTGTAATAAAAAACTCCATCTTGGTACTTTTTTTTAATTTATTTTTCATCTTGCCGATGAAAGTAAGGGAGTTGTGGTCACTAAACACAATAATCCAAGAAGGAGCTGAACTAATGTAAACTTCAAAATGTTGTAATGCCAATATCAGAGCCAAACATTCCTTGTCGATTATTGAATAATTTCTTTGGTGCTTTTTTAATTTCTAAGAAAAATAGCACACTGGATGATCAATACCATTTTCGTCTTCTTGAATCAAAACTAATCCAACCCCTACATGACTTGTATCAACAGACAGTTTAAATGATTGGCAGAAATTTTGCAGCTGTAAGAACTGACGCGATTTTAAGTAGGCTTTTAACTTTGTCAAAAGCCTCCTGACATATTTCAGTCCAAAGGAACTTGTTTTTCTTACTCAATAAATTTGTCAGGGGTTCAGCAATTATAGAAAAATTGTAACAAAATTTCCGATAGTATCCTGCCATACCTAAAATCGCATCAGTTGCTTTACAGTCACAGGAAATGCTGAGATAGCCTTGGCCTTAGCGCCTATTGGTTTAACTTGTCCATATCCCACGTGTCCTAGAAAGAAAAGTTACACTAGCAGGGCAGAACTCAATTTTAGATAATTTAATTGTCAAACGTGCATCTCTGAGTCTGTCAAGGAATTTCCGAATTGATTGTTGCTAAATGTTCTATCCAGGTTTTGTTATAGATGACGACATCATCGATGTAAGCATCACAATTGTCTAGACCAGAGGTAATCAGATTCATGAGACGTTAAAATGTACTTGGCGACCCTTTCATCCCAAACGACATTACCTTACATTGATAAAGTCCATCGGGAGTCACGAATGCCGAAATTTCCATTGCTCTTTCCGTTAGTGGAATTTGCCATAATCCTTTCAGAAGGTCATATTTTGTGACATGCTTGGCATTTCCGATCTTATCAATACGGTCTTCGATTCTTGGTAACGGAAATGAATCTGTTTTTGTCACACTATTTACCTTCCTATAATCAGTGCATATACGGAAAGTTTTATCTGGTTTTGGAACAAGTATGCATGGTGAACTCCAGTCACTTTTACTGGGCTCTTCAAAATCATTCTTGAGCAAACACTGAATTTCTTTTTCAAGTATTCCTGTTTGAGAGGGTTCGTCCCGTATGGGTGTTGTTTCACAGGTTTAGAATTTACAATTTCAACGTCATGGAAAATTTTGTTGGTTCTTGTACGAACATCTGGAAATAATTACTCATATTTAACTAATAACTGTTTAAGTTCATCTGTTTCTTGCTCTTGCAAATGTAAAAGTCTCTGGTCAAGAACTTTCAAAATTACTGCATTCCGAAGATTTGTCACTCCAGTATCACTTGAATCTGATGATATTCCTTCACTTAAATCTTCACTGAGTGGGACAGAAAACAACTATATTAAATGCATGTTTAACCTGGATAACTCTTTCAATATTCTGGTATTTCTATAATTATTTTGATCCCAGTAGCACTAATATTATTTAACTCGTTCATTTTCTTTTTAACTTTGTAAGGGCCGTAAGATCTAAACTGAAGAAAATTTTGAAGTATGTGCAAGAGAAACAGAACTCTTTTACCAGACTCAAAAGTTCTCTCCATATTGAAGTTCTGGCAAACCAAAATTTCACTTTTGACTTAAACTGCTGAATGCCAAATTCAACCATAATAGACTGGAAAGTTCCAGGCCTAAAATTTGACCTATTTGGGTAGGCCAAATTAAGTAAAAACTTTATCAAAGTTTTAATATTCCTCAAAGGAATTGTCTCTGGAAACCTTGTTGACGCACACATTATGGTTAACAAGTATTGGTTACCTGACCTGGTCAAAGTTAAGGACCAACACAATCTACCATAATTCTACTAAATGGTTCGTCAAAGACAGGAATAGGTTGTAGATTAGCCTTGGGTATCTTCTGATTGGGTTTTCTTAGCATTTGACAAGTGCAAGATCTACAGTATATACCAACATCACTTTTGATTTTTGGCCAGTAGAAATGATTCAAGGTCTAATGATCAGACTTATTAATCCCTAAATGACCAGCCAGAGCGTTTCTCGGGCCAGACTAAGTATTTCCTGTCTGTAAGGTTTTGGAAGTACAATTTGGAAGTACAGTTTGGAAGTTCAGTGACCACTCATCACCAGCATTTACCCCAGAACGTCTCCATTTTCTCATAAGAATTCCATTTTTAATGAAATAACAGACAGTAACTTCAGTGGCTTCAGTTTCACAAAAAGGCCCTTTGAAACAAACGGGAGATCTCATGATCTTTTTCCTGTTCGACGACAAGTGATTGTCGTTTGTCACCCTGCTTAGAATAAAGAGAATGAGTAGTTAAAAGAGGATCACTGTGATCAATACCTTCTGATTGATCCAAACAAGGAGTTAAAGTGACCTCATCTAAAGCCTGACCGATACACGTGTCATCTAAAGGAATACTTTCCTTATCCACATCATTCTCAAGAGCTTTCTTTGCCATAGCTCTGGTAACTGCACAAGCTGGGAATAAATCAGGGAATTCTTTTTCAATTGGATCGACTCTCTGATGCTTGTCAGTTACAAATAAAAAAACTACAGCAGTGTCTCCAGCTAGGTCATTGCCTAGTAATAAATGAATGCCCTCAACGGGTAAAACAGACACTGTGTGGGCTGTCATGGGTCCTGAGACTAAGTCTGATGACAAGTTTACACAGTGGAGGGGAACATTAACAAATCCGCACTCTACTCCATGAATAAGAACACTCTCATTAGAAGAAGACTTCTCAGAAAAAGGCAAAGTACCTGACAATAAAAGCTCATGTGTCCCTTAAACTTTTAATAGGGATAGGATTGGCCGAATCACCCAAGAGTGATATGGAACCCTTCGATATGAATGGTTCATAATTTTCCATAATACAATCAGACTGGGATTATTAAACCCAACAAATGTATTGCTTTCAATACTTACCCGTGACCTTGACCTCTTTGAAATAAGAGCATTTGAACTAGGTCTATCTTGATTCTGATGCCAATTTTTTAATTGGTAGCAATCAGAAACAACGTGTCCTTTCTTCTTATAATAGGTACACGTAGCATGGATCTTTGGTCAGGCTTATATGAGCTTGGCTTTTAAAAGTTTTGCCAGTCTGAGGTTTAGAAGGGCTTGTATTATGCTAAAATACTTTTCTGCCAGAAGGCTGTTGAGTTGAAGTCTTATTTACAAAAGAAACTTTATGAGTTAAAGAAAACTCATCAGCAGCACGAGGTGCATTTTAATAGGTTTCGATATGATGCCCGTCAAGATTAGTCTAAATATCACCGTGGACACAGTTCTTGAACATTTCAAGTGATACAAGTTGTTTGAGACTTTCATAATCTTGTTCAACTTTCTTGGCTAAGCACCATCTATCAAATTACTTCTCTTTTTCTCTAGAAAATTCGACATGAGTTTGTCCAGCTTCATTTTTTTATAGTTTCAGAATTTTTCCCGATAACCTTCAGGACTAACTCATAGCCCCTTAAGATGCATTCTTTATCATAGTCACCACTTTGTTGAACTCACAGTGAATTGTAAACATTACTAGAGTTACCAGTGAGTACACATTGTAATAACTGAGTCCAATGCTCCCTTGGTCATTTCAAATTTTCAGCAAAGGTTGTCAAAACGAGTAAAATATTTGTCTACCTTTCTTCCTCTGAAAGTGGGCACTAATATTCTTTGCAACATTGAAACTTAAAGTTTCATTTAAAGTAGGAATGTGATTTTCACTTGCCAGCTCTATTTCTTTAATTCTAAATTGAAATTCTCTATCTTTCTCTCTTTCTTCTTTATCTAATTGCATTTGTTTATCTTTTAACTGTATTTGATTTTCTTTCTCTCTTTCATTTCTTATTTCTCTTTTTAAAATTGCAACTGCATTTGTTTCTCTTCTTTATCTTACGGAAGTTCCAGCTTCCTCAACTCCAATTGCATCTTTTATTTTAATCCTAATTCTGAACAAGACTTACTAATCGAAACCAACGCACTTTTATCCAAAACATTATTTTCTACCAAGTACTGGACCACAATATTATTATTTCTTACTTTGTTAAGGAAGCCTTTACCTCAGAAAGATCATATTTTCTGTAAGTTGAATTAATGAATCTTTTCTGAAACGATCTAATTCGTCCTAGATAGGACTTGAAAGATAGGTTTCCACTTTTGATGAAATTATCGAAAAGCTTGCAAATTTCACTAAAGTTTTCAAAAAAGAAGTTTTCTGAAATATTTTAGCCGAAATTCAAATATTCAAGGACGAGGCTTCAATGCTTATGTTACTTGTTTAGGCTCGAACAAACAGTAACAAAAGAAAGAGCGAAAACAACAAGCTTTGAAAAATTTAACAAATAATTTGTTTTGCTGGAACAACACTGTAAAAATTGAAACAAATACGAAGTTACGGTTTTAAGACTAAATCACAAAATAATCTATGAATAATCCACGAATTAAAGTTTAGATGTCCTAGTAATGAAATGTTCTAATAAATTTAAGTTCGAGTCCCGACGAAAAATCCAAAATGGAAGGCAATGACGTATACTGTAGTTAGTATAGTGCTGATGTTTACAGTCCTTTGTGAACCGCATAAAATAATATTCCGGTATTTGAATTCCGAATAAAATTTAAATAAATGTCTTTCTATAAGAATTCTGTATGAGCACTCAAATATTTATAGGAAAAAGAATTAACCTTTAGAATCCAAATAATCTTAATAAAATTCATAAATAAATCCAAAATGACACAACAAAAGAAACACCTTTAAGTCCCAGTGTTTTGAAGCCCAACTGAGAGATCTCTAAGGATCACTTAGAAAAGCATTACAATTTCGAATAGCCAAGAATTGCGAAATGGAGGCTGTTAACATATTTAAAAAATCACGTAGCCCCAGTATGACCTTGGTAAAAACCAATCATTTTCCTCGGAGAATAAAAAAAATTAAAATATTATTTACTTCCCTCACTGATTTCTAAATCAAAGTCGGGAACTAGGTCAGCTTTAGGGTTTTACAACCGAAGAGTCAAAGTCAAGCTATTTTCTGAAAAAATATCAGGTTCCTAGTAAACAAAACTATATTATTTTGACATATAATGAAATTAAAAATAAAATGTTTTAAAAACTTGTATACAATTAAATTAAATCAAATATAAATTAAATCAAATATACGCAATCCTAGTCAAGCAATAATTGGCATTACTGAAGAGATGAAAAAGGATGAAATAAAATTTATTCCAAGGACATTTCAAACAATAGTTGAAAAACACGGCAATCTAAAAATGTACAAGCCTGACTGTAAATTTTCAATTACGATACAGTGTATTGAAAGGCACATACATGTTGATGGAGTAATGTGGATTGTTAAATTTCTATTTAATGTTATGCAAAGTGGTATTTCAATCGCATAAAATGTTTTATCACGCACAATTTCAATGCACCCATATACCTTTCTGTGGCAAAGAATTACTATGAATTTAGTCAAAATAAGTACATATGAGAAAACCTTTTAGGAAGTAAAATTCAGTACATTTTTCACAATGTATGTATGTAGGTACGTACGTACGTGTGTATGTATGTATGTATGTATGTATATATGCATACATGCATATATATATGTATGTATGCATGTACGTATGTATGATAATGCCGAAGTACGTTCCACGTGCACTTATAGCAACACAGCAGTGAGTATCGTGCATACAATCAATTGCAATCTATTAGTATTGTAAAAGAGCCATAATCAGAAAAATTCGAAGTCAAAATATCCATGGATACAGCAAGTAAGTATTATGAAAGTGACTAAAATGGTATTACAGTGAAGGAAAAGAGAAGACTAGAGAAGCAAATTACCAAGAAATTACTTGTCCATGTGGAAATTGATGATAAACAATCTCAGAAATATAATAGTGCAAACAAAGTGATTAAGAATATGCAGATTTTCATTTTTGGCGAATAGCTGTTTGGAGATTTCAACACGAGTTTTGTTTTTGTTATCAGCATTCAACAAACGAGGGACCCATCTTCTGCAAACCATTTTGAGCCGAGACTGGTTCCTTAATATCTATTAAAACAGCTGACTAATGAGTGTCTTTTATTGATAGACACGTCTATAATATATCCAGCATCTTTTTTGTAAATTACAGCCTTCACAGCATTAACTTCGCTCTCACCAATCACAGAGAACGGTCTTCCAAAACGCAACTCATCTTCCAACGATTAAGCCTTCTCTGAATTGTAGAATGTGACAAAAAATTGCATCCGTAAAGTATATTCATGTCGGTCTTAATGTCAGTTAGAGTGTACCCTATGAACGTCTTGATTTTACACTATGCCTTTACAAAGTAACAAACATTCTCTTTCTCTGACATGTTTGCGTCTTTGTCATTTACCTACGTTATGTCATATGCAAATATCTGCCTATGTCGGTCGTGCTGCTGTTCCAAATCATTTCCAGAACCTTAAAATCTGGCTATCAAAATTAAATGTATTGACAGATTAAAAGAAACAAATAGGTTCTAAAAAATAGTGACAACTTTTCTAATATCACTAGAACGCTTTAAAATTCTATTATTAAACTGTAATACAATGGCCTGTTTTTGTAGCCTTTACACACTCTCCTCATATTCTATGCTCTTGTGTAGTAAATAATATTTTCCCTGCTGGTTAAAGTTTTTCACTTTACCAAAAATTATTAGTAATAATCCATTGGATCAGTTCATTTGTATTTTGTGCTTTGCATTGTTGTATTCCCATGAACTTTTACCAGCTTTCTTTGTGTAATAGTAGGTTCTAACGGAAGAATGGTCATCAAAATTCTGAGTTTACAGATACTGGACATAGCCATTGCAAACGGAACAAAAAATGCAAACCGGTTAATATTTGAAAGAAACCGAGTTGGAAAAGATAAACTAAAAACAACAAGGCATAATCAGTACTGACGGATTCTACAGCTGACAAGATTTCCAAATCATAGTCCGATTTTATGATTAATACTCATCATTAATAAAAAAATTTCTACCAGTCAATAACTTGTTTTTTCAGGATGAATTGAAAGATGGCTAAGTGACTAAAATGCAATTAGATATTTCACTGGTATTTTCTTCTTCTTTTAATCTTTGAAAAGTAGATTTTCCCTGTCAGCACTGAGTGCAAGTTTTGTAACATTCAAACATATCAATTTCAAAAAATGAGAACAGAAAATGCCATACCTCAATGATGAAATTAGACAATTTGAGCGATTCAACGACTCTCTTTTATTCTATTTTCTCTTTTTCAGAAGACGTTTAAACATTTTTTAAAGTCCGTTTTCACTGACGACTGTACATATGGTGTTTGATCAGTTAAAGAAAAGTCTCTTTTGAATCGATTAGGTTAAAACAGAAGCATAAGATAAATTCATCTGCATCAAAATTATCATCATTACAGCACTGAGGTCTTGTGAAGTTTAGCCGTGAATGATAAAACTCCATTCATTATTCATTCACGGGTTTAAACTCGCATCTGATTTTATGTTGTTTCTAACCACACATGAAATTATTACTTTCATATAGTGAATTATTCTGCATTTTTCATGTTTGTGGTGTCTTTGTCACTTGTATTCATGATATTGTTCTGTTTTCGTTTTCTCAAATTTATGTGGTACTCTTTTGATGTATTTGTTTTCTGTGCACGCAATTTTATCCTTGACATTGTAACTTTCATTTTGTCAAACTTTGCATAAATGCAAGACTTTTAACTCCCAGTTAAGACTTTTTTTCATTACATATATGACAAATTCTTAGAATCAATCAATTTTTTCCAATTAAATTCAAAGATGATTTTCACAAATTCAAAGAACAAATAAGGATGATTTCCCAATAAGACCAGTTCTCAATCAACATATACTTTTATATCTGTTAAAAATTGTTCAATCATTGCGTGTAATATGTTGTAAAAGTCTGAGAGTGTAACGTATTTAGTCGTTTTGGTTTTATCATTCAACTCCGTAATTGATAGTTGACTCATGTCAGTAATAAAAGCATGCTTTCATTGATACTTCGTTATTTTACATCATCTATCTTCTTGTTAACTTTGTTAGACCATTCATTTTCTGTAAATCTGACAATGCATTATTGTAAGTTAAGATCATTTTATTCAGGCCAATAATTTGTGCTCTAAGCTAACTTAGTAGCATCATAATCTCATGGTTCAGTATTATTCTGTTATTCAAAATGTCTCAAATTTCTGAGATTTTTTGGAGAGCGTCATAGTTTTCGAGAGATATTTTTAAAGCTCTCTCAAAGTCACTTTCTATGCATATATGTCACTATTTATCCTCTTTCGGTCAGCTGTAAATATTGTCTAACTTTGTCTAACATTGTGAATATTGTCTAACATAAGTTTAATCATCCATTCCTTGCCATAGTGATATAATGGTTTCTACAGCAGTACATACAGAGTATTGGTTCTGTTTTAATATGTTTTGAGCTTCTAAAACCGTGTTTCTGTTCATTTCAATCTAGCTCTTTCATCTCAGTCAAGTTCAATAGCATTTAATTTATTGTCACTATGTTCTTTCCCCGTTAAGGTGTATTTTAAATTTTTGTCACTTGTCTATTATCTGGTTAATATACCTTCTTTATACCAGTTTCTATTTTGATACATTAGTAAATTTGTCAGGCAAGGTAAATTGACTATACTGTTATTACTGACGTCAAAGTTACTATTATTACGTCAAAGTCACTATTACTCTTATAATGTAGTGTATCAATCTGTTCTTTTATCAGTTTTTCATTTGTACCGCGAAGAGATATACTTCGAAGCATTCTCTAAGTATACGGCGAAAACACATTACAGTCATTTCGTAAAAACCAACGATATTTCTATCTTTAAATTTTATGTTGATACTCTGTTAACTGTAACCCTCTGTTATTGCTTCTAATTGCTATAGACATTATACAAAACACTGTACCCATGAAACACATTGCTAACTGATGAAGACTCAAGTAAACAAATTAGTAATTATAGTCGTTTCTGTGAATTTGATTTGATATAAGAAAATATATAGATTTTTTGGTTTTGACTGTACAGAGTCGGCTGATTCATTTATTAATAACAATGAGTGGCTAGGGAATCTAATAATGTATTCTTTGATCATGTTATTCGGTGTAATGAAAACGTTTGAGTTGTATTTCAAACAGTCAATATCAATACTGTCTATGTCGACACTGTTCCCGTTTGACACATTTCGTCGTTGTAAGAACAATAGCGAGTTAAAACAGTTCTAGTTTAATTCTTGTCGCTGCACATGTAAAATATATTGCTTTTGAGTTTATCAAAAATGTTGTAATACCCGACAACCAAATCTGAGCAATGTAACGAAATGGACAGTTCGTCATTTTTGCTGTCTATTGGATCTGTAAAAAAGATAATGTTTCCAGGAAAAATTAAGTTGTGATACAGAATTTTTTATTTGAACTGTCCATTTATATATTTGTGTTTCTTTGGAATTTCTTTCATTGTATTTAACTGAGTATTTCACACCTAGCTAACTCACTAACGACGAAAAGATACACACAGTCAGTGTTTAACTAGCTTATCACTTCATAGATACTATTAAATGTTACTATTTCAACATGTTCTAAGACTTTGTTGTGAGTTTTATTTTTTTTCAAAGCCACTGAAACAATTCATGGTGCTGCTGTTATATAAGGTTAACTGAACTATCTAGTAGATACATAAACAATCCAGCTGTTGAAATACGTATGCAGCTGAATTTATTCTATACATGCCATTTCAAAGCTTTATTCATTATCCCATATTATTTCTGACTACTTTGCATTTTTTAGCATCCATGACAAATGGTTTTGGGGTTTTTCTACACTTTCTCAAATACCGCCTGATGCCATTTCACTCACCTCGTACCTTATTTGCCTAAAACAAATTTTTTTCTGGTGTAAAAATAAGGTCTGGTCAAAGTCAAAATGAAATTGGATTGATCATTTTGAAAACATCAGTGTACTTAGTTGGTTTAAAACCAATTGTAAATTTCAATTTCTTCTTAAATAGCATAATTTAAACAAATAAGAGAAGAGCTTAATGTTGCGTGATATATTGCGTTATAGATATTTCTGTTCCCCTCGGCGTACTGTTATTTATTTAATGAAAAGGAAGGGTAGCCAAAATATAGCAGAATTTAAGTCTTATGCAAGGTATGTTTGACTTTACACTCAGTTATACGGTTTTAACTATTTCGTCATGTAAAAATTCATGTTCAGCAAGATTGTCATTTATGAACTGACTTTGTATTTCACTAATGTCCATTGTTAAGGGTTAACCATTTTTAAAACTTGAATAGATTGTTCAACAGCATATTGTATGCAAATCTGAGAAACTATTTTAGTAAACTGTGCAGATGATGGTGCTTTATGTTTTCGATGGACATCCTGCTAGTATAAGTTAATCATCTGGGGAACATCCACTATCGTCTGTTATAACATTTTAGGTAGTGTGTTTGGTAAATAAAATATATAGATTCCAAAATATGTTTTATGTACGGAGAATTGAAAGACATTATGGAGTTTCAGCAAACCAAAGTAAAAGCGAGCCTTATCCAAAAGAGTACATGAAAAAGAGGTTTGTAGACAACAGAGACATTATGCATATGGGAAACACCGGAGAAATGAAACGAAACAGCACAAAAATCATACACCACAAACATGAAGAGACGAAAACAGAGAATACTTTCAAAAATGGAGATCTGACAGCAATGAACAATGTTAAGAGTACCACAATGATGCAAACTTTTGATCGATTGAAATGACAAGATGTAGATTATTTTCAGTATTAAGAGATAACATCAAACCATGGAAAGAGAATACTAGCATTCAACGGTAGATTGGATAAATAAATTGTGGAATTCCTTCAAGTATGAGCATCGAGATAGTGTAATATTAACGGTCAATTTCGGTTTGCTTGAACATAATCAGCAAAGAAAATGCGTTTTTATTAGACAGATACTCGATACAAATTTGCTTATAGAGAGATAAGCAAATATATGAGGAGGTACCAAACATTGAAGATATTTAAGAATTCAACAAACCATTCGAGTCCTTCAAAATAGCCATCGTCATTATTGATGAGATGTGAGAAAAAATGCCACTCTATTTTGTTCCGTTCAACTTCATTAAGCATCTACTCCTGGAATGTTAGTTATTGTAATAAGTATAGCTAAAGGCTCAAGATGACTCACCAAAAAGGAACCAGTATACATTTTAATCATCAATTGTTGTTTCAATATCCCATTTGTATGTTGCTGTATAGCAACCAATGCGAATAGAGCAAAGCCAGTCCGGTGTAATATGTGATTCCATGGGATGACAATATGTCATCTCCTTCCAATACATCTTGTAACATGTCGAAGTTTTCTGTTGCAAGAAGTTTTGTCATAACGTAATTTACATCCGATATGAAGATAATGCAGCTTTGGCAATTATAAATATCGCACACATCTTCTTAACTTTATTCTAAACCATGTTTTCATTTTCAGTAAACCTTTTTAGCAGGTATCTCTTGGTATAGTCCGTTTACTTTTGCTAGGATCCAGTCTTCAATTAAAAATACAGACAGTTCCAGAATGAACGTATGTTTTTTAATTCTTCCCTTCCATTAGATACTTGAGGTTAAGCATAATTTGTTTTCCATTAGTGAACATTTTAAACTGATTTAGAAAACCATGCAAAATGACTGAAGGTGGTAAAATTTTGAATGAAGGGAAATCAAAGACGAAATGGAGCAATCCTTGGAATGTCATTTGCTATCAGGTAATCGCTAACTGATGAAATAGAAATGCAGCTAATATACATAAACAAATCATTAGATCGTCAGGTAAGAAATATAGAAACTATTTAGGATTCACATGAAACAATTCAAATTGTAGAACTTCCACCTGGAAAGAAAACAAAATTTGCTGCAGAGGCGGAAAAATGATTGAGGGTAAATGTAAATGCTGTAAGATGTTGTTAAATTAAATATAGAATTCATGAAACCTAATGTTAAAATGTACGAGATACAGGTTGATGAGCTAAAAATGGATATCAACAAGGCAATAAGTCCCCATGCACTAACATTTGTATTACAAGAACGGGTAAAATTGTGATCAAGTAATTAACCTTAATACTTGAGTATCTCACAATTCAATAAGTGGTGAAATATTAATATTAGGCGAAAGGCTGAAGCAACTATTCAAAGAAAATAGTGTAATAATAACATCGATTGCAACGACAATATGAACAATTTTCTGTCTTAATCAAATATGACAAAAGGTGGGGTTTTTCTTCTCCACAACACACTCCCTCTGCCTCTGCTCCACCTTCTCCAGGTCTATCATTTTCGGATATAATAAAAGCCTAGAAGAGATCGTTGCTTATTTCATACGTGTAGTCAAAATAAAAAAGCAGCTTTATTTGTACAATGATAGGGTGGAATAGTTACTTAAGATTCTTAAAATAGCTTTTATTTCTAGACGAAGACGTTATATTACTAGTCCTCTTTTAGATGGTTTGAAAATCGAAGTTTTGATCAGGGTTGTAAAAGCGACTATAAGAATTAAAGTTTCATAACTTATTTCAAAAAGTAACATGTACCAGATCCCACAATAATTTCACTGTCAGGAATTGACGAAAGTTTACAATCATGCTTCCATTTCTATCGCATCTTCCTGTCCTTTAATTAGTAGGTCCGTAGTAATAAAGCTAATAGTAGAAGTGCTTTTTTGAACCGAACATCCAAGATGAGACGGTGTATGATCTGATACTTTAATTCAGTCTAGATATTACTTTGTCTATCAGGCCATTAGTGTCTTGCAGAAGGGAGTAACTCCATCCAGTGTATGTATGTATGTATGTATGTATGTATGTATGTATGTATGTATGTATGTATGTGTGTGTGTGTGTGTGTATGTATGTATGTATGTAACTATGTATGTATGTATGTATTCCCTCATGTACATGTAATTCTCTATTTATCTCAAACTCGTATCCTTTCATCTCGTCATTGTAATACCATAATAATCTCATTTGTTACACGGAATCTCTGCATTGCTAGAAAATTGTATTGGTATTCCATATTCCATCCTCCAGCTGTTCTCCGTGGCATTTCAAGCATTTCACAATTGTTGGTTCATATTACTGTTCCATGTATTATTAAATTTGAATTATAAATGGATGTCATCTGCACATCCGCAAGCTAAGAAAGGTGAATTTATTTTACAAGATTTTTCTTCTTTCTGTGGCATCCCTTTGGGATTTATTAAATATTCTAAAACTTTTCATGGTCAACTTTATTTTGAAAACTGATTAGTTGACTGATTAGTTGTGATATTTGAAGGAAGTTTGAGAGACGTGTCAATCCCATGTTAACTGCGAAATATGAGGACCAGCTTGCTCAAAAACGATGTAAAGCAACCTTGTTTACCTTTGACTTTTTTCAGCTTATGTACAAATATACATTGAATCAAATTCATGTTGTTCATTGCTGTCGCTTTTCAATTGTTCTGTCCAACCTATCACCTTTACAATTACCAACTGTAAACTGAATCTTCACGTTCAATCCATTTCTTGAGTACACATTCTTTTCCTTTCTTACTTGTAGTCGTCAAAATCTTTTCAGCTTTTTGACCATGTTGTTTGTATCTATACTGTAATTTTAATTTTTTTATTATCTATGATTGCAAATTGTAAGGGTCATTTTGTAAAGAACATGTTACATAGCTAGCCCTTTCTACTGAATGCGTGTGTGTGTGTGTGTGTGTGTGTGTGTGACCTGGAATTTTAACGTAGCTTTAACATTCCAATTGTAACATCTGCCTATTGGAATTATTCTATTAGTTTTGGTCACTTATAATTTGAGAGGATTTATTTAAATTATTCATTGGAATCACATAGTGCTTACTGACGCTTGGACTCAAACATTACTTAAGGATTATTTGTGATTCATTCTCAGTCTTTTTTTATTCTATCATTGTGATATATCAAAACTGTTGGCATAACAACAGATTTATGACTATTGGCACGTAAGTCCTTTTGAGGCTGGAATTAGATCGGAACACCACTGGCATTCGTTCGGGTCACTCTATACTTTTAGACATGTGATATAAAATGTTATGACTATTTGGAATTTAGTTTACAATATTGTAAGTTTCTTTTAATTTTTTCTCTTTGTATTCTAGTATTTTGACGTTGTAAACAAACCAAAAGAATAAGCTGGTAACTTTATTTCTCAACAATCTGCACAAAATAATATCTAATCGTTTTCAACGTAAGAATAGCATCAGTTCGAAGTGAAATTTTGCCATCCCACTGATTGATTCAAACACAGTTAATGTATACATTGAGTCACCATGTGCTGTTGTGGATAAGCCAGTTTTGCACAAACTACCTCTGATTTTTATTGATCGTTTTATATTGACCTGATGAAGTTGATAAGATCCTTGATTGTATACGTCCATTTAGTCGAATAGGAATTTACACATTTATCCACATAAAATACGTACTTTGATCGTCTTCCTACTATACAGCTTTGATCACCATTCTTCGTACTGTATAATTTTGATCGTCATTCTCCTTATAGCACAGTTTTGATATTCATTCTGTACGGAATGATGCCGCATGTCTCGAAGGTTTCATTACTGAATGCAGGCTGTAAATCAGCATCAATCTTGAAATATTGCCGTACATCTTGTATCATGTTTGAGCAGTTATATTATTATGAATTTTATTTTCTTATATAAAAACTGATGTCGACCCCACTTTAATCCCATCAGAATGTGTAAACAACTCACATTGTTTTTTATACCGATTTTAGCTCACGTTGAAGGCATATAATATCCCTCTCACCTCTGTGTTAACAGTTTTTTATTAGTATTATCACAATCTATCTCTGCTACATCGTTCTTCTGTGGAATGCCTTTTACGTTATTCTGTGTTTTGATTTTTCCCTGCCACAGTTGTAGCACTTTACCGTCTCTAGTTAAGGTAATAAGAATGTTTCGACAACATGTCACTATTTTGTGTGTTTCAGTAGTATACTATGGCAGAGTTTTGTGACACATTTTTTAACTTCTAGCTGTAATTAAAGTGGTAGTGTAGTAATTTATAGAACATGATAATATTTTTGTTTGAAATTGTGATAGAATAATGTTCCCCTGTATTGGTACTAATGTGTTTTTATTTTCATGAGGTAACTAGGAAACTGGTTAAGCAATGAACAGCTGGTCCACGAGAATGGGATTTTAATTAATCTGTCGCTCTTTCTTGTTCAATTTGCTGAATTTGGACACAGACAAATATTGTAAAAATGGAAAAATAAGAACTTACCGTTTCAAGAATCAAATCCAAAAATAATCCAAGAATAATCCACGAATATAACTTTAGAAGTCCATATAGTGAAATGTTCTAATGATTTCAAGTTCGAGTCCAAGATGGAAGGCGAAGACGTATGTTGTAACCTGTACTGTGCTGAAGTCTACAGTTCCTTGTAGAAACAAAATAGATAATCCTCCAGTTTTGGAAATCCAAATGAATTTTTTAAGAAAAGTCTTTGTTCAAGAATTATGTATGAGCACAAAATATTTCCAGAGAAACGAATTAATCTTTTAGAATCCGAAAAATTAAAATAAAACTAAAAAACTCAAAACTAGTTACAACAGAAGAAAACAACTTGACATCAAGTGTTTAAAAGACCCAAAATCTCTAAGATCTCTCTCTAAACTTCACTATTAATACTAAGTATTTAGCAATTTTGGAAATGCCTAATTGCGAAAAGATGACCACGTGATCATATAAAAATCATGTCCTTGATAAGAACCAATCATTTTACTCCAAGAAAAATTTGTTTACTTGACTCTCAATCAAGGCCAGGAACTAAGTCAAAAATAGAAACAAGTGTTTCTTTTATTAGGTATTTATGGAAAGATTCAGGTGAAACTGAATTTTCTGGAAAATATCAAATTCTTTGCAAACAAAATTACATTACATTGACATATAAAAAATAAAAATATTCTAAAACCCACACACAATTAAATCAAATCAAACACAAATTAAATCAAATATACGTATTTTATTTTTTAAAGCTTGTTGTTTTCACTATTTCTTGGGTTACTGTTTATTCGAGCCTAAACAAGAAACAAGAATTGGGCGTCTTAAGGATAAGTTTGAATTTTGGCAAGAATATTTCAGAACATTTTATTTTTTGAAAGTTGAATTGCCCTAGTCTTTGAAATCTCTAGTGAAATCAGCAAGCTTTTTTTAAAATTTCATCAAAAATGGAAATCTTTTTTTCAAATCCTACCCAGGAACAATTAGATCTTTAAAAAATTTTAATTGATTCAACTTGCCAGAAAATACGATCTTTCTGAGCTAAAGGCTTCCTTAACGAAACGGGAAACAAGAAATAGTTTGGTTCAGTATATAACAGAAAAAAACGTTTTGGATAAAAGTGCTTTGGTTTCGATCAGTATGTATCAGACTCTGACATAAAAATGAAGGAATTAGAATTAAAATACAAAATGGAATTGGAGTTCAGGAAAGATAAAGAAGAAAAACAAATGCAAATGCAGTTGCAATTGGAGAAATAGAAAGAACAAGTGAAATTGGAGAAAGAAAAAGAACAAAAATTTTTAGAGAGAGAGACAGAGAGAAAAGAGAGAAAGAAAAACAAATGCATTTACAAGCGGAAGAAAAAGATAAAGAGAGACAAATGCAGTTACAATATGAACAAATGCATTTACAAGCGGAAGAAAGAGAGAAAAAGAAAAGAAATGCAATTACAAAAAGAACAAATGCAAATGAAATTAGATAAGGAAGAACGAGATAAAGTGAGGGAATATCAAGTTGGACTAAAAGAAATGGAACTGGCAGGTGAAAAGCACATTCATACTTCAAATCCAAATTTAAGTTTTGATCTTGCAAAGAATATTAGAATAGTGCCCCTTTCAGAGAAAAAGAAGTAGACAAATATTTTACTCGTTTTTAAAACGTTGCTGAAATTTTGGTAGTAGCTGGGCATTTTCTTTACATTGGAAGGTGTATGTTGTGCTGTTTGGAGTTATCTAAAATTACTTGGATTCATAAAGATTAATTCTTTTTTCCTAGAAAATATGTGTGCTTATGTGAAATTATTGAACAAGGACAGGTTTTATAAAAGTTTATTCAGATTTCCAAAACCGGAGTGATATTTCTGGTTTCTACATGGAACTGTAGACTTCTATACTACAGATTACAGCATACATCATCGTCTTCCATCTTGGAGTCTTCGTCGGGACTCGAACTTGAAATCATTAAAACATTTTGTTATTAGGACTTCAAAAAAGTTATTCGTGGATTATACTTGGATTATTTTTGGATTTGATTCTTAAAACCGTAAGTTCATATTTTTTATTTTTACAGAATTTTTGCAGGAAAATAAATTATTATATTTTTCAAAGCTTTTTGTTTTCACTCTTTCTTGTGCTACTGTTTATTAGAGCCTAAACACGTTAACTTATTCTTATGTTACTTATTTAGGCTCCAGTAAACATTCCTGAAAGCGAGGGTCCCAAGGCGGTTGCCTTTTTCGCCTTGCCCTAGAGCCGGGCCTGGACACTGGGGATGCTGTTGAACCACGCTTTTTGAAAAAGTGCAGAATCACGTACTTTGTATCTGGAGAAGAATCAATATATAGCGATTGATGTACAAGTTAACTGAGTCGGTCACTAACTTTTTTTGCAACAGGTACTATAAAAGCTAGAAATGGTAGAAGATATCTTACCCATAAATAAAATGGCATCAACAATGCTTTATAAATGATACATTTAGAAAATTCAAACAAATGTAGCCATGATAAAAAATAAAGATTATTACAGAAACTTTCCAACTTATAGTTTATGGAAAACATCGTTTAAACATTTGTATACAGGTAGATCACAGCCCCAGTGCTCTTCTACATGATTTGAGATTTACAAATACATTGACAAAAGCCACTGAAGTGATAGGAGGTGGAAATCGACTCTGCAAACTTGCATCCATATTTGGCAGCATTACATACTTGTATGACAACATTTATAAGTTTGGGAGTCATCGATATAGCAGGCAATACAACTTTACCAAATATCATCCTTGGCTCACCGAAAGTGAACTTAAATGGTGATTTGACGATGTTGGAACTAGTGGAGAAAATGACATAAACAATGTTTCAACGCAACAAAAGAAAGAAGTACAAAATCCAGAACCCATAGAAGGTTTGCAAAATATGGCTAATTTTCATACTTTTATTATGATTTATTCGTTTCCAAGAGTCAATAAAAAAGCATGCAGAACGCAGTAATACAAATGCTAACAAAATAACACAAGCATGCAGAACTCAGTAACACAAATGCTAACAAAATTTATACTGACAGTCATTGTATTTGGCTTCATACGTGAATTACAGACTATAACAGGTTGCATGGCAATGTGATCAGTGAAGTACACGCTAAGACAGATTTAAAGCGCCTTGATACTTTTGAAGTACACACAATAATAGACTGTAATGGCCTTGATCCTTGTGAAGTACACACTATGACAGACTGCAAAGGCCTTGATAATTGTGAAGTACAAGCTATAACAGACTGCAATTGCCTTGATGCTTCTGAAGTACACACTATAACAGATTGCAATGAACTTGACGCTTGTGAAGTAAACACTATAACAGGTTATAATGGCCTTGATGTTTGTGAAGTACACACTATAACAGATTGCAATGAACTTGACGCTTGTGAAGTAAACACTATAACAGGTTATAATGGCCTTGATGTTTGTGAAGTACACACTATAACAGATTGCAATGGCCCTGATGCTTGTGAAGTAAACAATATAACATCCTCCATGATAATATGATTATGAAGTACACACTAAAACTGATTGCAATGACCTTGATGCTTGTCAAGTACACATTATATAATTCTAACTTGTCATTGAGAAGTCCAGCATCTTTCTTATATATTTGTGTGAATCTACATAGGTTGTCTTTTTGGCGCGTACATACCTGCATGCATGCATGCATGCATACACACATACATACATACATACATACATACATGCTGTTATGTATATTTAATTTGCATTGGGTTTTTTAAAACATATTTATTTCATTGTATGCTATTGTAATGTAACAATGTATGTTGGACTTGACCTTGCCCACAATTAAATTCATTTTCTACCTGGCCTGAATTACTGATTTTGGTTTTTTAGTAAATATGTTTTTCTCAATTTTTGTTTTGAACTTCAGAAATTCTTTATGAATTGCCAGATGTATTCGTTGTTTACTAGACATTTTTCATTCGTTTATGTTGCTTATTTTAAGAACATAGACTCGTAACAGATATAGACACACATGCATACTTCTAAATGTGAAATTAAGTTAGGTCCAGCGTGCTGAAGTCAGTTTTGGGAAAGAATCACAATGATACGATACTTAGTATCTAACCCTTAAATTCCTATCAACTCTTTCATACAAAACATTCAACTCTTTTATTAGCGGGATGTATTCATTCCTGTTACCGTTGTTATAGATTTGGAAAATATACACAGAAATATTTAACTCAAAGGAGAAGAATGAATTGACATTCTCTACTTGCAAATTTACACTTATTTTTCAGCTTGCTCTCAAGTTCATTTCCTGTGTGGTGGCACCTAATGGACGTCATTCTTTTGAAGTGTCCGATGACCATGTTTTAAAATATGAGTTACCTCTACCTTTCGCATAGATCCGAGCCCCGAATGGCCGAGAGGTCTAAAGCGCTCACCGTTACGAATCGCTGTCATCTCACCTCTGTCCGAGTTCGAGTATCGGACTCGGATAAATGAGAAACCTAGCCAGTAGCTTCCTATGTGTCTGTGGTTCTTTTCAGGGGTTTTCCGGATTTTTCCTCCACCAGTTATACTGGTCGCCAAGTATGACCATTCTAGTGCGGTCTGAGGGTTAAAACTGTGTTTCCTAGTGGTTTTACCAAAGTACTGAATACACTAACAAAATACATCTTTTGTGTAGTGGGAAGAAAAAAGACAAGAAGTCCAGCGAAAGATTTCATCTAGACCAGAGAGTGTTAAAAGTTCACCCGAAAATATAACATGCTAATTTGATAAACACAAAGTAGCCCCGTATATGACGAAATGAAGCGTAACCACGTGCAAATGCGATACGGGTGATTAGCATACGAATCAAAATCCTTGTAAATTAAAACATTAGATGTGTGCTCCATATTAACAATGATAACTATATTAACGTCAGAGTATTTAACATTTTTGAAAACATAGATATTTTGCAATATGTAAGGGGTCCACTCAAACCAAAACCACAACAATTCTACATGTTGTTACGCCACACTTAGTTAAACATATATTAGTGTCATTATAGAAGAAAGCAACTAACACAGTACTCTGTCATCGGCAATCAGTAACATTCTGTGATCGACTATTAATGGTACTGTCATCGGTTATCAATAACAATCTGTCAGTCAATGTCAGTCGTACCCTTCTGTCATCAGCTATTAATTTTAAAACCCGACTCATTGTGTAATTGTAACAGTAACAGACCTGCACAGGTCGATGATCACAGATTCCTTTTAGAAATATACATGAAGAAAAGTGTATTCTGCAAAGTAATCTTTTGTGTTGTGGCACGTTGGTTGAGGTCACATCGAAATTCCGAATTAGAAAGTCTGAGAGACTTACAGAAAACCATACTTCTGTAATGATGTCGCTTTCCTTATAAATGTCCGCTCACAGTACTGTTATTTGTATTATTTAACATATATTCAAAGACACTAGTCGAAATCAAGTCAGCTAACTAGATATCTCCCAGCTTCGATACACTGATGTGACAAGAAACGCCGCATCAATAACGTAATATTACAACGATTATGTCATTTTCAGCTGCGCACGATACATTGACTTTAAAGCAGGAAATCCTTATAACATTAATTGTTATACCAGGATGTTCTAGTAGTCTTATAAAGGGGGTGTTCTTGCCCAAACCCCTATTTTGAACTTGACGACAACTTAATTCTCCCCCTCCATAGCCTCCCCAAGTTAGTCTAAACAACTACGAAAACAACCTTGTTGAGGCAATAGTGTCTATTTCATAATCATGCCATTGAATCGTCGCCGTAGTCAAACAAAATAGGGTTTGATCCAGAAATACCCCCTTCATAAGACTACTGATAAATTTCACACAAAATTGCTAGCAATTTTTATATCTGATATTTCACACAAATATACTATACCAAACATTCACATAAAATTCCAGTCCGCTATTAACACCTCGCTGTGACTGCAGGTCAAACTTCTGATTAATAAAATGAATGCGCTATCAATAACTCGTTGTGATTTTACAAACAATCGATTTACAGACACACTCCAAGGAGATTAGTGCTTCTGCTTCGTACAGTTATATATCTAAATTTCATCTGTATGTATGTCAAAGCTTCATCTGTATGTATGTCAAAGCTCGGTAGCCGTGTGGTTAAGGCGTACGGACAAACACTAGATCGACAAATGGAAACTACTTCATGTATTCGAGTACAGAAAAATGCGATAGACATACTGTCTTGCGTTCAGCGACAGAAACTATTATAATTGGGGGTAGCCCCTGCGATGCATTGAAAAGACGTGATATACTTCTAAAATTATATTTTTAAAAATCTCAATCCAGGTGGCACCCCCAAACCTCAAAGCGACCGGGGTTCGCTTATGGGGTGTATTTTATTACAAACTCTCGTGCTAAGCGATCCAACAATTGCAAAATTGAACATCAGCCTGGACTTCCCTTTGAATCTCTAAAATTTCGTTTCGCACTAAGCGATTCACCAGAGGGTATGTTTACGCACAATCAAAAATAAATATAACAATTACCCAAGATAAGAGATATCCAATGTCATTCAACCTGGTCGTCAGGTACTCCCTTTCGCCAATTTTAGTACGGTGGCTCGTACTGTGATTTATATTTCACACAAAATTTACTGAGTACTTTTTTTCGTATTTCGCAAATCTGTTTGGTATCATATCTACGAGCAAATCGTCTTTGACTCGCAGTTTCTGTATCAGATCTAACAAACTTTTCACCTCTGAGGTAAGCTCGAAGTTGATTAAGAATTTTATTATAAGTCGCTATTGCTATTTTACAAGAAGTATTTTTGTTTTCATATTTTAGCTCGATCTTTATATTTATTGTTGATAATTATTAAAAATAATACCTATCCCAGACATAATTAACAATAATGGGTTTGCGGGTTCCGCCGGCTGTAGCAATTCCAGCTGTTGTTAGTAATTCAGCGCGCTTATTATTCAGCTCTATTTTCTGGCGCGTGTGTGATACCGTAAAATATTTTTTTATGGTAATATGTATAGTATTTGATCAGCTCGTCTATATCGTTGTCTTGGAGACCAGATGAAATATGATTGAAATCTATTATATCTCTTTTCGTCATTATGAAAATTTTTCTGTAATTATTTCATATCCGCAGTAAAAGCATTTTCAACTGAAACCTTAGGAAACAGTGCACTAAATTTTTTATGACAGGATCGGCAATAAACTCTACGTACTTATCATACACTTCAGATGAGAAATAATCATATCGGATATCTGGTAAACTGGGGATGAAAATGGAGGGTCAAAATGTGTTTGTATTTCAGTAATATCTTTAACTCTGTTACGATAAATATGTTCTGTTCTGTTGCTCTAACTAACAACATAAGATAACTGACCAAGTCTAAAATTTTTAAGTACTAGATGTTTCCTGAGGATTGCATAAGCTGTTGCAAAGCTTAAAAGACCGAGAACATCAGCTTGCCCTATATCTATGTGGGTAGGTTTAGGTACCCAGTAATCATCTCTCTGATATTTTTGTGTTTTGCTTCTGTCAGTAACTTTTCAGCTTCTTTTGTATTGTTTTTAATGCAATTCTGTTCTGTTTTGTGTTTCATAATCTTATTCAATAATATTTTTTTACAGTTGTAATATTGTCAAGCTCTTGATAAAACTGTCGTTCAACATTATCATACAACTCAGTCCTGGACTAATTTCTGTTACTGCGTTTAGTGCAGCATTAATGTGATTTACGTTATACTTTTCTTTATCGCCGGTGAAAGAGTCTATAAAAACTGGATATGCTGTTGTTAGCAGGTTAGTGTCAGTACTGTTATCTACTATTTCTGACAGTGTCTTTTTATCATAATAGTCAATACTGAGTACACGAAATACTAGACGTTTAGCAAATGTTTCCTTAAAAACTAGTTTCCTTGTTTCAGCTAGTTCACCTGGCTCGTCGTTTTTTACCACCATGACATTTTGTTTTTACACGGATAGATTTATCAATAGTCTTTTTCTTTATTTAGCTCGAGCAGTGTATTTATCAAATATTTTTTCACCTTTTAATGGTATTTCATCGCAGAAGCTTACAGGACAGTATTTACTAATTATAATAAAGTCTCTGATAGCGTATTTCAGTTGAGGGCCTGCAACCCTAGCAAAATTGTCGCTATTCTAAGTTAAACCGGGGGAATGTGAAGTTAAGTTTTTCATTCGATCAGTTATATTTATTGCTCTTGCCTCTTTTACATTATCTATATCTAGCTGATCAATATCAGCTATTTCGATCTCCGTTTTCGGGTTTAGCATAAAATTTTAAAACTTTTATGCAAACCTGATCGATGGAGGATCAATAGACATAATAGATCTTTCTAATCGCCAATCATAAATCGGTATTAACATTTGTTTGAGTTGGTAATTGAAATTTTAATATTGTTACGGCCACTGGACACTGTATTTTAATCCACAAGTTTAATATTTCTCCGTCTGTGATCCACTCTGACAAACTAGATATAGGGCTTTTAAACGCAAACGCATAACTTGGATTATTATCCCAATAATAACTTGACGCTGTTACAACAAAACCCCAATGATTGTTAACAGCATCAACAAGATGTGGAATGTGGCCCACATTATTTTAGCTCGTTTTGTAATACCACCAATCGTTTGTGATTGTGTAACACTATCCACATACTGATTATGGGTAAGATCGGATGTAGATACAGGCACGTACGTAGAAGTTATCTTATTTTTCAACCATATTGATCGCACCTGTTACCGTACCACTGGATTTTAAGGATAATTGGCATCTGAAAAAGTAATTGCACTTATTTCGGAATCAACATACAATTTATTTGTTAGATTAAATGAGGCAACCTGATTATAAGGTCGTTGTTGGTTTATTCGAGCCCATGTTTAACATACCTGTAATTGTACCACCGGTTTGCTTAACGTAAAGTGCATCAGCACCTCGACCTGATATATCAAAAACTGTTTGTTGCAGTAATTGATCTCAGGTCAACATAAGATCTATTTGTAATATCATATCCAGCAGTTGCGCTATATAACGTTGTCATCTTATTCGATCCCGTATCTAACGCGCCAGTCATCGTATCGACGGATTTTATTACAAAGTTGTTCTTGACAAACTTTACATTTGTTACAGAATCGTTATTGGTCAAAGTCAGATTATTTTTTGTGTATTAAATATTAATTTCTCATCCATACCTAACGCGTCAGCCATCGTCCCACCAGCTTTATGACAACTTAGAATTATCTACCGATCTAAGATTTGCATAGTTCACCACCTGTGTATGTGGGGGGGGGGGGCATTCGGTCTCAAGAATTACAATCATTTTTTTACTCATGCTGATATTTCCTGTCATCTTTCCACCAGTTATTGACAACTTACTATTGCTGACAGCAATAAGGTGGGCAAATTTTACTGCTTGTGAGTTATTTACGTCGATATTTTGTCTCAAGGTATAGCACTCGCTGACCTGACATACTAAAGTTACCAATAATCTTTCCACCCGATAATGATAACTTACCATTAGGGACACAATAAGTTGGGCAAAGCTTACAGCTTGTGAGTTGTCTGGGTTGATTGGTGGATATGTTGTTTCTAGATCTAGCACTCGTTGTCTTGACATGATATGGTCATTGTGTCACCGGATCGCTTAAGATAATTTGTCAGACCAACATCTGTAGCTGTAGTTGCTGTTGTTTCAGCTGATGAACTGTTGATTAACATACCACATTTTGTGTAGTAGAGTAGCCCATGTTATTGTAATTACTGCTGACAACTTTGTGCACATTTTATATGATGAGCATAATAAACTTTGACACAGAACGAGTAATAAAAAATAAACACAGTTTTGAGTTACCTGATTGTCCTTATCTGATAGTCGGACGAAGTGGATCTGGCAAAACAAACTTGTTTATGAACTTGCTACTCAACGACATATTCAACTGCAATCGGGTGTATATTTACAGTTCATGTTCAAATCCTCAGCAGGACAAACATGAGTTGATGTAAGAGTACAATGAAAATCTATATAAAAAAATGACTTTGGTGCTGGCATAGATATATTTGTTATAAGGACACCATAAGATCTTGTTCCAGTTGCCAAGCTGGACTCAGACGAACATAAGAATAATGCTTTTAATGACATCCCTTTGAGCAACGATTAAATGGACAAGATCAAATCTTACTTTTCATTGTCAAGAAATCGATGATGTAATGCAATTTATCTTGCCCGTAGTTTTTATAAAGTTGATCGTTTAATCAGAAGAAATACGAGTTCTTTTATATTGTTTAACAGACTTGACAACATTGACGTGTAAAATATATCACGAGTCTGTATTTGGCAAACAACTCCCCCACTCGGTATTGATCAAATATCACCAGAAGATCTCGAACAACTAAAATAGAAAGGTCAGCAAGGACTACTTGAAGGATGACAAAATAAAGTTGCCGAGGATATTATTGCAAAATCTATTTCTGAACTTGAAGACCTAAAAAAAAGAGTCGTATGATGATAGTTTAAAACAAAATAAGTTTATCGCAAGAAAACAAATTGAACTTGAACTAAATTTAAGAACATTCCAGTATGTAATGACTAGTGGATCAGAAAAAAATTATTTTAGGTGTAAGATATATTGAAAAACTATCAGCACGTTTAGACCAGAACATCTGAGAGATTACTTAGATTTTCTAAAGAAAAATAAAATAAAAATTGACAAGACAATAAAAGTTGTCTAAGTAAAGATGATTACGATAATGTTATCTCAGAACTTGATCCTTACATTGATGAATTAGAAAATAATTATTTTTTGACCAGCGATGATGAGAAACTTGTTAATTTTACTGAAATATGACAAATACAAAAACTACAGGAGCTATATCTAAATGAAAAGCCGTTTCATTAAAAATAGATTTCAAAACTCAGCGCGTTCCAACAAAATTACTTCTAACACAACGCCAGATATCCAAATTGTTAAGAGGTATGCATTTTATACATAATCTGTCAGTGGCACAAATAACAGCATATACCAGATCAAGCGATACTTGGCGGATAATTTGGAACAACTATATATACTTTATCACGAATATTATTGGCAAAGATATTACCTGTGCTATAAACGTTAGGATTAACTACAGCGTCAGGTGCAGTATCAGGAGCGACAAAAAAGGTGTATCCACAGACGGAGTCACCGGTAACGGAATCAAACAGTGTCTGTAACAGGGGCCGCTATAAATTCCATATTTTATCTGATCGATAATTATAGCAATGCTGAGAAAACGAGCACGAAAACCTAGCGGGGAGAGCGGAAAGTTTATTACCAACTCTGTTAGGAATAGGACGCAGAATGCAGGTATACCCAATGCGAAGACAGACTCGTTGAAGTCGGAGCCGAGGACTGATGCTACTGGGAAATATAAATGAAATCGTCCGCGTTAAATAATTTTGAAATTGCTGATAAATTTAAAGATGCCAGCGGATTTATCGGAGTATTTTCAAAAGATGAGTTAGCAAATAGAACACAGGGATCGAATCAAAGCTGCGTCAGAACACAAAATTTCAATGACGGATCTGAAAAGCACTGGGTAGCTGTTTGCAACAACAACTACTTTGATTCGTTTGGCCTTCCTCTAAGTGATGCTATCAAACAGTACATCCTAAACAAACATTTAAAAAACTATAACTCTAATCAGCTTCAACCGGTTGGAACTTCAGCTTGTTGTTACTATAGCATTATGTTTATCGAACAAGTATCTGGATCCGATAGAATATCTAAACACAACGATTTTCTAAAGTTTATTCGGTAATTTGACCCGGTTCCTAGTATCAGCAATGATTGTAAAGCGGTAATTCGATCATGAACAATCTGACAATAATTTTGTCTGACATCAAGTATAAAATGACAACATACTATCTTAAATGCAGAAGCAAAACAATAACATCGATGAAAGGAAAGAAACAACAGAAAAATCCTAAAACGTATATGTGATGTATGTGGTAAGAGAAAGAGCATGTTCCTTGAACAAGATAAATCCCGTGATACAATCACTGGTGGTTGTGCAATGCGAACCCAGAGTGTAAGCACTCTGACAATAACATCCAACGATACGGCTATTTTTGTCAGCGACAAAAAATAAATGAAATGTAATTGCGAAGATGTGAACGAAGATCGGTGCCTTGAGCAAAATAAGACAGTCACCTATTGACAGCGTTGCAATCATAGAGCTGTCATCGGATCAGGAAATATTGGGAAATTACCAAAACCAAATGGATGTTGGACATTGCCAGGACAGAAATATATCGGTCCATGGAATCCATTTAATCAGCAACTCGATGAAAATGACAATAATTTACCAGGACAAGAGCCTTAAAATGCAGTTGATGCAATTGCGATGCTTGGTGATATATGTTACCGTGATTACGTCGGCGACAAACTAGGTTGCGATCGGGTAATACGTGATGAACTGCGAGATATGAAACCGGATAATATGCGAGAACGATTTGACAGAAAGCAAAATATAAACTTGGCGTTGGTGTGCAAGCACAACAGATTCCACAGAAACTTTCGATGTAGATTGTAGTGCATGAGCTACACATGCCTTAAAAATGTTTCTTCGACGAAAGGTCGTCGCAAATGCAGTCGATGATATCTGGACGATAGATCTCTCAGATATGCAAAACATTGAACAGTACAAAGATAACAAACGGTATCTGTTTAACGTCATCGATGTCTTTAACAAATACGCGTTTAGTGTTCTGTTTCTAATAAAACTGGATGGACGAAAACAAACGCGTTAGAAGATATTATTGTTAAGACGGTGGGAAAACCAAATAAATCTTTACCGACCATGGATCCGAGATTTTTAACAAAAAGTTCGAGCAGTTTCTGAAACAAAACAATATAAAAAATATGTTACCGATAACGAAGGAAAGAGTTTCGTTGTCGAACAAGTTAATCGTACGATAATAGAAAAGATCTATAAGAAGCTTATAGCAAAAAACACTAACAGATATACCGATGATCTGCAAGCGATGATATCAGATTATAATAACACTAAACACACCACAACAGATATGTCACCGAACGATGCTATAAACAAAAGCATATTCTTGCAGACATGTATCGCAGACACAAGTTTAACGTTGATGATGGTGTCAGAATTTCATTGACGAAAAAGACATTTGAAAAAGGTTTTACCCCAGACTGGTCTAAAGAAGTGTTTCTTCTCGACAATATTTTAGCAAGAATACGGTAACATACAAGCTTAAAGATCTTACAAATAAAGATGTCATATGAAGTTTTTATGAGCAAAAACTTAACTACATCATATTTGTTATCGAACGAGAGATAAAAAAAGTGGTCAAAACGTATGGTAAAATGGCTCCGTTACGGTGATAGTTTTAACAGTTGGATACCAACCAGTAAATTCAAAGATTTTTTTTACTAGATCGCTAGCAATCTTTTCCTATTTTAGCATAACAGACTTGCATTCAGTGGGTCTGCACAACGATATCAGATATCGTCTTCGATCTTCTGTTTAATCTGCCAACAAGTTTAAATTTTTACAAAAATAAAATAAAATTGGATATTTTTGATGACCATAAACTTCCAGTTATCCTATACGCATAAATGGCTGAAGTATCTCCCATAATATCTGAAGCTCTGTGATAGTAAAATCAAATTTTCATCTTTTTGGCAAGGTGATATTTGACATTATTTCGTGATTGCGCTACCATATAGACTTGTTCCTGCTGAGGTATAATACCTTGTTCATCTGAAAGTTGATCATCAGGTACAGGAAACATATGTTTCAAGATCAAATTGTGACAGAGAAGAGCTAAACAAATAGGTTGACTGCTGTTTGACTAACAGCGATGTTGCTGCCATACTAAACAACAAACGAATATCGAAAGAAGATTTTCTCAAAAGTTGTTGTTGAAAAAACTGATTTTGTGGTGTCATAAGCAGCAGATTTTGATTGATGCTGAGTAAATATCAAAGTATTTTGATGCTGCTGTTATTGAAGAAAATGATGTTTCTTCACCTGTGATAGATATTTTTGATGTAACAGGTTTGGTATGATTTTTAAAATTAATACCACCTCTTCTGCCGCGTATCGTATTGTCCTTCTGTCAAGACTGTCATGACGATTATCGTTTTCAATTCTGTTTTTATGATCGATAATTAGGTCACTAGGAATCAAACCATGAAAAACTTTAAACTCAAATATGTGTAATTAATACTAAATTTGATTGGTATTAGCTCATCGTACCATTACCCGAAAATAACCATCTTTATCAACACTTCAAATAATTTGTCTTGTTCGGATGTTTCGGACAAAAAGTGCTCTGTTAGCCTCATACAAATCGTAGATCGGATGTTGTTTAAACTGCTCTCTCAAAGAAATATTTGCAATATTATTGTCGGTGACCTGATCATTGACATGATAAACTTGCATTCTTGCTGAAATATATCATCATTGGACAGTGTCCATATAAATTCATGTAAAAATATGTCAGTGTACTTTGCATCATCGCTAGACTTTACTTTTATCTTATAATGATCTGGTGTAATAATACCGAACGAAGCTTTAGTTTTATGATTTATATTAACTCCAAGTTTATTGCCAGTGAACAGATTATATTTTGGATGTCACAAGAATATTTCCTGGCACCATACCAGACGATTGAATATGATAGGTCGCTGATATACTTTTGCCATCATATAATATAGTATTTTTCAAATCTCTAATGAAGAATTTCGTATCGTACTATTGGAGAAATATAAAACACAGTATTATATGATGTTGAAACTTGCAGATATCGCGAAACGAAGTTTAATTCTTGACAAAATATCAGCCAAAAACATTTCAACAGCATTTGCTAATTTGACAATAGCTTGAGATTTGATAATCAACTGTTACTAACAAATTTCTCATCTACAGATCTGTTTTATCTACTTCAACCAACAGTAATATCTGAGCTTACAACGCATAAGGGTTTAAATATCATTGTGCAATTTCATGTTCGTTTTTCAAAGATAAGTATATCATCGGATCGGCAATGTGATCAGACGCAATCATCTCAACAGCAATTGTCAGATGATATATTTCAGGAGATACCCAAAAAGATTGACGAACATACAACATCCGGATCGGGTTGGAGATTAGATAGAATAACAGAAATTTGGTACATACTGTGAAATAAAATCCATTGCGATGTATCTAATATGTCGATCTGCCAACTAAAATAAAAAGTTCAAGATATTGTATTAATGTCAAGAACAACAATAACAAATGTGTTCAATGGGTGTTATTATCAGCGTTGTCCTCCATAGACAAGTAAGCAGACAGAGTATCAAATTACAGTTGTCATTCTAACAATCTAAACTTTTCCGGAATATATTTTCCCGTTTCTGAGTATCAAACTCCAAAATTTGAGAAACAAAACATTTTACTTTTACCAGGTTATTAATGTGTTCGGAGTAGATGAGGATACACAAAAGATTTTTCCAAGATATATCAGCGATCGAGCCTCATCTGATCTAGCGAAATATAAACAAACAACAATAAACTTGCTTTTCCATAATAAAAAAACTACTACGTTTGAACAAAAACTTTCACTGGTTAGTCGGTAGGCAGCATAACAAGCACAATGAACAAGAAAAGTATAAGAACATGTTCCTTGTGGGGTCACATTCAAAATTGTATGTGCTGCTGATAAACGTTTATCAAAACCTGTTAAACTTTATAGTGGAGGAAATCCTGCTCTGTGGTTGTTGATGCCATCATGATGTTGCTTTGCAGGAAAACTAAAATGAAACCTTTAACCGTAAAACAAGAAACAGAATTTGCTTCAGCAAAAACTTGTCACATCTACGACTCAAGATCGAGTAAAAGACCATTGTTATATCAGAGGTAAATATCGTCGTTAAGCTCGTGATAAATGCAATCTTAAATATGTCAGTAACACGCGGCAAGTTGAGATTTATTGATAGTCTCCAGTTTATGGAGGCATCGTTAGACGAACCCGTGGAAAGTTTGATAATCTGACTGATCATTTCGGTGACAAAGACAATTTACTTACAAGAAAATGTGTCTTTCCATATGAATATCTTGACTATTGAAGCAGATTTGGTAAAACAAGTTTACCTGACCAGGACAAAATCTATTCCAGGTTAAATCTTGAAAGTGTCAGTGATGACGAATATGCTTACGCTCAGCAAATTTGGAATGATTTCGACTGTTAAACCTTTGGAGATTATCATGACCTGTATCTGATCACAGACGTTCTGTTTCTCGCAGATATATTTGAGAATTTTAGAGATGTCAGCGCTGATAACTACCGACTTGACCCAGCATGGTATTACTCGCAACGGGATTATTTTGGGACTCATTACTCAACCACAGCAAAATAAAACTTGAGTTACTGACACATCCTGACATGTTTTGTTTCATAGAACGTGAAATCAGATGAGGAATAAGTGTTATAACAAAGAAATAGGCTAAAGCTAATAACAAGTATATGAGCAACTATAATAAGACACTGTCGTCGTTTTTCATAGTTTATTTGGACGAAAATAATCCTTATAGTTATGCAATGTCTGAGCCAATGCCGTGCGGCGGATTTTATTGGATAAGTCTAGATCAGTGTTTCAAAGAAACGGATAAAATTGTACCTGATAATATTGGTTATTTTGTTGATGTCGATCTTGACTATCCCGTTGATTTTCATGACGCACATAACGATTATCCATTTTGTCCTGAGTCAAAGCTGATCGATTACAGTTTGTTAACAGACCAAAAACATAGTTACTCATCTAATGCCAGCACTAGTGGTAAATCAGTTGTTCAAAAACTAGTACCAAATCTTCTTAACAAAGGGAGATATATTTTACACTATAAAAATCTGAAACAGACACTTGTTCGTGGTCTGGTACTAAGAAAAGTTCATCGTGTGTTATAGTTTAATCAGTCGTGTTGGATGACAGATTATATCGACTCTAATACTAGACGAAGAGCAGATGCAACAACAGAATCTGAAGAAGAAAAATAAACTTCTTCAAGCTCGTGAACAATAGCGTCTTCGGAAAAACCATGAAAATAGTTAGAAAGAGAGTCAATATTGAGATCGTCAATAACGCTGAACGTCTAATAAACTTGTAGCATTTGTTAGTATGAAATTTTTAATGAAAATCTTGTCGCTGTACATAAGAGAAAGACAAAGTTAAAGTTGATTAAACCGGTTTATGTTGGTATGACAGTACTTGAAATATCAAAGACGTTAATGTACGACTTTCATTACAATTTTGTTAAGGATAAATGGCTTGATGCAGAGTTTCTATTCATGGATAGTGACTCGTTGATATACAAGATAGAATCTGATGATATTTACAAAGAATTTTATGAACACCGGGATCTGTCTGATCTTTCAGATTATCCAACAAAAAGCGGATTTCACTGTGATAACAATAAAAAAAGTAATAGGAAAGTTTAAAGATGAAGTTTCTATGAAAATTATAACGGAGTTATTCGGATTGTGTAGTAAAATGTAATGTTTAAAATTAGCAGATAACAAGGTTAAAAAACGAGCCAAGGGAATAAAAAGAAATGTGGTCGGTAAAGTAATCGGATTTGATAATTATAAGTTTGCGTTAGATGGGTTTAGTGGTCATGTTGAAATGATGGCAATAAAATCAAATTGTCACAAAATTGAGACGAATGTTTTGATAAAATCTGGTCTTTGCGATTTCGATGATAAAATATACTGCTCTGATGGAATTAATACATTTGCGTTCGGATATAAAATGTCTGATAGTGTTGATTTTAGCAAGGTGGATTTTTTAGATTAGTTATGACAGTAAATTGCCCGCGATTTTATTAAATAATTAACGATAGTAAAAATTGTGTGTGCAATGATGATTGTGCTTAACAACGAGAAGTATAGCGCGTACTTAAAAATAGAAACAAGATAAAGTTATCATCTAATATCGTAAAACAACAACACAAAAATTACAGTAGATGATGAGCTAAATAAATGTTAAGTTAATAAGACAATAGTTTCTCATTTAAACTATATCAAAATTTTAGAACCGGATTCTCTTATCAGCGGTAAAATAAATATGTATTTGTTCTGGCATGATGATGAGAGTTATATTATTGCAAAAGCTGAAACATTAAAAATAGCTCGAGAAATCTCCAGCAATTTTGTGTCAAATATATCAGTAGTCTCATATAAGGGGGATGTTCTTGATCAAACCTTATTTTATTGGACGACGACGATGAGTCAATGGCATGTCCTCAGCGAGGAAATATACGCTGTTGCCTCAACAAAGTTGTTGTAGTTTTTTAGACTACCTTGAGGGGGCTATGTAAGGGGAGGGGGAGAATTGTGTTGTCGTCAAATTCAAAATAGGGGTTTGAGCCAGAACACCCCCTTTATAAAACTACTGTTCCTCATGAAATATTCTTTATCACACTAAATCAATATGATGTGTGAGGGGTAGGGGTAGGGAGAGGACGGGGTGTGAACCGTGAGGGATTGTGGAAGGGTTAGGACGGGGTGTAAGCCGCAAATTAATGGGGGAAGGAGATGACATGTTGTGATCCTGTACTATACCTGGTAAATTCCTAAATAGCTTATCCGTTTTCTTCTTTAAAATTGTTTTAAAAATTAGCTAACGGTTACCATATGTTAGAATGGTTTTTACCTGATCGAAGGAAGGATTTCGGATTGTAATTAAGACCAAAGTGCGCATGATTCAAATTTGATATTGGTGTAACAGGAAATACAGCTTAAAAGACAGGTTATACAAGTATTAGTCATAACCAAGATAATATATGATCAGTGTAGAAACGATCATTTCTTCCCCTTAAATTGGGGTCAACAAAATCTTGGACTTAAGCAATTGCATTATTACTATGACGTAAAATTAATCATTCTGACGGACCAACAGTCTGCATCCGGATGGTACGTACCGATATGGGTTAATGGGTTATCTATACTGATTTATCTGAATGATACATTGTACGCCGTTACGTATCTTCTTACCTTTTGTTCGGCTGGCATAAGATGGATTTTCGAATCCAAAACCTGCCTATGACGGGGAAAATACAAATAGTTATCTAAACTGAAGCTCTTAACAGATTAAGACTTCTCGACACTTTCGAGATCAATTGAATAAGAACTGTCGTGAAAATGGTTAGAGATACAGAACACAGTTTTTCCATTCCATCTTATCAATTTACAGTTGTCCCATTAGTATTAGTATTGCCACCCCCAGAATCAGCGTTCAAATGATCAACAGGCCATAGTGTTTGAATACCCAATAGAGTGACATAAACGAATGCCTCATTCCTAAGAGATTTTTGTTATCAGTTGTCTTATCACAAATGTTACATATTTTCAAAAGGGGGGTGGCATGTCAAAATATTTCATTTTTCCTCGAATTAAAATAGTCACTTTTTTAGGCCCGGCCCTAGGATGTGCGGGACCCAAGACAGCATGCGGGGCCCAAGGTAGCAAGCGATGAGCGCGGGGCCCCAAGCAAAAAAATTTGCATTCTAGAATTGATTTCCTGAAAACACGGGGCCCAAGGCGGTTGCTTCGTCCGCCTTGCACTTGGGCCGGCCCTGCACTTTTTAGAGTTTCATAAGGTATATTCGGTAACTGTGCGTAGAAAGTAAATCATATTTCAAAAAGAAAAAGAAAAAAAAGAAAGAAAGAGAAATAGTAAATATAACTATCGAGATATACATTCTCTTTGGGATCTGATTTTCTACGTGGATTAAACCCACTTTATCATAGTGCTTTAAAAGTACTGATCTTGCCGTAAACACTTGCGTATAAACCAGATTCAATTGTAAAAGGCATATACCCAGAGCTGTGGTCGAACAATGTACTGGCAAATCTGGATCTATGCAGTTTGCTTGGACCAAAAATGAAGTTCTTTAGTCGAACTATCCTCAGAGTTGATCGGCGATCTTGAACATGGTTGCATGTTAATGATTATATAACCTTATTTGATAGCAGGTGGCTTGAAAGGTGAAAGGCTACATCGTCGACCGTGTCCAGTTTAATGTTTCCTTAACTTCAAATGGCTCCACAGTTATGGAGAAGGAAGAATAGTATGACGGAAAAATGAAAGCACTAACACATGGCACAGACCTTGAAGATAAACCATACATTGATAATGTATAAGAATGATGGGTTTCAGCTCTAAAGCTGAAGGGACTCGTATTTTATTGAGTGGAATGCAAAGATGAACAGCGGGCGGACGGGATAAACGTGTATACCATGTTGCTCATCTTTACGCGAGTAGTTGTTGTTGTTGTTCTAGGTTTTAACGCCATTTTTCAGCAAAGGATAGGCTATACATGGCGGCCAGTATAACTGGTGGACGAAGAACCCTGGAAAACCCAGGGAAGAACCACCGACCCACGAGAAGCTACTGGCAGGCTTTCCCACGTACTCACGCTAGCCGAGCCTTGGACTCCAACCCACGCAGACAGAGGTGAGATGGCAGTGATCCAGAACGGTGATCGCTTTAGACCACTCGGCGCGAGTAGTTGTGAGGAGGGGGACAAATTTACCACACACACACACACACACACACACACACACACAAAGCATATGTGCATATTCTTACACAACGATTTAATGAAAAGCTATCCCCTTTTATTTAGCGGATGCACGTAATAAGTCGACTACAGTGAGATAATTGATATAAAAATGGATAAAAATTTATGAATACGTCTTCATCTGTGACATTCTCCATTGGGTTAAAATAGATTTACTCATATCAAAAGTATCATGCAGTCAAGTTCTGTCAAATGTCGGGACGTAAAGCGTGAAGTTAAGAATGTTGAGAGGAATTTTATTAAAAATATCCAAATGGTTTTTTGGTATAATAAACTAAAAGAACAGTTTTCTAACGATTTTAAATAGTGAGTGTCTACCTCGCTAGGTAAGAGATAATGACTGAGTTGAATAAGGACCGTAAGAATTTCGGTTCTAAGAATGCCGTCCTTGGTGTTACTCTTTATTCGGTACTAGATGTTGAATCACATGCTTTCGCTAATACAATAATTGTATTATCAGATACAAAGATGTATCGAAATAAATTACAAAACTAAAATGAATTAGCAAGAGGAATATATATTCAATCTGTCTGAATGTACCTCGAAGTAATCCGAAAGTTGGTCATGACTTCAGGTCATTTGCAAATTGTGTCATATGTTTTCGTTGAATGATAGATATGGGCCTGTTTGTGTAGATTGTTCGTGTATACATATCATTCCATGTGTAGATAATTGCTTTTCATTTTTATCCTCGATTTGTATGAATACATTCTAGGACATTTTGAAAGAGACTAAAAAAAATCAGTCAAGCAGTAGCCTAACATAACTGGATCATTATTTTTCAACTGATATGTTTATGACAAAACGTCTTAGCAACGATTACTTTTTACATAATGTTCAAATATTGCTGACGCTGTTTTTCCTATAAAGACCTCGCACTGATTTCCTGCCAACACACTACTTAGAATGTTTTGAACTCCATGTACAAGAACCAACATCACGTTAATAAACTGTTTTTGACGCTCTTAATTTTGATCATTAAGATTAACGGAAGTTTAATCAAAGACAAGTACGTACTCTATGTGCTAAATCTGTAAGATATCCATCTTCTTGTGTGTGTGTGTGTGTGTGTGTGTGTGTGTGTGTGGTCTAATCAATAAAGTGAACACGCGCAAAAAGAGGTACTGAGAAGAGAGTCAAATTAGGGATCAAACAGTATCCAGTCCCCGATTTGATTATAATACGTAGTCATAAACTGATTCTATCCATTTTATTAATGGAACAAAAAGTAACCACCGTAATGCGAAATAAAGCAAATTAACTATGTTTCTAAAGAAAATCGCAGTCCCAACATACGAAAATGAAATGGTCAGTCCCTTGCAACCAGCGGAAATTACAATGAGAATTTAATTCTCTTTTCCACCACTAAAGCAATATATGTTTTGAAAGACTGACGACCATTGACCCCATATTAAAAATATAATACAACTTGTTGTTTGCTTTTAAGTATATCCTCGGAAATAGGTGACCCTCTGAAAACATTACTGTACGAGACCCCATCCTACAGTGCTGAAGAATTTTCCGTAAAGTTTAAGAAAGTCCTGGGTTAAAATGAATTTAATAATCAATATCAATAGGAACTAGTGTCAACAGTAACCGATTCTCATTCGGGTTTTGTCCTCTGATTCCTATAGTGACTCTCTCTCTCTCTCTCTCTCTCTCTCTCTAACGCATCACGCTCTCCCTCTCTCTAACGCATGGGCCCCCAACCCCGCCTCAAAGCATTTCAGTCCAGGACTAGTTAACTGGCATGGATATAATATGTATTGACTGCTTTCTTTACCTTTGTTTTCATGTTTTGGAAAATTGATGCTCGATATACTTCGTAATAGTATGTTCAGAATTTAAAAACAATATTGGTTTTCAATAGTACAAAATGTTTCGGACCTGGAATTAGGCTAAGTAATGGCCATATAATTTCTGGAGAAGGGGAAGGAGGAAAGGGGGAGTTTCTTCGGGTACTGAATACCATTTTTAATCCTTGTGAAGGACATAATTTTGTCCAATGGCTAAAATTAAAATGAAACATACAGTATGTGAAAATAACGGAGACCAACAAAGCAAGCGTATTTTTCAGCAAATGAGGAGCTTCACTTCACCTAGTCTTTCAACATATAATTACTTCACCTAGTCTTTCAACATATAATTACTTCACCTAGTCTTTCAACGTATAATTACTTCACCTAGTCTTTCAACGTATAATTACTTCACCTAGTCTTTCAACATATAATTATAGACCCACAGTACAATAACAGGTTTCAATTTCTTCCTCGTCGTTATCACTAATGACAAGACAAATAATCGAATCGACCTCGAAAATATCTGATGAAACGTGTCTCGAGCAGATCTTACTATCTTTCGTACGTTTGCATGGCATCAGTCGTTTTCACCCCGAACATCGTGGGATTTATGTGCCTCCGATCCTTGCCATTCGCAGCAGAAAGAACTTTATATTCTTTCCTCCTCCTTTAATCGGAAAATAACATTTTATAAAATGAAACATGCTGACTTAGGCAGAAATGCAAGATCACTAAAATTAGTTCCATTTCAATTATAAAGGTTGTTGTTGTTGTTGTGGGGTTTAACGCCATTTTTCAGCACGATAGGCTATACATGGCGGCCAGTATTAATGGTGGAGGAAGAACCCGGAAAACCCCGGAAAGAACCACCGACCCATGAGAAGCTACTGGCAAGCTTTCTCACATGCCCAATTGGCTGAATCTTAGACTCGAACCGCCGCAGACAGAGGTGAGATGGCAGTGATCCGTAACGAAGAGCGCTTTAGACCACTCGGCCAATTATAAAGGTAGTACAATTATAAAGGTAGTACAGTTATAAAGGTATTACAATTATAAAGGTAGTACAATTTCAGATCGATGGGATTGAACAACATCTCCCGATTTAGACGTGGGTAAATTGCGACGCAAAAGAAACCCCACAAAACAACAACAACAACAAGAAAAACAACACTAATAACAACAAAACAAGAAAAACCCAAACAAACTAAATGTTCTATCGTTCGCTGAAGCACAACATGTCCGAAAATAATATATGTATAGTCGAATGAGTTCGTACAATATAGGTTTTATATAGTGCGTTTTATACGCCGTGAATTTGACCTCTCAGGACTTATTTGGCAGTTTAACGCGGTCAGTGTCCTCAGCCACGGTCCGTGCCGCAGCTTACTGAAAACAGCTAAAAGGTTTATTTCTTTTACGAAATTGACTTTGCCTCTTGACCTTCAGTTCAATCACGGCAGAAACTATCTCGATAATTGTACTGTTTCTCAACATATATAAGCATTATAGCTTGATAATTAGTTGAACGTTGTAACTTTACACGATTACAGCGAAGATTTTTTCCTTCTAAACACGCAATGCTAGAAAAATACTGTTTAGATTATTATTTACTAGCAAATGTATGGCCCAAGGGAATATAAAATGGGTTCGTTGCAATATAAATACCAGCCTATGGACTAGAAAATTCGACATCAATGTTTTTATTTATCGTCAGCACATGTCGGAGCTGCAGGGCTGTACTTTAAAGTAAAAGATCGCTGCACAAAAATTGAATGTTGTTAACAAGTCAAATTCTATTTCCTTTCTATGCCGTTCCATGTAATTATATTTGTCTAGTGTATTAACTGTCCTTGATACTATACTTATTCATCAACAGACAGAGGTCGTATTCCAATATATACCAAGTTTTATACATTAGATAAGGATAAGTGCAGTGTGGGTGTGGGTGTGGGTGTGAATCTAAGTTGCATAACTAGGACTGGGAGATAATTTAATCATTTATGCATAATCATGTGAATTCAGTAATGATTGTGGATTTTCACTTTCGTTAATTTCATGATTGCTACAAACAAATTTTAAAGACCTGACCCAGTCCCTGTTGATAAATTGAAATATCGGCGAATAAAATATATTCCGCGAAAGCCATAAAATTGACACACCCAAAAATAAATGAATTTAAAATTAATCTGAACTTTTCATTTCGGAAACGATCGATAAACATATGCCAAGTATAATCCAGGTTAAGCGATGGAAGTTGTTCTGGTATGTACGGTGGCATATAAAAAAATAACTGTACGGTGGAATATAAAAAAATAACTGTACGGTGGCATATACTTGTTAGAATGACTGGAACATGATGTATATGCTGCACAAAGCGTAAATCAACTTAAAAATGGATGCTACTTCCATGATCCTCACACAAGTGCCCTCCAACAACAGAACCTCATCTGAGAGAATACAAATAGATCATCTGTAACCACCTGTAACGGAGTAGTTGCGCCGGTATTGTCGGTGAGAATCGGCCCACGTGCATGTGTATTAAAACCATGTTGACCATGAAAGCTTAAACATGAGGTACTCCAACGAAAAGTTATAAATCGTGTACAAGAAAGTTTTAAAGTCAACACCTGGCAGTTGCGAAAACCATCATAACGTACGGAAAGCTAACATATTTCACATTTTGACTCTTACATGCTAGCATAGATTCGATCTAGTTTCTTCTTCTTTTTCTGGGACAAAAATGCTAATCATGTGGTCTGGTTTTTTGTATATAACATTATTGGAGGACAATCATATTAAATGACATGTTAAGAGTTATATCGTTATTAAGAAGATATATATTCTATTTGAAAACATGTGATACGGTCATGTTTGGAAATAATGATTTTCATGGGCGCACTTTTAAAATAGCGTTCTTGTCAACAATACCTATATTTTCCCGAAATCTAATGGTCATGAAGAACAAGTAACTTATGGTCATGTGATGTTATTAAGATAAGCACGCGACAAGTGGTGCTGTGCGGAAAAGAAATACCGAAAACATGGAATACCGCGATACCATAGCACCCGGGATATCATAGCAAGAAATTTCAAACTAGTCTTCAATTGTTTCCCGCATGCCCATGTCTATCATATTAACATGGCAGAAACGAAGTCTTAAATGATACTAGTTTAGTGTTTCTTGGAAACAGGCAAGCTTCCTAACATATGGACAGCACTAACGTTACCCCTCTTTCATGAAAGAAAATAAACTACTAGCAGAAAATCATCAGCCAATATCACTGATCAGCAGAATAGGCAAGGTGCGAAAGCACATTATTATATCCAGACTGATGAGGCATCTGATCACAGAAAACAAATTCGATTCCCATCGATGTAATGTTACTATTTGGCCAAATTAATATACGTCCGTTGTAAGACCGGCGAAACGTTTACATTTCATGCACGAGCTATTCAAGAGGAAGCTTGTCTGAGAAAAATTGCCTTTTACGTGCCAACTATAATAATCCATTCTTGTGATGTTTCTCCATTTATTTAGAGATACGTGTGCGGCAATATCAATACACTAAAAACTATTTTATGTTTTTAAGGTTAATAGTGCATACTCGTACATACACGTCTTCTGAACAAGTGCATTTTTTTCCATTAATTAAAGAAACAACATAAGATTGATACATTTCGAGTCACAATACAACCGATCGCATGCAGGTCGATTCAGTCAGAAGAACAAAGTCAATGAGAACCAGTTATTAAGCTGACTATGATTTACAAAGTATATCGATATATTTTTTCCTTGTCCCATCATGTCCCATCATGTCCCATCACGTCCAAGTAATGTAAATAGTAGTGTAAGTTTTATTTTGTGCTCACATTCCGCTATTTTCCAAATTGTTTTCACTTTTCTTTGAAGGGTGACTTGTGTTCAAGAAAATACCTTTTGTTATATAAGAAAGTAAATGTAGATTGTGTTTCGTTACCGCGTACAGCGTTGTCCAGGGTTTACAGTGCTTTCTGTTCACTTACACAAAGTTCCGGCAGTGTCTGTTTTCTATCTCCAAACTACCTATAGTGCTATCTTTGTCTGTTTCTTCATAATGCATAGGAACCTTATCAGGGTACAGTCTTCTTTACGGAATTAATCTTCAGCTGATGAGGTATATGTACTGCCGAACGTTATTCTTTACCTATACCCGCATTCTGTTATAACATGGTTTAATATGCTGATGGACACTATATTAGGTCTTCACCTAAAGTTCAGTCTTATTAAATGTATGACGATTTAATACATAATCATACATGTCAATGATTAAATATTTGATCATATTTTTTTAATAAATCCATATGTTTATCATTTATGTTAGTAAATCCATATATTAATCGCATCTGTTGATAAATCAATACAACGATCACTTTTATTGACAAATCGATGCATCGAATGTATCTGTTGACGAAATCATACAATTTGTAATATTTGTTGATGAACTTTGCTTTGATTTTTCCCGTGGAGGTACGATACCATTTGTTATATATGTTGATGTACATGTGTAGGGTTTCGCTGTGATATATGGAGGTAAAGGTGTGAAATATGGCGTCAGGGATTCGGTTAACATTAGTTTACATTTCATATAAACAAGTCATTTACCAGTTTTTTTGGTATAGATGTTTTTTTTTTAATAACCATATCCTTGTGTATATAAGTGATCTACCAGGGAAAACAATATCACAGGTCAAACTTTTCGTAGCCCATACAGCCACCTACCTCATATCACATACCAAAGAAGATGGGAGACACTACTGAAAGGACTAAACAGTCTCTAAGTTTGAGAGTAACAATGGGATATACTCTGTTTTATACGCCAAAATATCTATGAGTTACGTGATCAGGTAATATTTCAATGAACTCACAGATCAAGTTGTCAATGAAGCAAATAAAGCTCTTCGCTTTATCAAACGAAATATAAAGACATAGTAAGTTAAATAATCGACGAAACTCTCGTTCGTCCCCAGTTACCGTATTCCATTTCGAAGATAGATGCATTACCAAAACTGAAATGGTTCAGTATCCTGCTGTACGCTAGACCCTCGCAAATTATTTTTCAGACTCAGATGTTTCACACATGCTGTATGTATTAAGATGGAAGCCATTGGAACAAGGAAGTTCAGTTGCTACACTGTATCTTCTGCAAAACAGTACATACATTAAATGCTGTACCCCATCCACACCACATACAACTTAACCGCATTTCCCCTTACTGTCCTTCGAAATTGGTAAATCAATCATTAAGTGCAACGATTTGCTTCTGGAGTGATATTTCCGATGTTAGTCTTCATCCTGGGTGAACCTATTGCTCCAAATTTTATTAAAACAGGAACAATATATATTAGAAAATACGGTTGCAGAAATGTTACTACAACTGAAATTAGGAATATAGTACTGAAGCTAGTCTTTCTTCCATATTCTCTCTCTCTCTCTCTCTCTCTCTCTCAGAAATATTTTCATATACCAATAACTTGTGCCAATCTCTGACAATTTATCAAACTGCTGTAACTGTAACCTGATACAAGTTTCAATGTTATGACCACGCCTTTGTACCAAAAGTGTAAGCCTTCGTTTGCAAGCTGACTTTTTTAATTAAATTTTGTTGAAAATGGGAAACGTAGTATTTACAAACGTACGTTGACTTTTGCATAAACTTTATACAACATGGAACTAACAGTATTCTTTTGCAATGTCCAAATTTGTAATAATACCACCGATATGAAAGCAAACATAATTTTAATTCATTAATTCATATGTTCATGCAGTGTTTGCTGCAGATATGGGGTAAATTGTTAGCCAAACTGATAGCCGTGTCATCTCAAATCCATCAACAATTAATTTTCGTGACAATGTTGACGTGTGCTATTTATACGTTTTCCTATTTGATGATTAAAAAATTTCAACGGCTGCCGTATCCATGAAAGCTTTATATTCCTTTCGGATTGGAATTTGAATACGTTGCAGGCCACGAGAGACAGTGTTTTAACGTGTGGCAGGCTCTTAAGGAAAACGATTTAAGATGTGGAAGGCCCTGAGATGGGATGTGTTAACATGCTACGTTCTGTGTCAACATTGCTTCGGAATCAGTATTGAGTCTTCACTTCGATATATCCCCATATGATGTGAGGATATCAAGTTTACAATATATGTGTAGCAGATGAGACAAATTTCCATCCAAACTATTTTAAATTATTTAAAGCTTATTTCCTCATTCCCTCATTATCAGATTTACACATATTTAAATATAACCCAATAAACATTCATGATTGGGTTCAGTTTGCTATAACACCATCTTTCTTTGGAAAACATGTTAGTTACATATGAATTTCATACGTTCACACATTTGTGTGTTTCATATCAATTCGTGTCTTATAATCCACAATTATGGAACCTCGTATGTCACATTTATGAACATCAAACATGTCACAATATTTAAAAATGTTTCCTGTCTACACCAAGAAGGATTTTTCAAATAAAAAGTTTTGTACCAGGCTAAATATAAATGTGTAGAAAAATGTTAGTCCCGTAAATTTAGCATCTTTTAATTTATATGCATTAAACATATGCTTCATGCAACATGTTGTTGCTGAGCACCACACATTACTCCATGATCTTGAATGGTTATGTTCATTTTGTCTGTCCAAAATTCGAAATATGTAATGAAATGAGACAATAGTGACAAGAAATACAAAATAAATAATTCGTTAATACTGGTCAGGGTCAAATGTTCTGTCCTGTTTCTATATTGATGTATCATTTTTCTGTTATTACCAAATTAAGAGTATAAACAAAAAGGAGATACCGGGGATGGGAGCCTGAAATCAATGGGAAAAAGTATGAAAGAAATAAAAATAACTGTAATACACACAAAACTCTATTCTATTAGAAAATCGGGAAGAAAACTGCAAATATTCCTTATTTCTTCATCACATAAAAATGCCTGGTACAGATTAGTCGATTTCTCCAACACACAGCTACGATATAATATCGATTTTAACATTGATCGACTGCATGTTGATCTTTGTTTGTTGGAATTCCTTTGGTAACTTAACACACATTTGTTGTGTTTAATTTTAAAACGAAGAATATTACATGATAACGTAATCATGGAGTTCTGCATCAGGTGAGATCATTGTCATGTCCGAATGCAAACATTTAATTTCAAATGTACGAAGTGTCGTCTCCTTTGGTAGCATTTATCTCAATTAACGTGTACATCATATTCTTGAAGATTCCTCGAGGTAGTAGATATTTACCAAAACCTTTCTTGTCGTCGTGCTTGATTTTTAAAATGTAAGACTTTTCTCTAAACATATAACAAAGACATAACGTCATAATAATGTAATCAAAGTCATATATTAGATATGTTAGAATTTGATAAATTCCATTATCGACAAGAACTGGTAATTCTTTTATGAGAAATATATAGTTCGATCAAATACATATTATTGATTGTGTCTGTGCATGTGGTTCGTTTTGCTTTATTGTTCATCATTATTCTTTGACCACTGTAATAAAATGTACATATGCAAAAACAACGTATTTAACCTTGTACATTCCTGTGTTTACATGCCGTTTATTTTTTGAAAAGACAAATGTTGTGACAGGCAGCAACAGTTTGAAAAAGCCATCGTTAATCTGTCTAAGTTTAGTCCTAACTCTGGAAGATTGTGAAATTTTACATCTCATCATAAGCATTACAAGAACCAGAAGAAAGTCCACTGGAAAAATGCCAAAAGATTTTTTTTAATCGGAATTATCAAAGAAGCTAATTCTTGCTCGAACGGGGAAACAAACCAACCAAAATTGCATTTTTCTTCCAGCGTATAACCATATTTACTCTAGCTAATACATTCACTGACTTGTCATTCATTCTTTCAAATGATCAATCCCAACACTGTGATTATTTATCATAAAAGAAAGACAATTCTACTTATAATTCAATTATCCCAACAATTTGAAGCAATTGTATCAGTTGTATCACAATGCTTTTGAAGCCCACATCGTTCCAAATCTTGTCCATAGAATCAACATGGACGTCAATTATCTCAACAAGCTCAAGAGACATGGCATACAAGCTTTCTTGAGATTGGGTCTTTATCCTTTACCTGACACCAGGATTGTAGAAAAACATCATTATTCCTAAAAAAAATCTGTATCATCTTCAAGTTCTGAAGTTTAATCGGCCAGCTATTCAACGTCAGTCAACCATACCTCATCCAATCAAATGTCAGCCATTCAGACGTTAGCCCATTCCTAGGATGTCACCCAAGCTCAAGGTGTCTCATAGTTCTAAACTACATTAGCACAGAAATTTGACAAACCCTCGCTTTCAGAGCTTTCTGTTTTAGAAAAATGTTTGAGAAATAAGATCATTTAATGAAGAGAATGGTCATAAAATTCTTTCTTGGATGCTGACACTTAATTGTTCCTTCTTATAACTGCAGCACAAACAGGAACGCGAGTACGGCATTTTCAGAAACGATATATCTGCAAGTCGTTTAATTTCAGGTTGGTGTCTCGTACTATTTAATTTTTATCATTTCGAATATTTACAGTCTCTATATTCTGGTATCTGGAGTGTATGACTTTTGTCTAGACTGTATAACTTGTCTGGCGTGTATGCGTCTTGTCTAGAGTGTATGACTCTTGCCCAGAGTAAATGACTCTTGCCTCGATGTTTGACTTAACTAGCGTGTATGATTCTTGTATATAGTGCATAACTTTTGTCTAGAGTGTATGACTTGTCTTGCGTGCATGATTCCTGTCTAGAGTGTATGAATCTTGTCTGAAGTATGACTCTTTTCTGGAGTGTATGACTTTGATCTGGAGTGTATGAAATTTGTCTAGAGTGTATAGCTTTTGTCAAGAGTGTGTAAATCTTACCTAGAGTGTGTGATATTGATCTAGAGTGTTTGACTCTTGCCTAGACTGTGCAATTTTTGTCTAGACTGTGTAACTTTTATATAGAGTGTGTGACCCTTGTATAGAGCGTATGACTATTGCCTAGAATGTTTTAATGTATCTAGCGTGTATGACTTTTGTCTAGTGTATGATTCTTGTCTAGAATGTATGATGTTTGTCTAAAGTGTATGATTTTTGTCAAGAGTGTATGGTTCTTGTGTATAGTGAGTATGAATCATGTCTAGAGTGTACGACTCTTGTCTAGAGTGTATGACTGTCTAGAGTGTATGAATCCTGTCCAGAGTAAATGAATCTTGTCTAGAGTGTATGAATCCTCTCTAGAGTGTATGAATCCCGTCTAGAGTGTATGAATCCTTTGTAGAGTGTATGAATCCCATCTAGAGTGTATGAATCCTTTCTAGAGTGTATAATCCTGTCTAGTGTATGAATCCTGTCTAGAGAGTATGAATCATGTCTAGAGTGTATGAAGCTTGTCTAGAGTATATGAATCTTGTCTAGAGTGTATGAATCCTTTGTAGAGTGTATGAATCCTGTCTAGTGTATGAAGCTTGTCTAGAGTATATGAATCTTGTCTAGAGTATATGAATCTTGTCAAGAGTGTATGAATGTGTAGAGTGCATGAATTTTGTCATGAGTGTATGACTTTCTAGAGTGTATGGCTCTTGTCTAGAGTGTATGGATCTTGTATAGAGTGTATGACTGTCTAGAGTGTATGCCTGTCTAAAGTGTGTGGCTCTTTCTACAGTGCCTGTTTCTTGTCAAAAATGTATGACGGTCAAGAGTGTATGACTGTCTAAAGTGTATGGCTATGGTTAGAGTGTATGAATCTTGTCAAATATGTATCATCATGTTACGTGTTTAGGCTCGAATAACCAATAACACAAGAAAGAGTGAAAACAAAAAGCTTTGAAAAATTTAACAAATGATTTATTTCCCTGGAAAAATACTGTAAAAATGAGAGGGAAAAATAAGAACTTACGCTTTTAAGAATCTAATCCAAAAATAATTAAAGAGTAATCCACGAATACAATTTTAGAAGTCCTAATAATGAAATTTTCTAATGAATTCAAGTTCGAGTCCCGACGAAGAATCCAAGATGGAAGGCGATGACGTATGTTGTATCCGGTACACTGCTGTTGTCTACAGTTCCTTGAAGAAACAAAAGAAATAACACTCCGGTGATGGAAATCCGAATGAATTTTTTTTTTAAGAAATGTCCTTGTTCAAGAATTCTGTATAAGCACACACATATTTCCAGGAAAAAGGAATTAATCCTTTTAAATACAAATAATTCGAATAAACATTAAAATAACTTCAAACTGACAGAACAAAAGAACACATTTACATCAAGTGTTTTAAAACCAGACTGAGATTATTTCTTTTAAACAATGATTATACAGAAATTTTGAGACGCATAATGGGTACCCGTATGAGGGTATGTGATCATGGTTTACATCACGTACCATCAACATTGCCCTGATAAACCCAATCATTTTACTCTAAGAATAAAAAATGTTTTATAAAAAGAAGTTGTTTACTTCACTAACACTATTTACAAGTTTAGGGTCACGTATCCAATACAGCCTCGATCTCACCCTTATTATTCAAACAATAAACATAAATGAAAAAGAACTTGTTTACGTGGCTGTTAATAATTTTGAATTAAGGTACGGAACTAGGTCAACTTTAAGTGCTTACAAATGAACAGTCAAGGTCAAACTATTTTCTGGGAAAAAATTCCAAATCACGTAAACAGGATTATATTATAATAGCATTTAATAGGAATAAAAAAATAAAGCTGACAAACAAACAATAAAATTTAAAAAAATATAACAAATCAGATATACTTAACAGTATGACTGTCTAGAGTGTATGGCTCTTGTCTAGAGCGTATGAATCTTGTCAAGAGTGTATGACTGTCTAGAGTGTGTCGCTCTTGTCTAGAGCGTATGAATCTTGTCAAGAGCATATCACTGTCTAGAGTGCATGAATGTTGTCAATCAAGAGTGTATGACTGTCTAGAGTGTATGTCTCTTGTCTAGAGCGTATGAATCTTGTCAAGAGCATATCACTGTCTAGAGAGTATGAATCTTGTCAAGAGTGTATGACTGTCTAGAGTGTATGGCTCTTGTCTAGAGCGTATGAATCTTGTCAAGAGCATATGACCGTCTAGACAGTATGAATCTTGTCAAGAGCGTATGGCTCTTGAATAATGTGTATTAATCATGCCAAGTGCGTACGAATTTTGTCTAGAGTGTATGACTGTCTAGAGTGTATGATTTTTTTCTAGAGTATGATTCTTTCTTAGTATATGATTTTGCTGAATGACTAACGTTACCTTTGAGATAGTAACGAGATAGTACTTTTATCATTAAAACCATCTATCATGTTTAAATTATAAGTGTGTATTATATTGATTAAACTTGTCGGAGTTTATATTTCCAGTGGGGTCACGCGACCCCCTTTGACCTATGCTGCGGCGCCCATGTCTCGTGATATATCATTTATGATAGATAGATAGATAGATAGATAGATAGATAGATATATGTATTCTTTTGCATGTATGTCATGATGTATACGGGTTACACAAAAGGAAGTGTTTAGTAAAAATAACGTGATAAGAATCTGAATTAAGAGGACAGGGTAAGTCGTTTAATTTCTCCAATATATATAGCCATTTTTTTCTTCAAAATGCAATATATGTGCTGATAAAAAGTAAAGAAAAATATACAATAAACTATGACAACAACTAACAAGAACATAATTCTAATAAAACTAACAATCACAGGGAACAGGATGTGGCGATATCTGTTAACAATTTCCTGTAACCCCCCCTCCACCTCTCATTTTTGTTTACAGCACCAATATAACTACGCATGAGCAAACAATGTAACCAATCCTTTTTAAATTTCAAGCAATGTTAATATTCTGTCGTGTACGTGTCCCTATTAGTTTGAAATCAGAAACACATAGTCTCGCCACCTTCTACTTCCAAGTGATGAATTATTTATCAACGGAAGCTATTATGGGAACAATGATATGGTCTTGTCGATTGCTGATTCCAGCTAAGGAAAATTTTCTATCTTCATCTGGGTTAATGTGCTTACGTGACTTGGTTCGCAACTGAATACAAGACAGATTGTTGTTATCTTTCCTTACGCAGGGATATGAATATTCATTTTTAACCAAGGAAGCAAATAAAGGCATCATGACCTACTGATATATTCATTTTAAGATCAAGAGATCGATTGTTATCTCGTACTAAAAAGATATGTATGTGTACAATTCTGCATTGCATAATAAATATTTCAAGAACCCTACAAGTCTTAAAAGCGAACAGCATAGAGTATTGACAAATGTTTATGATATTATGCGTCTTTGTTCCTGACATCGCTAACAGTTCCGTCAAAGTACTACGAATCTGAAGATTTTTCAATACAGAATTCAAACATTCTTATCTCTTCTTTGCTCAGCTGACAGTTGCTTCCACGACCCTGCTGTAGCCATTAACTCAATCAACAACCACCACCTGAATTATATCTAGGTCGGTGTAATACAAATCAATTAACATACCTTACACGATTAGAAAATCTTAGAGGATAAAAGGAATGTACCTTTCCGTTCTTCAACAAAATTATCTCCCGTTCAGCTTTATCCGATATTTACAAAATGTGTATCATAGACAACTTCTCAAAGTAATTGAATAAAAACGTGCATCAAAACCCTTCATGTTGTATTCCTTTAACCAAATTGTCATTCACGCTGAAAAAGTAATGTCATATCACTCATGCAAAAGGTAAGAACAACTAGATCAACAACTGAATTACACCATACGATATAAGTTTTGGAATCTTCAACATCAGAGAAAACAAAGGAAAGAATGGAAAGAAATGGAAATTTAACTAGAGCGTATAGTCCTCCATTTCAGACAGGTGGAAGGAACACAAAACTATTTAGAAACTGGCAGAACCATTGTAATACTTACAGAAAACAAAATATTACAATTGACCGAAATAGTGTGACAATTTGAAGGTCAAAATTCCATTACAAACTATTCCTTTAGATGGTACGTTTTCTGAAGGGACTACTGAAAAACAAACATGTTCTTCAGGCACCATTTGCCTGATTTTTTCTCTCCAAGATTCATGAATATAAAAATCTAAAGGCGTCTGGGTGAATCTAACAAATTGTACATTTTAATGCAGCCAATATGAACTGCATTGTTTCAAATTGTGATCCGTGAATAACAAATGATTGCGAAATCAAGAATATAAAATCAAATAATTTTATGTATTATTTCAGGTATGTAATTGAAAATAGAATAGAAATTTCTTCGTATTGATTGGGGTGAATAATGATCAGGAAAGAAATAAACTAGCAATGTAAAGAGGAGATGAGAACTATATACAGCATCCAGTACTTACTTAATAGTACGAAACCATGAGAACTATAGCATCCACTACTTACTTAATAGTACGAAACCATGAGAACTATAGCATCCAGTACTTACTTAATAGTACGAAACCATGAGAACTATAGCAACCAATACTTACTTAATAGTACGAAACCATATGACAACTATAGCATCCGGTACTTACTTATAAGTACGAAACCATATGACAACTATAGCATCCAGTACTTACTTATAAGTACGAGACCATATGAGAACTATAGCATCCAGTACTTACTTAGAAGTACTAAACCATATGAGAACTATAGCATCCAGTACTTACTTAGAAATACTAAACCGTATGACAACTATAGCATCCGGTACTTACTTAGAAGTACGAGACCATATGAGAACTATAGCATCCAGTACTTACTTAGAAGTACGAGACCATATGACAATTATAGCATCCGGTACTTACTTATAAGTACGAAACCATATTTTCTCAAGAGCTTAAACAATGCTTCTGGAATTTACCATGGTACACATATAGCTTTTACGTATTGTAGAACTGCCGTCACAGTGGGGGTTTCCCTGTCAACTATTTGAAGAATAAACCAGAGCAGACGTGCAAAGACAGATCACAAGTTGACTCGACAGGGCCTACGACAGAGCGGAAATCCTTTTACTACCTGATTAACAGCCATGATATGAAATTTGAAGGAAATCTTTCTATAATGGGACAGGAGAGAAAAAATGGCATATCGTGGCAAGATTTTATTAGTAGATAAGTTAGTTCAGCTGAGACTTTGTGTTTTGTTGAAGTAATAAACTAACTCATATCTTCACCTTAATGCTTCGTTTGAGACAGTCGTTTATTCCATCACGTGTGCGGTTGAGACAGTCGTTTATTCCACCACGTGTGCGGTTGCATTTAAGAACATATTCTCTCCATATTTTGTGTAAGGGCAACAGTATTATTGATGTACAGGAGAAGAACAATTATGGAAATATGGTTATGAAAAGAAGTTTAGAATGCAGAAATGCTTATATAATAGTTATTTATATTTATATTTAAAACAATTTAGAGAAGTATAACTCTTTCCAGCAAGAATCGAACAGCGATCTTACAAAATCAACTCAGCCATGCACTTGTATCCTATATAATGATGAAACAAGTTCGACGGAAAGAGCAAGGGAAACATCGCTCTCGACAAGCTCTAAATAACACTGATGCAAATACAGAAACCGATTTGATTTCTATTGAGACATACAGTCTTATATATCTTAGATTAGGTTCCATGCTTGAGTGAGTATGCTCAGAAGGTGCCCGTTATGAATGAAAAATGACTCTTCGATAAATATGAATTGCCTGTTGTGTTCAATCTTGGGATCTAGTGATGAATTTTCTAAGTGGTCATGGCGCTTAGGCAACCTACCCGCCCTTGTCTGTGCTTGTTTTCGGAGACAAAGAGGGCGGTGAAAACACTGTTCAAATGCACCTTAAAATAACCGATGTTCTGGTCGGTTTCATCACGCTTCGGGTCGTGGACACCTATAGGTAGGTGTTTATTCACAGTTTGACCTTAACCTTCAGCAAGCCATATTCACCAACTGGTGTCGCTTTCAATTATATGTGCGCGAGAAGGGTTAGTTTGTAACCGGGAGTGCTCTTGGGACCACAACACCAAATTTAAGCCCACTGATAATAAGAGTTACTGTTAGGCAAACAAATTTAAGGAACTTACAAACAATTAAACACCGAGATTCGCGTCAGACGAATTGACAGAACTTTGCATAGTCGTTCTCTTTCTATGTTGAATAAAATTGATAGGTGTCGTTTCGTTACCATGCCAGCAAAATGTGTGAAAGGCATACTGTTCATTATTCAGTCGTGATGTGTCCGGTATGGTATGCTAATTGACATATTAACAATTATCCCTATCGGGAATCGTGTGCACGCCTACCACTTATATTGCATGCCACGAGTGAATGGTCGCGATATTTATCAATTTATTAATATTTCTTAAAATAACATCCGAAGTAAAAGAACAAACTAGATCAAGAGAAGCGATGTCAACTGGATAGCTCACCGCATGGGAATAAGACCGAGACTTAATATTCAACCAAAATATTTAATCAAGCCTAGACTTAAGACCTTTGATTGGTCAATTTTAAGTCAGATCTTAAATATCAGCCAATCAGGTCACTGGATTCTAGACTAATTGTTTTTTTGGTTTTTTTTGGAATGTATTTCTATTGGTGAAATTCATGCCTGCTGTGATAATCCAGCTTTTATCGCGTAACCTGAGACTCTAAGGAGCTGACTGAACAATCCCGATTTTGTTTTGATTTTAATTTTTTGATTTTTGACTTTTGATTTTGTTTTTCTTGTTCATTTTAAATTCGCTATTATATATATATATATATATATATATATATATATATATATATATATATATATATATATATATATATATATATATATATGGATTTCACATTTCAGTGTTCAGTAATGCGTTTTGCAAATCCACTTAAGAAATGACAAAGCCTCGAAGAAATGACAATGACTCGAAAAATGACGTAGTGTCGACGCGAAATTTCTTCTCATCAATCGTGTATAAAAATACCCACAAAACAGAAACATTCATCATTTTGAACAAATTGATACATTTGCGGGTTTTAAGAAGTACAATTGCAGAAAAGTCATGTCTACTAGTGCTGGTATGTATTGTTTTTAACTGGTGATGCTGTTGTCGCTTTTGTCAATATTTATTCATTTTCTGTTTTCATGTTCCCCCTAGAGATTTGACAAGAAAAAGTGCGTTGATGCATGTGTCTCACGACAGTGTACCATTTTGCATCTGAAACTGAAATTTCTGGCCGATTCAAAAATGTTCACGAGTGTATAAAATACTCAAATGTTTTGAATATCTAATGTTGTTTGTCATGAACGAAAGAGTGTTATTTTTATCTATTTTAGTTTGTAATGATTGAAGAATGTGATAATTGTGTATATTCAAGTTTGTCATTACCGAAATAGTGTGATACTTTTGTCTATTTTAGTTTGTCATGGACGAAAGATTGTGATACTTGCGTCTATTCTAGTTTGTGACTGATGAAAGGGAGTGATGTTTGTGTCTATTATAGCTTGTCATTACTGAAAGAGTGTGATGCTTGTTCTCTTACGTCTGCAGTGTCATATTTTATTTGTTAAAAATTGAATCATTGTCCAGTTCTTGCAAACTTTGCCATTTTCACAGCTGTACGCGCGTTGCACCAATAATATTGAAGTTTATGGATCGCCTAAGAGAGTAACATATGTTATAAGCGTGTTTGTGTTGGTATCAGTGTCGTATCGCTCACCCAGATCATCCCAGCAACAGCAGTCAGTGTTTTATATATATATATATATATATATATATATATATATATATATATATATATATATATATATATATATATATATATATATATATATATATATATATATAGCCTAAGTTCAGAAATATATTTTAGGACAGTGCACTCTGTCCGGTTCCGGCTTTGACTCGGACACTATTCCTACCAGGCATTATTGTACGCCAACAGCTCCTAGGAGAGACTGCTTTGATTAAATCCTAGATGATTATCGTCCGATTTCCTAACAACAGAGATTTATTTGAGGATACTATGCACGAACTCTTGACTCTGAGATACTATATCTGGCAACTGTCATTATAGCTGGTCTTATGGGCACTATTGCCAAGTGCCAATATTATCTGACGTTACATTACGTTATGTGGTGTGTTAAATCTTGTATTGCTCTCTGCCTTGGATACTCTTTTCCTGAGTGTTGTCTGGCGGTCTATAGTGGCCACGTTGTTGCTCAGGCACTATATCCCACCAAAGAGCACAAAAAAGAAGAATAGTTAGCTTGGGAGAAGGCGATAATACATGAACTAACGTATAAAATAGACGGGTATTTATTTAAGTGCAAATTTTACCGAATCATTTGCAAAGTTGTCACTTGTAAATGAATGAAAATAATGATGATGCGACATTAATAATCAAAATTACAATGATGTGAATGAAATAAAATCAACAAAATATAGGACACTTTGGGAGGAAATCATTATTGTTAAACAGATGTGATGTCAATAATTACGTTATACTGAAATACTGCCCTCGCCATTGGCTAGGGCATCGGACTCGTGACCTAAAGGGGGCGGTTTAAATCCTTTAATTTGATCAGTTTTAGGCAGTTAATGTAGTGTGTCTTCGGGCAAGTTACTTTGGAATAAATTGTCCATTCACCAAATAACTTAACAGTGTTGATGTGCTGTAAATCACAAAACCAATTTGATCAGAGAAATATATGACTTCAAACTTGCCAAATTTGCTGAATTTCTGAGTTACCGTTCAGCTATTTGTGTGGAAAATATATGAAAGGTTCCTTCCTGCCATATTGTTTGTTGTAATGACCCTGGACATTTCAAGTGATTTTGGATCTCTTGGACCCTTACCTATGGAAAGTTTGTAAATAGTACAGTTCAAAATGTGTAATAATTAAATATTTCACAAGCAATGATACTAAATATTTCATTCAACATTTTTAAAATTTGAATCGCAGTGTCAGTTGTAACAGGAGAATGCGATAATGAGTATTTATTAGATACCCATTTAATAGCTCATGGTTGATCTACGTGCATTCAATATTTTCATATTTTACACCTAGACTGGAACTATTAAGACATTTTATTGACCTCTGTGACTCGATATTTGCAGAGGCATCGAATGTAACTTTTATTATTCTCATTTTTAAAATTTAATTCGCGTTGCATTAATCGAAATGTTTGGGAAGCGTAAAAGAGGGGGCGTGTAATATGCCGCCCTACCCACCTCTGATTCAGTATGTGTACATTAATTTAACACATAACAATAGTCATATAACAAACTACGATATAACACATAACAGTAGTCGTGTAATAAACTATGTAATAACAACACATAACACTAGTCGTGTAATAAACTATGATCTAACACATACAGTATTCGTGTAATAAAATATGATCTAACACATAACAGTAGTCGTGTAATAAACTATGATTAACAAACACTAAGACGAGGAAAACAGTCGTCTTTATAATTTAAAAAAAAAAAATTAAACACTACTTTATAGAACATATACTGCTACGTTGCGTATTTGTTTTTAGCGTGAAAAATATTGGACAAAACTGTTAGACATGCAGCAGCTCTATTGATTGAGAAAAATTTATGTTCAAACATTTCATTTAAGTTGTATTTAACAGAGGAACACAAATAGGGAATGGATTTTTTGCATGAAGAAACGAATAAAACAAATATTAACTGCAGCTAGTTCCAAAGCTAGCCAAGGTAAATTTACACACATTTTATCGCATATATTCCGTCCCAGACACGTTCGTCTCGACAACGTGAAACACACCATCAGGACCTTGACTGAATGGTCATGGCAAAAATAAAACCAAATCTGGATTTGTAACATAAATGTACATGATTTCGTTATCTGTTATGGCTAACCTGTATAAACATATATGCATATTATTTGTTCGTTTTATAACTGCATGTATAAACATACATGCATATTATTTGTCTTCCTTTTATGGCTGCATTTATAAACATACATGTAAAGTATTTGTCCTCTTGCAATGATTGCATCCATGTGTATTATTTGTCCTTGGGATATGATTGCATGTATAAACATACATCTATATTATTTGCTCTACTGTTGTAACTGAATCTATAAAGTTTTACATATTTTCACGTGTCATTGGGTTTTTAAACTTTGACCCTACCCATGTACTTCACTGAAGGGAGAAGGGAAGACAAGTTATATTCCTCTTGCCACGTGGACAACGTACATACCAAGTTTTTGAGTATTAAGAAATATAATAAGGATATATATTTAGACAATCAAACAAACGAGAAGCATCCAAATACCCGACGGGAAAAAAGACCCATAAGTATTAACAATAATTGCAGAATTATATCAGTCTCCAAAAATCGACCGGTCCAAAGCTTAAATCAATGGAAAACATTGGGAACTAATAATTAATGTAAATAACCATTTACTTTTTAAACTGTTTACTCACCTGAGCATTTATTGCCTTTGCTCCCGTCATATATCCAAGAACTGGAATTCCAAGTGGCTGTGCAATCACATTTAAAGTGTGGATAGTTCGTTCCGAGCCTATAACCAATATTGCGGCAATGTCATAATTGTTTACGTATGTACAAAACTTTTTTACATATTCCGAAATAACGGGTTTAATTGCAATTGCTGTTCCTTCTAAATGAGCTTGGGAAAAGCCGGTCAGTTCTTGTTCTCTCAAAGCCCTGTTAAAAAATTTGTTGTAATGCTCATAATTTTCCGGTTCAAATACTGCTCCGATGCCGACATTAGGTTTAAGGGTGACACGGAGCACAAGGGACAGCGTGATAATGCTATTCAGAAGAAAGCGACACATCATAATGATACAATACACAAACGAATTTGCTCTGGAAAACAGTTGACTGAGATCCTCATTTCTTTCAGACATTTAAATTCATCAATTCCAGAAAAAGAAATTTCTTTACAAAATTTTCTCCGAAAGGTTGCATTTGATATATATGTAAATTCACAAACTTTAATTTTTCTAACACGAATTTGCCATATGGCGAATTGCATATTCACTTTTATTCAGTTTTCACACATTGTCATCTTTCCCTTCAAGCATCCTTTTGGGGAAAAACATTACATTTTTTCTCACATTTTCGGAAGTCTTCTATTCCCAGAGACGACGAATCCGGAGTAAAGCTCTGCATAGATAGTCAACTGATACATACAGAAAAATCAATAAATCCTCTGACTGGAAGCGCCTTGCTGTCCCTGCCGACACTTTTCACCAATTGTGTAATTAACTGATCAGATAAACTGTTTTCTACGCCACATTTCCAGTACGCATGCTATGCGACATGAATACAATAAAGCTACTCTTACAGGTTTGTATTTTAAAATATGGAATAGACAGAAGGCGAAGAAGCATCTATGTCATGTACACGATCGATCTACCAATCAAAACTGGCTTTGCAGATCACAGCCTCTATCATTTTGATTGAATTGATCTCTGCTAAATGGATGAGACATGAATAAATATTGATACTAAATAATAGATAAAAAATTATTACGAGTTCGAGATAAGGGAGGACTTATTATAAGAAAACTGAATTGGAGAAATTCATATTAGAGTTATAAATGACATTTATGAACTGCATGACGTATGCTGTTTGTATTTAAACGTTTCAAAGAAAAACACCTTTCTTACGTTTTGGTCATGCATGCAGAAAGCATTCAGATAGGTTTAATATATTTCATGGACAAGAAGCATTATAAAGTTCTCGTACGTTGGTCATTTTAAAATGAAAATGTGCGGCTCTCAAAGATAAGAGTAGGAACGAAATGTTGGCCCTAAAAACCTAACTACTTCACACATCTTAGTTCTCCCTTACCTGACCTATAATCTAGAGTTCTAGACTCATTACACCAGAAATCGATACTTAATTAAAGTCATTTTAGTCGATCTTCAACACTTAGTCAAGTGCATTGACCTTACGCTTCTAAAGTCATTTCATGCACATATGCTTACTTAATGGCGTTTGGCATGAATTACTTTTCATTTAAGGCACAACAGTGTTGAACAATTGTGGGTCTACGGTAGCTCACTGAATTCGACACTAATATGTGTGAAAGTTACTCTGATGATTGACAGATGGATGGGGTCTACTAATTGAAAGAACGAAGAAGTGGAATCACGTCAGCAAAAAAGCTGATTAAAACTTCATAAAATAAGAGAGATTTCGCCTAGCCAGGGAAAAGGACAGCAGAAAGTAAACATTTTCATAATATTTTGAGAATCAGTCACTTATAAGTGTTGATACATCATTTCATTTAATTACCTTCCAGCTGGGTAAGTCCCAAAATAACGTCAATTAACACAATATGTTTCTGTGATGATTAAAGCACATTCATTTAACGACGTGTTTACGAAATTTTTTGAGCTGTTGTTGTTGTTGTTGTTATAGGGTTTAACGCCATTTTTCAGCATAAGATAGGCTATGCATGGCGGCCAGTATTAATGGTGGAGGAAGAACCCGGGAAAACCCGGAAAGAACCACCGACACACGAGAAGCTGCCGGCAAGCTTTCTCACATACCCACATTGGACGAGCCCGAGACTCCAACCCCCGCAGACAGAGGTGAGATGGCAGTGATCCGTAGCGGTGAGCGCTTTAGACCACTCGGCCAATCGGGTTCCCTACTAAAGCTGTAGGGGGCCCCGAGTGGCCGAGTGGTCTAAAGCGCTCTCCGTTACGGATCACTGCCATCTCACCTCTGTCTGCGTGGGTTCGAGTCTCGGATTCGGCTAATGTGGCTATGTGAGAAAGCTTGCCAGTAGCTTCTTGTGGGTCGGTGGTTCTTTCCGGGCTTTTCTGGGTTCTTCCTCCACCATTAATACTGGCCGCCATGTATAGCCTATCGTGTGCTGAAAAATGGCGTTAAACCATACAACAACAACAACAACTAAAGCTGTAAAACTAGCCTAATTATAGCACCAGAAGACGTACGCGTTATCTCTAGAGCATAAGACGTCTGCTGCAGCTGTTCGGATAGATTTTTTTAAAACATTTGTATATTTACTCCTAAGACTCCTCCATTAACTGATAGCTATGGGCTTTCGGCTTTGGCAGTTAACATCATGGGACACTACCTCTCAAATAGAAGAAAATTTGTCAAAGTAAGAAACTCACCTAGTTCATAGCACATATCTATAAAGGGGTACACCATGGGTTAATTCTCGGATCCATACTTTTTTATATAAACTAATACCATCTTGTTTCTGAGATGGGTTATGATCTGTATAAATATGTCCATAACAACACATAAGCCTTGCGTTCACCACGACTTATTTGTTATGAACAACTGGATTGGAAACTGAATGCACTATTTTGATTAGTTGGTTTCAGACGATGCAATGAAAACAAACTCTAATAAGATCCAAGCTTCATGTGTCCAAGTATGTGTCTAAAAATGTTGTATCGTTCCAAAATATAACCGATCAGAGCATGAGCTCTCAAAAAATAAACCATCAACGATTTCGTATATCAGTGGTCATGATCAATGTATGTAACTTAAAATAAATACGAATTATGTATGAATGTATCAAATTGTCTGATCAATGTATGGAATTTAACAACAAATTTGATTGACATATGGATCCATCTCCAGATATGACGAGAATATGCAATTTATGAACAAATATAAACAAGATAAGGTTATTCGACGAGTATGATGGCTGTAAAAATTATTTTCACAAACATGGTACATTGAATTGGTTGATTTAAAATGAAATAAACAATTATATTTATTTCGTGGCGTCCAGTCGACGAATACGAGATATAGGAACGACCTTGCGTGGCCCGTTGTAATGTAATTGAATCATCGAATAGTACAATTATAATCTTGTAATAACCTGACTTGATGGAAGAACAGTTGTAATGCGTTTGTGAAATCCAATATCGATGATATAATTTCATGTTAATTTTAGGGTATTTTGACTGAAAATGGTAAATGTTTGTCAAGTCTTCACTTATGAGAAATGTATACGAGAGCTAAAGTTATAATAAACCCCAAATTAAGGAATTCGGTTTATGTAAAGCTCTGTACACGATATTCAATAAATAACCACCGGTAGATACTTAAATTGCTGCTTGTACGAGCACTGCCTGACCATCACTAAATTCTCAGTAGTAGGTGGGATATATTATGTTAATATTTGTCCAAAGGTATAACATTATGGGCCTATCTGGCGCGAAATTTTACATTATAACATCATGGGACCATCTGGCGCGAAAGTTAACACGATGGGTATGTCTGACCGCTAACGGGAAATGTATTATTTTGTCACGTCTTGCTACACTTCCTTTAGTAAACTGTCTGACATTTGCTTATCCAATGCTGGTTGGCTTCGTTACACAATAAAACTTTGGATAGAATATTTTTTGTTAAACCAAAGATTGTTCGAGATAGAAGATATAAGCTTCTGCTTGAGTACAAAGAGTAGAGAGCGTTCGCCTGTAAAAATTAATGAAAAAAGGAAAATAATAAATTGGTCAAACTCAATTTCTTCACTAAACTTTGTGCTACTGCAACAATAAAATTCAATTATTTCTCATTAAATGAGTGCGCTAGTCCAACAGCAAACTTTTTCTTACTAAACTGTGCTACTGCAATGGTAAAAGTCAGTTTCTTTTCTAGCTTGTGTGCTACTGCTACGGTAAAAGTCAGTTTTTTTAACTAAATTGTGTGATACTGCTACGGTAAAAGTCAGTTTCTTTACTATATTGTGTGCTACTGTTATGGTAAAAGTCAGTTTCTTTACTATATTGTGTGCTACTGCTATGGTAAAAGTCAGTTTCTTCACTAACTTGTATGCTACAGCTATGATAAAAGTCAGTTTCTTTACTATATTGTGTGCTACTGCTATGGTAAAAGTCAGTTTCTTCACTAAATTGTGTGCTACTGCAATGGTAAAAGTCAGTTTCTTTTCTAGCTTGTGTGCTACTGCTACGGTAAAAGTCAGTTTCTTTACTATATTGTGTGCTACTGCTATGGTAAAAGTCAGTTTCTTCACTAACTTGTATGCTACTGTTATGATAAAAGTCAGTTTCTTCACTAACTTGTGTGCTACTGCTATGGTAAAAGTCAGTTTCTTTACTAACTTGTGTGCTACTGCTATGGTAAAAGTCAGTTTCTTTACTAAATTGTGTGCTACTGCAATGGTAAAAGTCAGTTTCTTTTCTAGCTTGTGTGCTACTGCTACGGTAAAAGTCAGTTTCTTTACTATATTGTGTGCTACTGCTATGGTAAAAGTCAGTTTCTTCACTAACTTGTATGCTACTGTTATGATAAAAGTCAGTTTCTTCACTAACTTGTGTGCTACTGCTATGGTAAAAGTCAGTTTCTTTACTATGTTGTGTGCTACTGCTATGATAAAAGTCAGTTTCTTTACTATATTGTGTGCTACTGCTATGGTAAAAGTCAGTTTCTTCACTAACTTGTATGCTACAGCTATGATAAAAGTCAGTTTCTTTACTATATTGTGTGCTACTGCTATGGTAAAAGTCAGTTTCTTCACTAACTTGTGTGCTACTGCTATGGTAAAAGTCAGTTTCTTCACTAACTTGTGTGCTACTGCAATGGTAAAAGTCAGTTTCTTTTCTAGCTTGTGTGCTACTGCTACGGTAAAAGTCAGTTTTTTTAACTAAATTGTGTGATACTGCTATGGTAAAAGTCAGTTTCTTCACTAACTTGTATGCTACAGCTATGATAAAAGTCAGTTTCTTTACTATATTGTGTGCTACTGTTATGATAAAAGTTAGTTTCTTCACTAACTTGTGTGCTACTGTTATGGTAAAAGTTAGTTTCTTCACTAACTTGTGTGCTACTGCTATGATAAAAGTTAGTTTCTTCACTAACTTGTGTGCTACTGTTATGATAAAAGTCAGTTCTTCACTAACTTGTGTGCTACTGCTATGATAAAAGTCAGGTTCTTTACTAACTTGTGTGCTACTGTTATGATAAAAGTCAGTTTCTTTACTAACATGTGTGCTACTGCTATGGTAAAAGTCAGGTTCTTTACTAACTTGTGTGCTACTGTTATGATAAAAGTTAGTTTCTTCACTAACTTGTGTGCTACTGTTATGGTAAAAGTCAGTTTCTTCACTAACTTGTGTGCTACTGTTATGATAAAAGTCAGTTTCTTTACTAACATGTGTGCTACTGCTATGGTAAAAGTCAGTTTCTTTACTAACTTGTGTGCTACTGTTATGATAAAAGTCAGTTTCTTTACTAACATGTGTGCTACTGCTACGGTAAAAGTCAGTTTCTTTACTATATTGTGAGCTACTGCTATGGTAAAAGTCAGTTTCTTCACTAACTTGTGTGCTACTGTTATGATAAAAGTCAGTTTCTTCACTAACTTGTGTGCTACTGCTATGGTAAAAGTCAGTTTCTTCACTAACTTGTGTGCTACTGCTATGATAAAAGTCAGTTTCTTTACTAACTTGTGTGCTACTGTTATGATAAAAGTCAGTTTCTTCACTAACTTGTGTGCTACTGTTATGGTAAAAGTTAGTTTCTTCACTAACTTGTGTGCTACTGCTATGATAAAAGTCAGTTTCTTTACTAACTTGTGTGCTACTGTTATGATAAAAGTTAGTTTCTTCACTAACTTGTGTGCTACTGTTATGGTAAAAGTCAGTTTCTTCACTAACTTGTGTGCTACTGTTATGATAAAAGTTAGTTTCTTTACTAACATGTGTGCTACTGCTATGGTAAAAGTCAGTTTCTTTACTAACTTGTGTGCTACTGTTATGATAAAAGTCAGTTTCTTTACTAACATGTGTGCTACTGCTATGGTAAAAGTCAGTTTCTTTACTAACTTGTGTGCTACTGCTATGTTAAAAGTCAGGTTCTTCACTAACTTGTGTGCTACTGCTATGGTAAAAGTCAGTTTCTTTACTAACTTGTGTGCTACTGCTATGGTAAAAGTCAGTTTCTTCACTAAATTGTGTGCTACTGCTATGGTAAAAGTCAGTTTCTTTACTAAATTGTAGCCAGAGACAAATATGTCTTTTGTCACCGGAAAATGGCTTAAATTCACCATTGCGATTTTGATGAGGAAGTGACCAGTCCTGATCCAATACCATCAAACTCTTCGTCCAAAAAACGAAAATCATTCGATAGCCTCTGAGGCATTTTCAAATGTAAACTACAGAAAATGACTTCAGAAAGTTTAGAATACATACAAGGTTAAATTTAATGAGGTAAGTCCAAAGACCATTGCATCATCAATGGAGTGTCTGTACTTGTTAAGAAATAATTGTTTCTTCTATCCAATGCTCCATTTTGCCAAATGATTCACTATACATCACTTGGTTATCTATTATCGAACAACTAGTCGTCTACTACCAAACACCTAATTTTCAACTATCTAATACTCGACATTTGCTATCCAACACGCCATTGGCAGCGACCAAAACCTATTACTCTACTGACCACTCAGGGTAGGCTAGAAAAGAGGATGTAAAAAGATCTCAAATACAAAGAAATAAAACTTTCCTATTCCCAATAACAGCCCTATTCTCCCTAAAATACCTATCCCCATAGCATTCTCATAACTACTTCTAAACAAAACTTCACTCCTACCACGCTTATAATCCTTATATTTTTAGCAGTGAGGTACAAGGAGTTTTTGTACTATTAAAAAATGAATTTAGCGACTTTCTATGTAGACGTGATTTTGTTGTACAGCGAAAAAAAAAAGTGAAGAACTTTGCTTACTCAAACGTGAATTGGTCACACCAAGAGAGAGAGAAAAAAACATATACATTGTATTTCTAAATGTGAATTTGCCGCTCTATCAAAGAATAAATATGATCTTTTCGAAATGTAGATCTGTTGTACACCATGAGAGAAAGTAATCATGAACATTTTAAATGTAAATTTTTTAACTCGGAAAATACACGAGCTTTGTTTTTAGAAATATGAATTTATTGCAACATGAAAGAAAGAAAACATTGCCTTACTTTGACGAAAAGTAAATGTGTTGCACCATGAAATAATAAATATGAATTTTGGTTTTTGAAGAAGACATGGACTTTCTGTGTTGGAATGTAAACTTGTTGCACTATTAAATAATAAATATGAACTTTGTTTCCTGAAATGTGAATATTTGTAGTACCAAGAAACAAAGAATTACGCGCCTTGTTTTCTTTAAATAAAAGTTTTGTATACATTTTATATGCTACGATAGAAAAATCCCACCAATTTTATTTTTGTAAATGTGAATTTGTTGTACAATGAAGGAAAACAACATGAGCTTAGTTTGTTATTTCATGTTGCAACAAATTTACAGTTTAACAGAAAATGGTTCATGTTTTCTGTCTCTCATGGTGCAACAAATTCACAATTCGAATATGTGGGTGGTGAATAGTAGACAAATGGATGTTGGATAATATATAACATGATATTTGATTGTGGATAACTGAGTTTAGGCCACTCAGACGGTGGTGTTCGATAGTAGATAACTGGATTCTAGATAGCAGATCACTGGGTGTTGAATAGTATTTCTCTGGGAACTGGTCACTCCTAACGGCATGCTGAATATTAGATCAATGTGTGTTGAATAGTAGATAGCTCGGTGTTGGCCACTACAAATAGCGTGTTGGATAGTGGATGTGGGGTGTTGGATAGTACATAAATAGGTGCATAATAGTAGACAAATCAGTGTTGGATAGCAGATAACTAGATAGTGATCACTCCAAACAGTGTTTTGAATGAGAAATGTGGAGGTTTATAGAGTAGACAACTTGTTGTTGTTGTAGGGTTTAACGCCATTTTTCAGCACAAGATAGGCTATACATGGCGGCCAGTATAACTGGTGGAGGAAGAACCCTGGAAAACCCCGGGAAGAACCACCGACCCACGAGAAGCTACTGGCAGGCTTTCTCATATACCCAAGTTAGCCGAGCCTGAGACTCGAACCCACGCAGACAGAGGTGAGATGGCAGTGATCCGAAACTTTGAGCGCTTTAGACCACTCGGCCACTCGTGGCCCCGAGTAGACAACTAGGTAATGGATTGCAGTTACCAGGTACTGGTCATTCAGACTGAATATTAAATCTGTGGATGTTTCAATGGTTCTTTCTCTACTTCTCACCATATACACCAATAACGTTAGACCTATCTGTATTTCTAACTTTACTTTGTCCTTGTACAGATTTCAGCATGTAGGCATAATGTTAAATTATCATTGTCTATATAAGGTGCCATAATGTTAAAACTATAGACTAATGATGATCCTATTGGATAATGTTAAATTCCTCTTACCAGTATAACCACTTTGTTATCTGGTGAGGCTACAACGACCATATGAAACTATGCATAATGCAAATTACCGTTTGGGATTATGAATAAGAACAATGTTATCAAATGGACATATTTAGCATTACATTTGCGTAAGATCTAAGATTGCCAGCCTTTGTTAAATCTCATTTTGATCTCAGACAGACCCAAGATGTTAGTCGTATAGACATTTTTAAGATTACATTTCCCCTTGTCCCTATAAATCCTCAATATGGCAGCCTATTTTTATATTCCCATTTTCGCCATAGAGCTCTGCCTGGCGTAATGAAAATTTCCATTTATGCTATAGACGTCCGCGACGTAAAACAATGCAGAATAAAAGCGCATGGTTAAATTGCCTTTTGTCGTCATACTATTCCATAAATGTTAAACCTATGGACATTTTCTAACATAGAATATCCCATCCTGTCGCTGGATCACACAACCTCCTTTATGAAACCTATATTTCTTCTTGCAGCTACAAATCCTAAAAACGTCGCCCAAATGCTAAATTCCCAATGTCCTTATATCACCTATCATTAACCCTGTCGACGTTTAGTAACATTACTTTTCCAGACAGACATAATGTTACTATGTTTCCCGTAAGACAGACCAATTTCTTTCACTATGTTTATTCAAGACATTTTCACTAAATTCTTATATCGTTTGTCGCAGAGTTCTGCAGGTTTACAAATCTCTATGTGGTGACAATGAATATCAAATGGAAATATGCCATTGACGTTCAGTCACTACAATGTGCACATTTCATATGAACAAATATTTATAAAACAGATAATATTTGAAGCCTACTTTTTGTTGTTTGGTGTTTGTGTTTAGGTATTTTTTGATGGCACATTCGCATTGATTACGTAGACTATACTAGATGGTCTACAATAATGATATATTTGAAGAATTATATTCATCCTCATGGAGAGAGAGAGAGAGTAGAGTAGAGCAGAATACGATCTTGAAATAGACATATATATGGAAATTCAAGTTCGAATAACATAAATAAAAGTAGATATGTTTCATAGATCGGAAAGAAAGTTGTTCCAAAAATGATATCGCCATTCACCACTATCACGATCTCAATTTTATCCCATTTATACAGTCCAGTATCTTACAATAAAATATACAATAAATGATGTACATACCATGATTCGTACTGCATGCTTAACTCTTTGGCTGTTTTTTAAAATAAAAAGGTTTACCCGCATGACTCGAACGTAAATAGAGAGTTAAGAAGTTTACTCTCGTTTAAAATACAATGTTGCTGGAAATTTAGTCACAGGAACTGCCTCATTGTCAAGACTTTTCTCCATGCATAAGCAGTTTCATCTAGATTTCATGTTTCACTACCGGATCATACAAAAGAGTTTAAATTAATACTTAGAGATATCAAATAGCTTAATTAACAGGTCAGTGACTTAGAAAAATAACAGATTTTAATCACACCTTTTAACAATTACAATATAATTACCTTTCAAAATAATTAATTTATTGAAAACCTAAATAATTACGCAACTAATAAAAAAAAACATATAAAAATAAATAGAAAAAGAAGTTTTAGTTTGGTTGGTTTTTATCAGCACTTTTAATACGTGAATGTTATATCAGTCGGAGGAAATGGGAGCTAAGTGCCTTTCCAAATGATACACTAAGGAAGCCGACCGTCTGGCCTGGGCTGGTATAGACCCCGTGACCCTTGGATTATGAGTCCGACGCTCTACCAACTAAGGTACCGCGGCTTCCATAAATAAATTGACAAAGAAAGGAAGGTAAAATCCTGTATCAAAAGGTAACAATTTAATCAGATATGGCTGCACTTAAAATGTTTGCCGTACCAAGTTTGAAAGCCTTTTGAAAAATAAACCATTATTTTTTCACTGTTGTTTTACAGTCTGCTAAAATTGTTCATTTCCCTTTTTTATGACAGACTATTCCTTATTTGTCTTAAGATTCACTCTAAAAGACATGCATTTCCTCAATTTGGATTGGCATTTTCTATAATGATTGTGATATTATGGAGTGAAAAAGCGATTTTATTTCCTGTTAAAAGTTTAAATGAGATATTGACTTTTGAAGCCATTTACTGAAGAGCAGTTGGTATAATTTTTTGCTTTTTTCCTATTAACTTTACGACAAGTAGTTAGCTGATCGATATTCAGAAACTGAATGTTTTTCACAAACTCACACATGAAAATTTGTAATATAAGTATAAAAAAAGAAAAGAAAACAGTTGCATAAAAATGATGATATAACTGATACAGATACAACTATAAATCTCCAATAGTTTTTTGTCTTGTGTCACTTTCTAAACTGAATGTGTAGTCGGTCATGCTGACGCATTCATCGTCGATTATGCTTATAATTTATTGGTGTGTAATTTCCTGGATGTGTTTTCTTGATCCATGGAGCGGTTTTTCTTTCATTGACCTCAGCTCAAGAACAATGGCAACCCGGTTTTAATAAACGGTATTAACATCAATGGACGACAAGTTCATTAATTTTAGGACTTCTTCCCACTGTAGATGTCTCGACTGCCAGTGGACATAGATCTGGTTTGGGATATCCTCAGTCGTCATCTACACCGTATTAATAAGGTGACTGTATACATTCTCCGTACCATCCTCAAATGCAGTACTCTTTGCCTCGTGCTCAAAGAGTACAACTATCGCCTTCAACTTTTTGACGGCGTGTTCAGTTTGATGTTCAACGGTTCGTTGCACTTATTCACCTCCATCCTTCGATGGTGCAGCGCTCGTAGGTACAATATAGCTACTTCCCAATTGTACTGCTGCCTGAACACAGTGGACTTCTCTGAGGAACGCACCAATTATCTCGAGTTTAAAGCAAAGAGGTCTAGCGCGTCGTCATTTATTGCTGATCTGTTTGATCAAATCCACTAAACATCCATCCTATATTCGTACAACACCTAATCCATGTACTTTATTGTTGTACCTCAAGAAACGTTTACCATGCTAACATCAACCTAATTCAAAACTTTGCATGCTTCTTTGAAACAAGATTTTAGTGTTCAGTCTCAATAACTAAATCATTTTCCATTTCGATAAATATTGTTACACGCACACGGGTATTTACTTGACTGAGCGGTTGTCAAACCCTGGCGCGATTCTCGCTAGAAGTCATAAGTTTCCCCAACTTTCCAAAGACTTCCATACAACCTCAGTTGTAAATCAGAAAGCCCGACGTGTCCATTCTATACCTAAATTTTCCTCTAATTAATGCAAGACCACAGATAAACCAAACTGTCAACTATCTATCAACCGTACATCTGCGTGTTTTGGCTTCATTATGTTTCCGTACCACCAACCGTTCACGCCTTAGAACATATATGAGTACTCCCTAACAATGGGAACTATTTTAACTCCGCCACCTTAGGCCAGTCAATGTATGCTTTCCAGGCACATTTCGCCGATATAACTGCACCATATTCGCCCGCATGGCGACATAAACGGTCTCTGCCAAGTCCCTTTTTATTTATGCCCTTGTGTAATTTACCGGTTTAATACCGTAAGTGCTGTCCTTGCAGTCACGCTACCAATGTATACCACTAGATTTTAATATGTACTATTTTACGACAGGAACATTCATTCGGTTTTGGTCGGAATTCACTACTAGTGAACCAGGACATCATGGAAACACACTAACACTTCACTCCGTGACGTTTGCTCCTATTATATAGCTCATTAGTTCGGGCCAGGAATATTTATATGGCGCCGAATTCCAATAATCAAACAAGTAATCACACAAATCTAAGAATTGCTTAAAACGGGGCACTACAACCACGTGCACATACTCTAAATTTACTACAATATTGTTGCTGTCTAAAATTAAGACCATTATTATATACTGGCAATGTACGGACACCTGGTGTCTTGTTGGTCATTTAGATGTATACAAAATTGACAGCTTAGGCTGTGCAGGAACTATGTATGGAAAAGTGGTGAGAACAACGTGCACCGGGATTGCAGTTCCAATAGTATATATCCGTTCAAGTTGTACGTTGAGTAACAAAAATACAGTGAGTAGAGTGCCTAATTACTTTTGAAGTCATGTAATCCCATTTTACTTCATACAGTAAACTAAGTTGGTGATGGAATACATTTGCTGAACTGTGACGTCACATTGTGACGTATAACATCTGAAAATCATCGGCAATGACAAAGCTTTTAATCGTAGATCTTTCCAACGATATTAAAGAGGTCAGTTTAGGACGTTGTAACGAAGGAGAGTTAAATATTTTGAACAGGAACAAAACAGAAAGATAAATTGGAAGAACTATACAAACATCATAGTTGTAAAGCAGACTTAAACTTTGTAAGTAAATATGCAATGTAGACATATAGCGATAGTAATAAACATTTGATCCAAAATCAGATTCGATCAAGGATTTGATTTGATTTGATTTAATTTCTCACCCGAAACAGTGAAATACATGTTTTGGCTTACAGTTTCATAGAAAAACAGTGAGGATGGGAGTAGGATGGGCGGGGTTCCGTCTTATTAACGAATCAAAAGTTAAACATTTTGCAAGAAGACGTCTTTATTTTTACAAACACAGCCACAAAACGTTCATCGAGCGGAACCCAGTATATATATACACCCACTATTGTACAAAATCAAACAATAAAGTACCTGATGAAAAAAGAAATGAAATATTTGAGTAAAAGAAGCAAAAATATTATAGGTTATTATCAATGGAGAAAAAAATATTATGAGCTCTCACTTGCAATGAAAATATTATTCTCTGCAGAGGGGAAAAGAGAATAAAAGGTTACGTAAATACTGTATATGTTGTCAATTCGAAATTAAACTCATTACAATCTGACTTTCAAACTTATGACTAAATGACTGAGAATTGGAAACGGGGGTAAGCAACGAAACACAGTCAATAAGTATTATGTAAGACTACGACTTTAGACCCTCTTCTGGACACAAAGAAACTGCCTGTCTGTTGTTTAACCATGTCGGCGGTAATTTCAACGGGAATTCTATAACCAGAGACGACAGAGCAGATACTAGGATGTTTGTTTTGCAATCCGTCGGTGACGTCACGAACGACACCAAAGCAATTTCAGGCTTTGAGAAAACGAGAACTAATTCCATTTTTCAATAAGTGAATGTGTGAACCTCGCCAGTGGCGGATTATAGGTTATTTAAGAGCCATAATAGTGTACTTATGGTTAGTATAAAGTTGCACTCGTTGATGGAGGGAAGGAAATTCTAGTTGGAATTCTAGGTTTGGATTTGCGAACAAAGGCTTCTTGAGAATGCTTTCCGGGTGGAAGTTAGAGGTTCGACACCAAAGGATCTGAGACGAGGAAAGACACGTGAAGAGCACGTGGTAGGCGCTCATATTGATGTCAGAAGTTTGGGTAGGCATATTGCCGGAAGGAGCACATGCTAGTAATCAATTTGCTGCACCGTGCAAAAACATCTCTCTCTCTCTCGATCGATCGATCGATCGATCGAGAGAGAGAGAGAGAGTTGTTGTTGTTCTAGGGCTTAACGCCATTTTTCAGCACAAGATAGGCTATACATGACGGCCAGTATAACTGGTGGAGGAAGAACCCTGGAAAACCCAGGGAAGAACCACCAACCCACGAGAAGCTACTGGCAGGCTTTCCCACGTACCCACGCTAGCCGAGCCTTGGAGTCGAACCCACGCAGACAGAGGTGAGATGGCAGTGATCCGGAACGGTGAGCGCTTTAAATTACTCGGCCACTCGGGACCCCAGAGAGAGAGAGAGAGAGAGAGAGAGAGAGGTTGGGGTGTCTAAGAAACATGATGAAGGGAAGGCCTCCAATGACTAGTATTACTGTGTATTTTGGAGACAACATACACTGTTATTCATACACGATTTCGATACTGTTATAAATGTTGGAATATCGAGGGGTTTTTTTTTTTGCGCTATTCCGTTAAACAAGAGAGATACTTAAATATGCTACGTTCGCTCTCACTCGCACTTTTTAAAAGCAGTGCAAGTAAATAATTTATTTTACTTTCAAATATACGCATTAGTCCCTTTGTTGTTCATTTCCCGAGTAAACATGAGACTCATTTTTTTTAATGATTTAACTGTGGAAACTAATCCATAATTCACCATTGAATGCACGGCGTAATTACGAATCTGTCATAGTCTTCTAATATTGATAAATTTGTGTCAGATTTACTACTCAAGCGATAAGTGTTCAATTAAAATATGTCATATTTGAAGACAACTTCATTATAGTGGATAAGGTGATAAACCAAATTTAAAGTACTCAAAAGTATGACCTTCTGCCGGTGTAATTTGTACCAGAGGAAGAACAGACAACCGGGCTACGGATCATACATGCCTTCAGCGCGTACTTCACTCTAGAACCCAATTACCAATCTGTGAGGCAAGGTTATTAGACAGTGAAATCTCTCAAGACGTTTTGGTCACTGTCGAATGCATCGGAAAGTGTGGGGAATACGCAAAGCGAAATGACGAACCAACAAGAAGTGATATATATATATATATATATATATATATATATATATATATATATATATATATATATATATATATATATATATATATATATATAGAGAGAGAGAGAGAGAGAGAGAGAGAGAGAGAGAGAGAGAGAGAGAGATAGATTGATTGGAAATGTATTCTAACTTTTCCAGAAAGTCAGAAAATTCATTCTTTTTATTCCTTTTGTGTGCTTTTTAATTCATTGGATGTTTCGACATTTATTTTATCTTTTCTTGAGAGTCAGATCTATAACACATAACGCCATGTTATTGGATACAATAAAATCTGTTCCAGGTTATATATTTTATAAACTGAACAGAAATGCTGAATTCTATTGTGTTATTTGCATTAAGTGACGAGAAACGTTCGAGTTTTTATTATCCAGTGTAATTATTCTCTTCATAGAGAGATTCATGTACCAATATGGTTATTGTAATAATAATCCCTGTCATTATTGAAAGAATTTAATGCATAACGAATTCAGTCCGTGTTCATGCATGCGTAATGAATGTCACCGTACTCTCACTGAAACGTGTCTGGTGTTGTACAAGTAGTTAAGGGGGACGAAATACGGACAATGGGAAAAAAACAATTCAGAACCCCCTGGGGCGATATACGGACAAGATTTCTACGGACAAGGGAAAATTCGGTCAAAAACACCTTGGGACTATATACGGACAATAGGAATGGAACAGATAAGGTGACGTCACAATACTGAAGATGGGTAACAATGTTGCAAGGAGCTGACCTCAATCGACGTAACAGCGGGAAAAAGAAACCTAGAACGCTTGGCGGGAATGGGACTGGCGGGACAGAGACATAGATAACACTTACAACATACAAACACAAACAACTATACAACCGACTACAAAAAAATTAGGCAAGAAAGCAAATCTTTTCGAGGCATATGAGTGGCCCTGAAAAGTGCCTTTGGGTTCTTCTATTTTCTCCTGTTCTTCCACCATCTCCTCACTTTCTCAATAATTCCTTTTTCTTCTTCTTCTTATCCGTCTCTGGAATCCACTCAGGATGACCCATCAACTAAATATTTTCTAAATCTTCATCCAATTTTCATTCATTTTTTTTCAAACTCCTCTTTTTTCTTTTTTATTGTCCTTTCTTTCTTTAGCCCACCCGTCTTGTATCTTCTTTACCTCTTCTTCCATCACTTTTCTCGTTATTTATTCTCCTTTCTTTAGTTGGTCCATACCCCACTTCACAAATCACCACTCTGTCGAATGCAATGTGTCTTCTAGAAAGCACCTGACTCTAATGACACCATCAAAAGGCCTCCTTCAAGGTGCCCAGTCTTACATAAGGAGGTTAAATGTAACCTCTTAACTTGTCTACTTCTTCTTCTATCATACCTTGTACCAGATCACTGGCTACTTTCAGGCTAGTCACAAAGTCTGGGCTACCTGGATACTTCAATTCCTTCTCAAGCCTTTCCACCACATAGGCTGCATCTACGATCAAATACCAACAGTCCTTCAATTTTTTGAATAAATCTATTGTCATATTCGTTTATTCAATGTTAAATGGCGCGAGCGATTTTGACTGATTACTTGGATTATAGAGACGTTCAAACGGAGTGCATGTGCCTCTGGTTTATTCCTGCGCAGCAGGATGCTAATTGTTCCTGGGGAAGGGAATTTGAGCCACATCCCCCAGGTGTTTATGCACTTAAGGAGTCTTGTTAATTAAGCCGTCAGTTAACGAGACATATTGCCCCATGCTATCTGAATGGTGGGCTGTCATGAGTGGGAATGGGCCAACACGCACTCATGTTTAAATTAGCTAGTACCAATTGTGTGGATGAGTTGAGTAGGACCGACACTCACTCATGATTTTATTGGTAGAAATTAATGCGCGCATTGCATGCTGTTAATAGATATCCGGCCTTGGCAGGAGAGGAGGTGGGCGGGAGGGCAGGCGCCGATCCACAGGAAGGTATCCGTTGACGAGTACAGGGTGTTGATCTAAAGTTGTCGTCTTGCACCAATTTTTCAATTTAGATTGAGTGAACTTAATTCCGAAAGGTTTTGATAATTTGCTGAGAGGTTCTGTGCTGTTTAATGGATTTAGTAATGAGAATGGAAACATGTTAGGTTTGAGTGTTAGTAATAGGTAGATTATATATATATATATATATATATATATATATATATATATATATATATATATATATATATATATATATATATATATATATATATATATATATATCTATATCTATATATCTATATATATATATATATATATATATATATATATATATATATATATATATTCCCTCCCCCATTTATGTTCCTAGTTGCCTTATTTATAAGGTGTTTTCTTTTAGTTTGAGTGATGTTTTTGATTTGTGTAGGGTAAATCATTTCAACCAAAGCCACTTCCCAATGGGTTTCGTTATCTAACTGGATGGCCTGGGGTAATTTGGCCTTGTAACAACACAACGTATTATTGGGAAACATCTCCATGGAACTGTCACTGGGTAAGGTTACTGGAAGTCAGAGGAGTGTCTCCGAACAAAATGTTGTTGTTGGAGTGGTGACTGACGCTGGATGCAGGGTTCCCGTTGTTCCCGTTCGATGAGTATTTCAGGAAAGGATTGGGAAGAAGGTAACCGATGCAACTGCTCAATAAAATGGTCCACAATTGTTTGTCTCCTTGTTACAAACTCAAATTTGCAATGGACACACCGATGACACAATACACTACAAAGATTTGGCAGAAATGACGCTTTGTGTTTTAGGCACACGTTCTCCACACCACATCCACAAGGGTTGTTTTTGTAGATCTTGCAGAGAAGAACTAGGCAAAGGAGTGGTTACTGCGGTGGGAGCGGTAGCTGAGACTGTGTGGAAGGGCAAGATGATCACTTCTTTTTATAGTCGATGACTTGTGAAGCGTCGATCAAAGAATCAAAACTGGGAGGATGTCATTTCCAACGCACTTTGACTTCTTTGACACGTTGTTTTCCCACTTTACGGGTTCTTCGTTCGAGAATGCTTTCGATGTCGCTCAAAAACAATCCCTTCTTTGTCGGGAGTCACTTCTTGTTGGCACCTACGATGCTTCAATGGTAAGATTGGTTGTACGCTTGAACCCAATGTGGTAAGACGTCGATGTACTTAAGAGTGTGGTGATACTTAAAATATTTCTACATACGTTCTTTCAAGGTGCGTTGAAAACGTTCCACGATGCTAGCTTTGGTTTCGGGATTCTCGGTGGTGATAAAAATGAATATCACGTTTCTTTAATTCTTTTTGTAAAGCTTGGTTCAAAAATTCGTCGCCTTTGTCGGTTTGCCATCGAAGAGGGTGACGAGCGCTTTGTTTCAACACCAGTTAGAGGGCTCGCACTAACTCACTGCTCGATTTGGAGGTCAATGGCACGACCCAGGCAAATTTCGAATAGACATCGATGACACAAAACAAACATTTGTAGCCACGATTGTAGGTGAACAATTGAGAGACATTGGCTAAATCGGCTTGCCATTAATGATCTATGCCCTCCACTCGGGTGCGACTTCTGGAAACTTTTCGTCGAGTGGGTTTGTGTAAAGTGTACGTGCCTTGTTCTTGTAACCATCGTTGCACTTGAGGTAAACGGAAACTTTTCAGTCGAGTTTTGGCAGCACGATACAATTTCTGAACTCCTCCGTAACCTGCAGGATGGGATGGATCGTAGTAAATGCTGGCTAACACCTTCTCCATTTTTTAATAAGTCGCCCACTCTTCGCCGATGCTACGTTGGATGGGGCGAAATGGTGGCTAAGAAATGGCTTTACGTTTCCGATGTGCCACGGAAGTAGAAGTCGAAGGTAGTGATAGTGGTCGATGAGGTAATGGGATGGTTTTGGTCTTCTTGTCTTTTTTCACTTCTGGTTTTCCTTCTTTCTTCTTCACTTCTGTCGAAGGAGAAGTGGACATCATTATTGTAACCTAAACTTTCAGTTCTTCTCGTTGTGGTGTGGGGGAAGGGGGTCAAAAAGGACTCCGCAATCGTGATAGGAATGGGAGCTGCTGACGGTGTTTGAAAGACGTCTCATACCTCTTCTTCCTCAGCATTTGTGGGGCTGCGTCTGTCTTGAGCGCTGAGGGTGGTGGTGGTGATGGACTTTTCATTAAGTTCTTAACATCTTTCTAAGTGGGCAGAGCTGTTTCGTCTAAAGCTTTCTGGTGAAAGAGTTGTAATCGTTGCAAGAATTGACCGTACTTTTGCAATTTTTCTGTTTCGGACAAAACGTTGCAATCCATCAACGACTGCAATTCGTGTTGTAACTGAGACATCTCGGTCAAACATGGATTGGGAGGCAAATGTGGGAATCGTTGTTCCTACCAACGATGGGATTCCATCCATCGTTTGTAAGGCACTAAAGCCAGTTTTCGTCCTTCCATTAGATTTCAAAGGTTACGTCTGAGATTTTTGGACTCCAGAGGTCCATTTTTATCTTTTTGGTCCTTTATATCTTGCTCCCATGAGTCATCCCAGCATTGTTCCCAAAACTCCTTTCAGCAAGGGTCCGAATAACAGAGGCAAAATCCCTTCGCATTGTAGCAACATCTTCTTCTTTTGACGAATGGAGATCTTCTTTTGAACCATTTGGCGAAGAATGTGACGATGTTTCGCTAAGCATTTTTTCCGGTGTTTAGACAAAGGTATCGTGCTTTTCAAGACATTCAAACAACATTCGCACGCTGCATCGATGACATCTTTGAGGGCGGTTTGAAAGAGTTTTTTTCCATGGGTGGAGAAGCTTTGGACAGGACGGACAACATGTCCATGTTTGACTAAACGAGGAGGCAGTCCTTTCTTTTTCTTTCCTTTGGGTTTAGAAGGGGGATGGCTTATGGGGATGACATTTTTGGGTGTTCAGGAGCACAAAAACACTGATTCTCGTTCTTTTCCTCTGACCTTTTTTATACTGCAACGCGTCGGCACTGATTCTCTTTACGTTGTATCAACTTGATGACAGGCATCACGCGTCGTGGAGGGGATCGCAACGACTAAATCGGGACAGTTCTTGCTTGGACAAATCCAGGAAACTCTGTTACATGCCCGATCTCTCTTGGACTTTGATTTTGGGAGCAGGTACTTTGTGAGCAGCTATCACTGCAGATAAAGAGGAGGAGGGTGTCACCGCTGGAGGAGAAGTTCTTGGAGACGTTGGTTTCCATTTTTCATCAATTGAGGAAGAACGTGTGTCAAATTGGCTTTGGCAGGCAGGCATCCCCAACAAAGGATAAGCGGAAGGACCTGAGGCTACTGGAGACGTGGTCATCGTCGCTGCAGGTCATGCCTTGCGATTGTAATGTTGCGTCCTGGTCGATGTACCTCTTTTGTGGGTAGAAGCTGTTTTCTGAGGGCTTTACTTTGTTGAAACAAATTTTGGGTAATGTAAATGACACTGGCATTACGATGATGCCCTTTGCGCGTAAATCACAATTTAATTTCTTCTTCGTTTTCTCCTAACATGTCGCCGTAAAAGACCAGATGAATTTGACTGGAGTAAGACACGATTCTTTCGTCTTCGCTAGGAATGCCTTCCACAAACACAATGGAATCGCCTTGAATTTCTCGCAAAAGGATGTACTCTGATTGCCTCTCTTTGTAACATCACACGATCCGTTGAAGTGGACGATCGATCAAATGATTTTTATGTTCAATCAAACGTTTGACGAATTCAGTTTTGCCTGAACCACTAGGATGAGCAATTAACATGTTAAAGGCGAAGATACAAGGCCTCCCAACTGGCACGATCTAAGTGTTCGTCGATAACTTTGAAAGTGAAGGAAGAGGAAGCAGAGACAGCAGAGGTAGCCATAGTGCAGGAAATGTCGCTTTTGACACGAAAATAGACAAGAAAAGAGTTTTTTTAATACATTTGTAGGACACGATTATTGCAAGTTAAAATGGAACAACACGAAAGACAAAAATAGATAAAAGCCAAATGGTTAAGTACAGCAAAACTATCAAAGTGGAATATAAACAAGTCACTGTACAACATGTTTTGGTAAACATGGTGTCCTAGAGACAGTGTGTAACACAGTCACACAGGTGTCCTCCTGGAATGACCCTTTCGAAATGTTCATGGCAGCCCTGTCCTGAAGGAGCTGTTGTCCTCGGCGATGGGTTCGTCGTGTAGCACTGTCACTAACACGGGTTTAAAAGTTACCTTTTCCCTGGACATTTGAATTGAGGATAACAACTCTTGGGCATGATAGGCCACTTCTTTGGTCCAAGCCTTGAAACCCCAATTTTTTCAGTCACGTACATATGTCCAGTGAGGGTGTAAGTCACAAGCTATCACACATCGTCATACACATCTTCAGTACCTAAAAGTTGACGAATCTTTTTTCCCGTAGAGGCCGAGAAGTATCCAGATGAAAACGCAAGGCTTTTAACAAAATGAGTCTCTCGTGGACATATAAAGGGGCCACTTTTATGCTTTATTTGGTGGCAAGTACTGTTGGTAAAGAGTCCACAAGGAATCGGCTGAGAAACGAAATCCCAGAAAGCAAGTCACTAAGGCACACACCACACGACGAACTCAATTCAATGAACACATTTCTTGTAATAAGTGTTGGTAATCCTCCAATGTGTGAATAGAGTCATTGATTTCCTTCCACGGAATCTGTTGTATCGCTTCTGATCAAGGTCGTGGCATGGTAGCCTGTTTTTATACCGCTTTTTGTCGGAGGCAATAAGTGTACTTTCTGCACATAGATGGTCGTATTCCAGTGGTGAATCTAAATGGTTTAGTTACCAACTTGTACATCATAAAACACCGTTCAGAAGTTTCCTGTTGAACTAAGTTTACGTTGTGTAAAAGATTTTGGTAACTCTCTAACTATTCCTCTAGAATTCTTTGCAGTAAGTCTACCTTGTAGTAAAAAGAACGAGTCACAACAAACTAATCCTTATCGCCCAAGTCCAGTTTAACTGGAACACTTTCATCTGAATCAGTCCTCTTATACCATTCAGGTACCAGTGGTGCTTTAAACATCGGTGACGTAACGGATGCAATTGTTCTTTGCGTTTCACTTGTATTTTGACCAGCTTTCGGTAAATGCGTTCCCTCAACTCCACATGCAAGCCTCGAATGTTCTCTGGTAAAGTATACATGTCATGTCAGTCAGTATTATTTTATTTAAAATCTTCTCCTAGAGCGAAAGTAATGTACATAGTGAGTAATTTATGACCACTGCCATTCAGTCACCATCTGAGATTTTGCTCTGGCAAGTCCCTGCCAAACTTCCTCATAGATATTCTCTTTCAGTTCGTTTGGTAATCCTTGAATATTATTTTTTCAATGGGGTTTAAATACTCGTCTAGGTGTTGTCCAACGTTTGACTCCTAGCCAAGCTGGTTTCTTAAGCGAAATGGTATGCCACTTCATTGACTCGGTCCCACTAAAGGTAGGTAGTGATGATCCGGAGACCATCGAGCATTTTCCAGGATAGCCGAATATTTATGCTCCCACTGGTGTAGTGACACACACAACTGAAGCACTTGACTTTATCCCCTTCGCCCAAGTAGAAAAATCCGGCTCTGGGTAGTTCTTTGGGGGTAGGTCCTCCTAGATATTTAGGCCATCTTCCTTGGAATGTTTGGAATCGACTTTCAAAGTTACATTGTTCAAGCAAACGTACAGGGAACGAAATTCGTCTTTCATAGGTTCGTTTCGATGAGGGTAATGTGAAATCCGCAGGAGTTTGTTCAGTTTTGGATGACATCCGTAGGGTGGTAGCTGCATGGTTTCACGTGGAGGATAACATTGACCATGAAAACCAGTAAAGAGCCCACGATAAGGAGCGGTTTGACACGGACAGCATCCCTTTCCATGGTAGGTGTAGTGGTAGCAGTAGTAGTAG